>CM065478.1:54815531-55354969 GCA_032873175.1 Leptopilina drosophilae
AAAGAAAATGTTATTTCTCCTAAAAATTATTAATTATTTAATTAATTTTTTATAAACAATTAATTTTTTTAATATTCTGCACCTTTTAAAAATTAAAAAAAAATTCACATACACTTAAAACTATAAGAAATCAAAATACTTTGAGAAAATTTATGAGCGACAATTATTTTAAAAGTTATAATGGAAATTATATCGAACGGAGATGAGATTTTGATGATTTTCAGAATTAAAACATTATTTTTAACTACGAAATGAACAAAATACTGTCGAATTAACATTTTTATTCAGTTATAAAACCATAAAAATTATCAAAAACTAAGTTCAGTGTTGATGCACTACACCGCGCCAATATAATTTCCATTATAACTTTTAAAATAATTGTCACTCATTAATATTCTCAACGGATTTTGATTTCTTATAGTTTTACGAGTATGTAGATATTTTTTTTTTAATTTTTTAAAGGCGCAGAACATTAAAAAAATTAATTGTTTATAAAAAATTTATTAAAAACCGCTGCCAAGTTATATATTTTTGTTATAATTTTGGTGATCATTTCATGAACACTTTGCTTCCTCATAGAGATGTTAATAATAATAAAATATAAATTTTGAACAATTATTCTCAATTGCTGTAATAATTTTTTCTCTTTATTTGATTAAAAATACAAGTTCCACATTAAAAATTTTTTTTTAAGTTTCCATCACAATTTCTGTTTTTAAAATATGAATAACTTCTTTATTTCTAATCGAATTAGCTTCAAAAATAGGTCAATCGAAGCGTTTTTTAATGCTCTACAAGATGATAATGATAGTTTTAAAGTTATTTCTACATTTTTTAACAAAATATTCAAAAAAGTCTTATTTTCCAAAATTTTTGATTTTTAAAAGTTTAATATCTCTGGTGAATATGGACGAAAAATTTTCATTGAGGGCTCAAAAGATGCGTCTAAAAAAACTCTACAAAATTAAAGAAAAACATTCATAGATGTCCTAATATTTTTTTAAAGTTATGGGCAAAAAACGTTTTTATGAAAAATTAAAAATAAAAAAAAATTATAGTTAAACTTTATTAATCTGTCTCAAAGTACTCTCATTTTATGTCCGCAGATGAGACCTACAATTTGAAAAAAAATTCAGTCCAAAAGCTCTTAATAGTTTGGAGATATTTATGAAAATGTGATGTTTACACACACGGAATGACATTTTTTAAAAATGTCATTTTTGAACTCCTGAGGTCAAATAACTTAAAGATATGTCAAAAAATCGAAGTCGAATAATTTTGGTATTACAATACTTCCTCAGTATGAGGAAGCAATAATTATTACAATGTAAAGTTTTTAAAAATTTTCTAATTCTGAACGAAAGTATTTTTCATTTCCTGTATATTCCCGCTTGGTTCACTTAAATCGGTTTATTCAATTAGAAAAAATAATATTTTGTTTAAAAAGTTGCAAAAAAATTAATTCTGCAATAACTTTTTTAAAAAATAATTTTTTTTCTGTTCTTTGGTGGACACATTCCTAAAACCAAATAAAAATTTTTTTTCATAATTTTAATTTTAAAAAAATACTTTTTGTTTTCTGTGAAAATTCCACAAATTCTGGCCCATGCATTTAGTGAATTCAATTTTCGTTTTTAATAGAATAGAAAGAGAGAAAAAAAATTATATTTATTCATATTGAGATACATAATTTTGTACATTAAACTATAAAGTTTGAATTAAACATTGCTTTTGGAGTGTTAAATATTTATTCAGGAACGATATTTATGCCTCACGATATCTAGTTTACTCTCGGGATCTCTCATATACCGAGAATGGGATGGACAATGAATAGTTAAGCTCTCATTAGTAACGGTATCAGTGTTCGTGCGTATCCATGTACAGATAAGGTTTGTAGATGTGCTTCATTGAGGATTCCATAGTACACCAAGTGTCTAACAGTGTTTCAGCAAAATACAGGTGTAATGATCGTGCAAAAGGTGGGACGCTCATGTTTCGTTTGTTGGTCTAGAGAATTGGTTTCATACTGTTTGTAACAAGAGTGAGAGACGATGAAAGGAAAGGCGAGTGAGTGGTCGTGAAGAAAACTTTAGAAGAAGAAATAATAAATTTTAAAAATTTCCCATTCATCATTAAAATCCAAAACCACAACATTCTAAAAACCCTACACTGAAGGAACAATTATTTCATTCTTTTAAATTAATATAGGTAAAAAATAAACTTTTTACACGAATATATTCGGACAAGTGGTTTTTATTTTAATACATAAATTACTCTAACGTTTTAAAATCAATACGATTTCCTCTTCAGGGAGTCTGCAAATAAATTTGAAATAAAATTTTGTCTGAAAACTAAAACATAAAAAATTACCAAGACTTTAAATAATGTAGAGATATTAAACACTAAATAAAACAATAAACTAAAATTATACAAATGAATACTCGAAGACTTTAAATAATAGTTGAAAACAGCAATAAATGAAATTAAAAACAATAAGTAAAAATAAATAAAAATAAAATAAATACAAACAATGAGTAAAAATGAAAAACACATAAATTATATAAAATTATGAGAACAGATTGCGAGCATTAATACAATATTAGAATGAATATAAAAATGAATAAAACAATAAAGAAAATTAAAACAAAAAAATATTTTACCAATAAATAAACTGTTTTACATTACATGTCGAAGAAATTAAAAGGAATTTAATCCAAAAATTTGAATGTATGCTTTGGAAATAGTAACTGAAATTTATAAAAAATAAAAATTAATACAAAATTTATAAACGAATAAAGAAAGTTAATTTTAATAAAGATTGAAATTTAAGTTAATTAATAAATGAGAATTAAATAAAAATAAAAAATAATAAATAAAAATACTACTACTTAATAAAAAATGTTAAATAAAATAAATTTTAATAAAAATTAAATAATAGGAACAATTGAATTATAAGTAAATAATTAAAAATAATTACAGTGAAATAAAAACAAAAATAAAAATATTAAAAATAATATATGAAAAACACACCAACGGAAATATATTATTTATTTAGTTGATTCTAATAACCGATTAATTAACCACTATCAATTAAATAATATTTGCTTCAAATACTAAAACAATTATTGCTTTAAATACAATTTAATTGACTCCAATAACTATTATTTAATTTAAGTAAATACTTAATTGATAGTAGTAATGAAATCTGTATTTGAATCAAATAAATTTTTTTCAGTGTAGGGTTTTTAGAAATCTTTTGGGTATTATTTTTGTTTTTAGAACTTTATGATAATTTTCAAGATATCAAATAATAAAAAAAAGCACCAGAAAAAAGTAGATTGAATTAGGGAAAAGTCGGGGATTTTTTAAAAAGTAATAAAAATAGTTAAATTTTTTGAATTCGTAAGAAAATAATTTTTTTCTGTTTTTCTTCTTTGACACATTAAAATACTATTAAAATACCACAAATTGTGTAATACAAAACCTTTAATTTTCTCTATTTATGACAATATTTTCTTTTTAAACAACTTAATTCTTGAAGAATAATCGTAAAATTATTATACTTAGAAATTCTTTAAAGAATTTCAAAATAAATTGAATTTTAAAATACTTGCGTTTACAATTTTCATAAACTGCAATTATTTTCAAAAATTTTCCTCATTTTAATGATTTTTTTTAACAAATGATTGTAGAAATTTTAATATTAACAAAAGTTATTAAATTCTTTACAAAATTTTAATAATGTTTACAAATTTTTTTAAATTCTCTTCAGAATTTCAATTATCGTTGTAAATTATAAAATTCTTCTTTGAAATTCAATTATTTTCAAAATTTTTGTTAAGTTCAGTGGTTTTCAATATCTTCAATTTTAATAAAAGTTTCTAAAAGAATTCAATTATATGAAAATAGTTTTAAAAAAATTCTACGTTAACACTTAATTATTTTCATAAAAAAATAAAAAATTTTCCAGGCATCCAATAATTATTTACAAATTTTTACAAAAATTTTTAACAACAATTAAATTTTTTTCATAATAAAAAAATTTTTGCAAAATTTAATTAGTTTAATAAATAATAAATTTCTTTGTAAAAATTTTATTATTTTCACAATTAATATAACTCATAGCAGAATTTCAATTATTTTTTATACAATATTAAACAAATTTCTTGGAAACTGAAACTATTCTTAAAATGTTAAAGGCGGAAGAAGGTAACAATTCTTAAATATTCTTAAAATGTTTATTAAAATTCGTCAAAAGAATTTAAGTATTTTCAAATCTGTTGATGGAATTTTAAATGAGAAGTCAATTTTAAGCAACATTAAATTAGTTAATAAATTATTTATGTAATTGAATTCTTGTAGAATTTTCTGATAAAAAGTTTTTTAGAAATGAATTTTAGTAAAAATTTTAGACAATAATTGAATATTATAAGCAGGATGAATTTTTAGAAATAATTGAATTTTAAAAAGGTTTCAAATTAAAATTCTTCAAAAATTTGAATTTTTGATACATTTAACTATCAGTTTCGTAGAATATATTTTTTTTAAAAATTGAAATTGCATTTTTTAAAATTATTTGAAGTTTTAATTTTTAAACATGTATATTCAATTGAAGAATTTCTGATTAAACAAAATTTTGAAAAATTGAATTGTGAACAAGATTTGGAAATTTTAAAAGGAAATTTTAAAAACTTATTAAAAATAATGGATTTTGAGAACATTTTTAGTTAAAACTTTTAGAAAATAGTAATTTAAGTTGATCTTAATAATAATAATAATAATAATAATAATAATAATAATAATAATAATAATAATAGTAATAATAATAATCTCACTAAACAGTAATGATTAAATATTTTTTTAAATTGAATTTATGTTTTCGAAATATTTCACAAATAAGGAAATTCGTTAATAAATCTCCTATGCAACATTTTTCTGAGTTTACAATAATTTTTAGAGTACATCAGAATATTTTTTAGGGTCAAGGAAAGATTTAAAATTTCATCTAAATATCAGGAAAAGCAAAATTAAATTTTTGTGGCAATCCTCTAGGAATAGTTTCGACTAATTCGTTAGTAAGTCATATTTTTTACTTATTTAACATGAATTAGTAGTTTTCTACTATCAACTAATAGTTTACTAATTAAAAATTACTCACAACTGATACTAATTTAATTAGCAAACGAATTCGTACTATCTTATTAGTAGAAAATTACAAATTCATATTTAGAGAATAGCAAAGAAAATGCGTCGTATTAAAATTATTTTTTTAATAAATACAAACGTTCCAACAATAATGCAAATTTGGGATAGTTTAGAACTCCAAAAGAGTGAGAAGGTTAGGGAAAGGAAAAGACTCCCCCAATTATGAAGTTGAGGGTGAAATATTTATTGACATTTTTTAGATTTCCTTTTTATAATTAAGAAAACTGGCTAAAGCCTCTTTAGTGCTCTGTCTTAAATAGTACAAAGTAGGGCAACTTCTGTTCGGGAGAGATGACTTGAAAAGGTGGTACGGGAGCCAGAGGCAGGAAACCCAGTGGATTAAGCCAACGCAACCACCGGCGCGTATACGTCTTGCCTGAGCTTAACGGATGATTAATCTATTCACGCCCTCCGCAAACAAGCATACACTACCAACTTATAGTAGCAAGTACCAACCTCTACATATCCACTATCAACCCACCTACTCATACAGCTAAACATCTACAACCAGCAAAAACCAACACACATTACTATCAAATTTACAATAATATCGTTCTACGAGATTATAAATATCGTTCTGGTCTACAAAGATAATCTTTCTCTTTTTCGTTTTTTTCTTGAGGCTGATAAGAATACTATTAATCGAGGCTATTATAGGAAGAAAAAAGCTATTTCTTGAACTTGTCACCAAAAAGAAAATCTTCATTTGAGATCAGTTTTAAATTCAACCCTGCCTGCTTCAGTGTAAAATCCTCCAAACTCCATTGCCTGAATTGAGTATTGACTGTACTAAAATTAAAATTTTTCTTTTTTTACTCTGTTAATCAAAATTAATGATTACAAATATTTACAACTACTGGGTTTCATTGTGGACATAACTCTGAAGGCCTAACCTGCGGTCATGTATTCAGCTCTTTGTACTTTTTATTGTTGTACAAATCACTATTTAACGATCGTCACCAAAAATCATAAAAAAACTCTAAAGGTTTTCTTAATTGTTAACTAAAATAAATTATAAACCACGAAGTTTGCCTTTTTGAACCATGTAGAATCCCAGGGTTACCACAAACATTTAATTTTATTTTTCACTGACTTTTCCCTGATTTCCAGACAAAATTCTCACTTTTTCCCTGACCATAAAAAATATTCTGATTCACTCTAAAAAATATTAGATACTCAAAAAAATATTCTATTAAATTTAAATACAAATTTCATTAATTGTAAAATTATTCAAAAACATCAACACACAAAAAAATATGTGTTAAATTTGTTGCGTGTAGTTTTCAAGATGGTGTTATTTTAACAGCCATTAAAAATATGCATTAATTTTAACACACTCATGATGTTATTTTAACACAAAATGTAGGTTAAAATCACATCGTATGGGTTAAAAATGTTGCGTGTTGTTTTAACACTACTTTTAGTGTTAAAACAACGCTTCTTTTTTTCTGTGAATAAATAAATTTTTAAGTACCTAAGTATTTAATTATTACTTTTCCACAGGAATTAAAATTCTTCAAAACATTCAAATTCAAACCTTTTTGAAGCTCAACAATTTAAAAGAATATTATTATTTGTTATAATTTAAATAACCATGAAATTTTTCAACAAAAATTTAATTATTTACAAAAATTCTAAAAATCCTTCGCAAGAATTCAATTATTTTTAAAAGTATTAAATTTTCTCAAAAAAATTCAATTATTTGAAAAAATTGTAATAAAATTCTTTGCAATAATTCAATTATTTTCATAAGCAATAAATCGATTATTCGATAATTTCATTTTTTAGTCAATTTTTATTAGAAAATTCTAGAAAACTTCAATTATTATTTAAATTGAATAATAAATAATTTATTGAATAATTGAATGTTTCATAAAATTGAATTCTCATAAAGAATTTTATCAACAAATTTTTAAATAATTGAATTCTTTTGACAAATTTAAAAAAAAATTTAAGAACAATTTCATTTTTCGAGGAATTTGATTAAAATATTGTATCTAAAATTAATTAAAATCCTGCGATGAGTTTTATTATTCATGCAAATAATTTTAAAAAATTTCCAGAAATGTTATTAAAATTTTTCTAAAATAATTGAATTTCGGTGAAGAATTTTCTTATTTATAAAAATAATTCAATTCTTGTAAAGGACATTGTTAATTTTTTTTAAATAATAATAAAATTTTATTATTTATGAAAATAATTAAATTAGTTCAAAAAAATTTATTAAAAATTTCATAAATTATTGAATTTCTGTAAAATTTTAACAAGAATTTTATTCAAGTTTTTAAATATATTTGAATTTTGAAGAAGAATTGTATTATTTATCACAATAATTGAAATTTTGACGAGAATTAAATAATTTTTTTTTTAAATAATTGAATATTGATGAATTTTATTATTTATAAAGATAGTTGACATTTTGAAAAAATTTTTTGAACATAATTGAATTTGTGCGAAGAATTTTATTACTTTTGAAAATAATTTAATTCTTTCAATGAATTTTATTTAAGTTTATAAAAATAATTAAATTTCGGTGAAGAATTTTACTGTTTCTAAAAATAATTGAATTCTAGAAAAGATCTTTGTTAAACTTTTTCCAATAACTGAACTCTTGCGACGAATTTTATAAAATTCTTTTTAAATCATTGACATTTTTCGAAAAATTATTTGAAATTTTTTATATTAAATAATTGAATTCCTGTGAAAATTTTATTATTTATAAAAATAATTGATTTGTTTAGAAGAAATTCGTCAAAACATTTTGTACATTATTAAATTCCTGTGAAATTTTTCCAAGAATTTTATTAAAGTTTTTAAAAATAATTGAATTTCGAAGAAGAATTGTATTATTTATAAAGAATAATTGAAATTTTGACGAGAATTTTTAAAAAAGTTTTGAACATAATTGAATTTTGGAGAAGAATTTTTTTATTTTTAAAGATATAATTGAAATAAGCAGAATTTTTTAAATTTTTGAATATAATTGAATTTCTGCGAAAAATGTTATTACTTTTGAAAATTATTGAATATATGTAATTATTTGTAAATTTTCCAAAATTAAATTTTTTTAGTATTTTTAATTAAAATTATTTTATCAATCTGGTATTTATGAAAATTGTAAAAATTATTCATTGCATAATTTATAAGCCATAATTTTATGACAGTTCTTTAAAAATTAAGTTATTTAAAAAAAAAATTTTGTCGGAAATAGAAGAAATTCAGGGTTTTGTATTAAAATTCGTGGCTATTTTTATACTTTACAAAGAAAAAATCAAGATTTAGAGTTTTTTCATGAATTTTTGAAATTCGATTTTTTCCAGTGCTTTTACTAAAAATCCCTGACTTAAATGTTTATTTAAATTCGTCAAATATTTAAGTACTTTAAGATGATTAACTTAGAGGATTGATAACTTATATATATCTAATTTAAAATCTGTTAATAGAATTCTATATAAAAATTCGATTTTAAGAAATATTAAATTAGTTATTAAATTATTTATTTAATTGAATTCTTGTAGAATTTTCTAATAAAAAGTTTTTTAAGAATGAATTTTAGTTAAAATTTTAGATAAGTAATAATTAAATATTATAAGTGTTAAATAATAAATTTTTAGAAAGAATTGAATTTTAGAAAGGTTTCAAATTAAAATCTTTAAAAATTTGTATATCAATTTTGTAGAATATATATTTTTTTAAAATTGTAATTGCATTTTTAAAAATTATTTAAAGTTTTTATTTTTAAATATATGTATTCTAATGAAGAATTACTGATTAAACCAAATTTCTAAAAGATTGAATTGTGAACCGATTGATTTGAAAATTCTCAAAGAACTTTTTTAAAAATTATCAAAAAATAATGGATCTCAAGAAGAATTTAGAAAATGATAATTTAACTTAATGTTACACTGAAAAAAAAATTATTTGATTCATATAACCGATCATTTGGTTATTATCAAATAAATATTTGCTTGAATCAAATAATTTGTATTTAAATCAAATAAATTGTATTCGAATTAAATATTTCAGTATTTAAAGCAAATATTATTTAATTGATTCAAATAAAAATTATTTGATTCAAGTAAATATTTATTTGATAATAACCAAATAATCGGTTATTTGAATCAAAAAGATTTTTTTTCAGTGTAATGATAATAATCTTATTAAACAATAGTGATTAAATATTTATTTAAAATTGAATTAATGTTTCGAATTTTTTCACAAATAAAGAAATTCGTAAATAAATCTGCAATGTAACATTTTTCTGAGTTTACATAATAATTTTTAGAGTACATCAGTTTTTTTAGGGCCAGAGAAAGAATGAAAATTTCATATCTAAAAATCAGGGAAAAGCAAAATTAAATTTTTGGGTTAATCCTCTAGGAAATGATCCCAAAGTTTTGAACGTTCAAATGAACGAAATATTTTTTATTGAAGATATTTTAATAAATTACTAATTATAAATAAATTTAATAACTAAAATTTTACATTTACAAACTCAATAATTAATTTGTTTGTCAGTGACACAAAATAATTGCAATAAATATTTAATTTTTAGAAGAAATAAATAAATTTCGTTCATTCGAACGTTTTAGAACTTTAGGATCTTTTTAGGAATAGTTTCGACTAATTCATTAGTAAGTCGTATTTTTTACTCATTTAACATGAACTTTTTTATTTTTTTAATAGAAAATAAAAAGAAATTTTTTAAAATAATTATTCAACAGTAGAGAGAAAAACAAAAATTTTTTCTCTTATCAAAAAATAAAGAAAAGCAATACTTTTTGAGTTATCTGACATTAAAAATATATCTACAATTAAAAAACGAAAATTTAAAAAAATTATATCTCAAAAATTTGGCCATCAAGAAAAAAAAATACGTTCCTGTTTTTTTTAACACAGAATACAAAAAAAATATTTTTTGTCGATTTTAAGAGGTCGATTGAAATCTCACATGGAATTTTCCATATAAAGAGAGAGGGAAATAGAGAAAGGGGAAATTTAGAGAAATATACAAAAAGAGAGTGAGAGAAACAGAAACCAAGAGAGATAGATGCATATAGATAAAAAAGAGGGATGAGAAGCAAAAAGAGAGGGAAGACGAGAAGGACAAGCTCCATGAGAAAAAGAGACGAACGCGAGATGAATGAGATTTTGCACGCAGGGTAATCTCGAAAAACAAGAGAATCAACTCATCGCAACACAGAATACATGGTATGGAAGTTTTGTTTTCTACCATACGTTGAGAATGTATGATATGACTGTTGTGATATATAAAGGGAGCTTATGACACTTTGTTAAACAGTATATGAGTCGTAATTAGTTGTACAGAAGTGCACATTGCTTTTCTACATTTCTGTCCGCGAGCATTGTCAACAAATAAAGTGATTAGGGAGCGTTTTATAATTTATGCAGGAAATGCAAGCTTAATATGTCTCGTGTACATTTGTTACGAGTTATAACTCGTCACACTTCTTCTTTTGTTTCATTCCATTATATATATATTTAGCTCATCTCGAAATCTTTTTTAATCCCTTGTTTCTTTATGAGTTTATTTAAAATTATGTTTTTTCAAACCAAAAAGAAAATTGTTTACTGCCTTTTAAGACCCATTCATCTAAATGTTTTCTATGAAGCTGAAAATGTAACCCACTTACTTTTAGAAATTAAATTTTGAAAGTTAAATATTTATTTGTTTAAAACAAATATCATATTTTGGAAAATTAAATTCTTTGCTGATAACTGGGCGCAAAGTGAGGGTTTAGAGACATATTTAATGTTAAAATTTTATTTTTCAAAATAAGTGGTTGCTGATAACTGGTTGCCAGTTTCAGCTTCATATGTTTTCTAATTAAATGGCTAATTTATTCAAAAATTGACCTGAAATTAGTATTATCCAAAAAAATTGTTTCAATACCACCAATATTCTTGTTTTTGAATTTAATTGGTGTTTATATTGAAGAATTGGATATTATTGGTTAACCCTAAGATCAAATTCATTTGGATTTTATCAATTTGGTGTTTCTTAAAATCAAATTCGTTTCCATTTCGTTTTTTCTGACTTTAAATTTAATTTTTAATTCTTATAATTTTTCTTTTAATTAAATTCGTCTCGAATTTATAAAGTTTCTTAGTTTTATTGTTGTTATGTCTTACCTTATTATTATATTCCCTATTTTCTCTCGATTTAACTTTAATTTAGAAAAATTAAAGTTGTTAGAGAAACACTTGCGTTGACTCAGTTTTTAGATCGCACATGTTCACATCCTCTTAGTCATATGTTTTTACAATTTAATATTATATTTTTATGTTGTTTGTTAATTATTTATAGTTATTACAATTTGTTATTAACAATTTGTTATTAACAATTTGTTATTAACTTGTTATTACAATTTGTTGTTAATTATTAATTTGTTACAATTTATTATTATCTTGTTATTATTAACTATTATTTGTTGTTATTTTGTTATTACGAATTATTATTAACTTATTATTAATAATTATTATTTTGTTGTTACATTTTATTACTATCTTGTTACAATTAATTATTATAAATTGTTATTAATGTTACAATTATTTATTATTATTTTGATATTATTGTTATAATTAATTATTATTATTTATTGCTACAAATTGTTATTATCAACTATTATTGTTATTTTTATTACTATCTTGTTATTATTATTATTACAATTGCTTATTATAATTATTTTGTTATTATTGTTACAATAATTATTACTATTTTGTTATTATAAATGATTATTCGTTTTTACACATTATTATTTAATTATTAGTTATAATTCTTATTATTACTATTTTCATTAATTAATAATTGTTTATAATTGTTAATAATATGTTAATAACAACTATTTGTTGTTATTCCCATTATTATTATTGAAAAGTACGTTACGATGACGTAACATTATATTTAGAATTTAAATTTGTTTCAATTTAGACGAATTTGTCGAATTCTTTTGGTAAATCATAGAATAAACTTTATTTCAATTCTGACGATTTCGTAGATCCTGAAATTAAATTCGTCCTAATTTGTCCCTTTAATGCTGACAATTTGGTTTTTTCGAAAATTAAATTCGTTTCCATTAAAAAAATTTGTCTTACTTTTCATTGTCGTACAAATTGAATTTCTTTTTAATTTAGACGAATCGAAATCTTTTATATAATTCAAGGATTAAAATTCGTTTCAATTTTGTCAATATCTATTTTTCTGGAAATGAATTCTTCTTGATTCTTCTTTCAATTTTAAGAATTTGGTTCTTTCATAAATTTAAAATCGTTTTAATTTAAAAAATTTTTCTTGGTTTTTTTTAGAGTTGATAATTTTTTTCAATTTTAAAGAATTGAATTTTTTTTGGACAATTCTAGAATTTGTAATTTCAATACAATTAATTTGAATTTTCGTGAAATTAAAATCGTTCTAACTCTGATAATTTTATTAATTGCTTACATTGATTTCTGACCGTTATTTACAATTTTAATCCAACACAATTTTTTATTGTAAATTCTTTAATTCATTATTAATGATTCTGCATCCATAAACTGTTGCCTATGTAATTCAAATCAATCTGCTTCTAGTTCAACTGAATTTTAATTGTTCGGAATACGTCACTCTACTCTTTTATTCATTCGTTTTTAATCCAAAAGTGAATTTTTGTTTGCTCCACGTTACTTTATTACGAATTCATTTGTATTTTAACCAAAACTGTATTTAATTCCTTCTCCATTAGTATCGATTCCTAATCAATCTGTATGCTTCTAAAAGTTTTAATTTCTTCCAACTCCACTTGGATTGGGATAACAAATATCAATATCCTAACTTTGAGTTGACTTTAGTTTAAAAATTTAGTTTTTTCACAAATTGACTAATAATTTTTCATCAATTTGAATACATGCTGCCCATACGAATTTTTATATTAATAAATCCAAGCGTACAAAAGAATTTCTATAAAATGATTTTAAAGGAAAAAATTGCTAATCTTCAAGATTTATTCTAAACTGAATGAGACAAGAAAAGTACAATAACATCAGAAAGAGAGAGAGAGGGAGAGGAAAACTTGAGAATGCTAATCAGTATTGTACACTTGAAAAATTTACACGAAAAGATACTCGGGTGTTTCGACCCTTGACTTTGAATATCTTCCCCCTTTTGGTTGTTAAAGCGGGGAAACTTGAAACATTTTCGAGTCAAGGTCGCGTGCTTTTGAAATTTCTCAAAGGTCCCTGACCTCCGTTCCAGAGTCAAATTCGACCTTTGGAGAGAAAGAGAGTGAGAGCAGGAGACTTTGAGAGAGTGAGAGAGAGAGCTTTCAGAATTCCAGCAGACAGAAATGCGATATTTTCAGGGTCTAGTTTGAAGTGAAACACGTAGAGGTGAAATAGAGAGAGAGAGTGTGTGATAGAGAATTTGAGGGTTCAAAAGAGAAGGAGAGGGTGGAAAGAGAGACAAGTAAGACTACACCTATTCGGGAGGGTGGCTGAGGATGGTTTTCGGTGGTGCAAAGGGGGCACCAATGTCTTGGCTTGCAAGCCGCGAGGTCCTCCCGTCACCCAATCACGTCCTGGCGAAGCTCGCCATATTTCGCGGGGCGGAGCCCTCTCTCTCCTCTTTTGCGTTTCTCTCCTTACTCTTCTCTAGTGCGACTAACTCACCCGCTGTTCTACTATTATTTTAAACCCTTCACCTCCTATTTTCTCTCTCGCTCAGTCATCCCACTTTGATCTATTCTCTTCCTCTCTTTTGTTCTCATTATCACTGTCTCTCTTTTTTTGCTCGTAGTTGATCTTCCCCTACTTTTTCTCTTTCATTTTCTCCTATTTCCGCTATTTGATCCAGAACGAGTACCTCATTGGTATCCTTCAGCTCAATTTAGTTTACGTCCTGTTCTGTTTCTTTTTTCTTCTCTCACCAGCGATTCATTCATGCTTCCATAGGCGACAATTTATGTCTGTGGAAACAAGTTCACTTGGCGGAAATATTAGGAAAGAAAAATAATGTTAATGTATGACGTTCTCGAGAAATGGTACTTTGAGAATTCACGAATTGTAGGTTATGTTTGCAATTTTTTGAATGGTGTTCACAAATTACGTCACGTTATTTTAGACAACCCTAATTTTTAATCCCTTTTCTTCGTCAAGTGCTCTAGGTAGAAAGAGATATTTTAACCATTAATAATCATTTACCATTGCAATTGATTAAATTCGTTTGAAATTAACATTCATCAGAAGAGTGAAATTTAAAATTTAAATGTGACGTAAGCGAACTTACTTCTGACGCCGGTTATTGGCATCTGTTCACGATCTGCGCCGCGCAATTGCTTTTATACTATACTCCGTTCTGGTGGGGGTTTCTGGGAATTATCGCTTACTGGAGGGGAGACGCATGCGCCTTACTTCGACCATCGGTAGCCAGGACCGTACCAACAACATTTGCGCCTCGGATATTACTCAAAATTTTTTAAAAATTTTGATTATCCTCACAAATACGGAATGGTTCATAAATATTAACGGAAGGATTTGTTTATTAACGCTAAAAGGATCGATTTATTAATAAATAGCAGTGGGGCAGATGAAAAATAAAGGGAAGAAATGAGGTTGAATTTTTAAAAAAGTACAAATTCGCTAAAAAAAATAAAACCTTTTTTTATTTTTTTAAGAAAAAGTGAAGAGCTAGGTGAGTTCATCAATTCTCTCTTTTTTTCTCTGGAAAACGAGTTTACATTGGAACAAGGTTGGGGCTATTTGCGAGGTGAAAAAAACCAATTTCGTGGGTCGTTTGGAAGCAGGTGACAGGTTTTGCCAGTGAATGGAACTCCAAGCTTCTCCATAGAGAATATGCGCCTTTCTTTTCTGCCTACTAAACGAGAACGACGAAGTAAGAGAATGGAGGAGAGTGAAATGGAAGACACGTTCTCTCTTATATAGGAGAAAGGAGAAATCAAGGAGAAAAGAGAGGGGTTACAAAACTCCCCTGATATTCTTGACATCGTCTCTCTGGCGTTGGCGGTCTCGGCAATTTGCAATTTAATGCCGTCTTTATTTTTATAATCGACCCGGATATGATTCTTTCATGGCTCGTCTTTTTGACTTACAAACGACCTTCATCTTATCAAACTCCCAAAGGTCGTTTCACATTTGTTTTTTATTTGTATTATATTTATCAATTTTTGGACAAAATTTACCTTTCAATTTTGGAAGAGAACATTTTTTCCTGAGTTAGAAAAAAATTATGTACCTTAGTAGAATCTTTTACATCGCAGTTTTACTACTAAGAATATGAAATAGAGAGAAAAAAATAATTGTTTTGATAAGTTTTTTTGTCTTAATTTGATATCGTCAGATGGGGCTTCTTGTGGGGGAAAAAAGAATCGAAGTGAAATTATGAAATAGGAAATTAAAAATCCATTAAGAATTATTAGTTGATTAATGTTTGTAAAAGAGAAAATTGTAGAAAATTGTCGCGGCAGTCTAGATATATTTAAAGCCAGTCTAGTTTTTTTCGCGTTGCTATTTACAGTAATGCTAGATTAGTGTGGTCTTGATTCTATCTAGTTTCCTAAACAAGCTTTTAATATTTATATAGATTTTTCAACGCACTGCAATTCTAGTAAAACTATGTTAATGCTAGCTTGGTACTACTTAGTTTTCCTAATTATATTTTTAACACGGCGTAAACTGAAATTCCAATATAGTTATTATACAGAAATACTAAGTTTTACACTGTTAACTATATTTTACTGTTTTTTGCTATAAACTTTTTTAATTTCAGTATTATTATTATTAAGTTTACTTTAAATATTACTTATTTGTTTAAATTTCGTTTATATATCAAGTTAGAAGGATTTGGTTTAGAAACTTAAGAAAAAATTCATCGTTATGATAATTATCAATATATTTCATTGAAAATAAAGGAGAAAGAAAAAGAAAAATTCATGGCGGTCAGGAAAATTGTTTAAAATTTATTATATTGTTTAAACAAAATTTAAAGAAAGACTTTTTAATTTCATAAAATATTTAAATCTTTTTAGAAATTGTTTGGAATCATAAAAGCATTTATCCAGAAAGATTTCTCAGCAGAATTATTACTGAAAAATTAATTAAATTTCTTGTAAATAAGTATAACAATTAAAAATTCACTGTTTGGACAGTTCTGGCGTAAGAAGGTGTTTTCTTCTAATAATTTATGAAAATTATAGTTATTTATAAAAATTGTTGCGATAATTTATAAAATAAATTGTAGTCTGAATCTCAATTAAAAATTATTAATTGGTAATTTATGAAAATTTTCAAAGTAATTAATGGAAATTTTTGCAGTAATTTATTGACATTTTCGCAATAATTCATAAAAATATATTCCACAAAAGTTACAATTAAAAATATTTATTTTAGCAATTGATAGAAATTTTCACGGTAATTTATGGTAGTTTACAGAAATTTTCGCTATAATTTAAAAAAATATAAAAAGCAAAAATTAACATGAAAATTTTGGTTTTCAGTCATTTATCGAAATTTTCGCGGTAATATTTGGAAATTTAGGTGATAATTTATAAACATTTGGACGATAGTTTATGCAATTATGTAAATTACAAATTAGAACTAAAAAACTAAACGTCGGAAATTTATGGTAATTTATGAAAATTTACGCTGTAATTTATGGAAATTTGATAGATAATAATTTACGGTAAATTTTCTACGATTCAGTTAAATAATAATTTAAGTAGATTACACAGTTAAACTCTTTTCAATTATTGTAAGTGTAAAATGTGTCGAAAATAAAAAATTTGTCATGTAGCTTCAATAGGGTAGTGGTTAGAGTATTGGGATAGAAATCCGTAGGTCATAGGTTCGATTCCCCGCAGTGTCAAATTTTATTCAGTAATAGGTTTTCATTTATTCTGTCTTGTAATCGTTAACTTGATTAAAAGTTGAAAGTTAAACATTATTGCACGCTTGTAAATATAAATTATTTATTCTTTTTATTATATTAACATTGAATTTAAATAAATTTCTCATTTGTTTCGTTAAATAAACTTTTCTAACTAGTTTCTAGATCACAGTAATAATTACCAAATGTATCTAGTGAGATTATGTAGTGCCCGTCTTGACACTACAATTTCGCGCTTAAAGGATACGAGCGTGACATTTCGGTCTAGATACTATATTGGAAAGATATTCTGGGCCAGTATAACATCTAGACAAACTAGATAGGAACTAGGTAGCGCCATTACAATTTTCTGCACATGTAAAATAATTCCAACTCTTTTTTAAAATACAACTGTCCCATTTTACAATAGTGGAAAGTTTTTTACGTTATCTATCGTGGCTTTTATGATAATTCGCCATGAAATTAAAAACATTAGTGCGTCGTAAAGATAAAGATATATTTCTAGTAGTGCGGAACTGTTTGATATTATAAGGTTACAGTCGTGGTGCGGTTATAAACTGTGTGGACTAGGATAATATCCACGTCACGTTACTGAATTCCTCTTTGCAGCAACTGTCTCAATTTACGTTTATCGCACATGAGACGAGGCCTTCTATCCGTTATGCGTTCCTCGGTCATCGTTTCAGGAAAGATAGAGAGAGGCCACGTATAACAATCATAACACGCATCATGTGTCTAGTCAGATACCACTTGAATGACATCCAATTGTGCTTATATGACTTTCTAACAAAATCGCCCTGGAGATTTAAAATTGCTTTTAGAGAACAGGAGAACAAAAAAGAAGCCTTTAATCCTTTCTTAATGAAAGCATCTGCTTCACGAAACGATAGATTTATGTATGCAAATAATATTGCCTCATCAGAATTGCCTCAAAAGCTGATGGCTTCTGAGGAATATTTAACTCATCGTTGTTTAATGAGAATTCTGATGGTAATCAATTAATGAAGCTCGTGGTGGAAATGGAAAATTTGAATACCACTGAGAAATAGAAAAGTGATTATGGAAATGTCCAAAAAATGTTTGTTGGAAAATTTCTTTAATCTGTTGTTAAGAGAAGAACACTGTTTAATTTTTAATGATTGTCATTAATTTTGGGAATCAATTAAGCCAGATGAGAATTGCGAGTGGATTTCAATATCCAATTTGAAGTGTAAACGCCTAATGGATTGTACCTGTCACTAATCTCCACCTGTCTCAGCACGAAAGCTCGTTGCTCACTCTCGGTTTGTGATAAGGTTTTCGAGAAGGTTCGCTGAGATTTCGTGCCAACAGGTAGAATCACGATATAGAGCAGGGTGAAACCCTTCCCAGGGGATAATTCGTCGTTAATCGAACGTGGATGTGGGAACAGGTAGAGGGCAATGTGCTACACAAGGGTTTCGAACAATTCAACCAGGGTATATACCCTTCTGCCCTCTCTCTCTCTCTCTCATTTCCCCTCCTCTCTCCTTTTGTCTATTAGATAAACTGCCACTTGTATTCGTGATAGTTAAATGATATTATCAAAACGATATAAGGCCCCTTTTGTACAAACGAGTATAGATTGGATTAGGGTTTCTATGAATATTTAAATTATTGCCAGGAGAAACCCTTTTGCATTTTGAAACTGCGTAGCAAAACGAGCTAGTGGACCTAAAGCCGGCCACTAAATCATCCAATTCTCCTAAGAGTTTAAAGCCACTTTCGCTCGCTTTATCTCATCGCCACTGTTAAAATTACGCAATAGACACTGTTATTGTTAACAAGATTCTGAAATTAAACTTGAATAAAAAATATTTTCCATACACTTTCAATTTTTATAATTGGGTGATTCTCCATTAAACCGACAATTTGGTTATTGTTATTTTTATTATTTTTTTCCAATAAAAATAAAAATCATAATGTAAATTTTAAGTATGATAGTCAAGAATGAAATATCTGTTATACGAGCTGGACAAATTGTTTGTAATTTTTGTATTTTTTAAACAAAGTAACTGTTCACGCATCCATGTAGCATAATTAGTTGCCATAGTTTTGTTATGTTAACAAAATTGATAGTTGAACTGATAGAAATTGTTTTTTGTTTAATTCAGGATTTAAAAATCTACTTCAGGAAATTTATGCAGTAATTTATGGTAATTTATAGAAATTTATAGCAATTTATAGAAATTTATGGTAATTTATACAGTCATTTATAAAAATTGTGAGGTAATTCATAATATTATTACAAAACATAATTCAATATTAGAAAGACTAATGCAGGAAATTTATAGTAATTTATAAATTTTTGAGGTACCTAAATAAATTTTTTTGAGTAAATAAAAGAAAATTTTAAAAACTATTTTTTAAAATTTATGGAAATTTATATGGTAATTTATGGAAATCTATGTTGTAATTTATGAAAATTTATGGAAATATTTGTTGTAATTTTATAAATTATTTTAAATCATTTATCGTAATTTATTAACATAATTTAAATGAAAATAAATTCTTGGCAACTTTCAGAAATTAGTACGTTAATTTATGGAAATTTATAAAGTAATTAATGTCACAACTTACTAAAATTATAGTTTAAACAAGGTAACTTTTATGTGTTTAATTTTATTTGGAAAAAATTACAAAAATTGTTGTAATTATACACTTGTTTAAGCCACAAGTTCAATGAAAGACAAAAAAGGCTTCACCATGACGCTGAGGCTTCACCATGACGCTGAGGCTTCACCATGACGCAAAATAAATACTGTTTTTTAAAATAAATTATTAGCAATTTTCAATCGGTTTTATATTCCTATCTTTTATATTCACTGAAATAATACGACTATACATTATTTGCTAAGAAAAATTATTTTTTTTTATTTATTATGAAAAATGTAAAGGCTGACGATTCTGTGATTCCCTGTACAAAGGTGACGCTTAAAACATAAAAAAATGAAAAAAAGGATAACAATTTTTTTCTTTCGTAGTGAAACACTATTGAGGGAACTAAATTGTTGCTCATACTAAAGAATGCCAAAATTCTGATTTTATTTTTATGAAATATTTCACTTTTTTAAAAAGGCTTCACCATGACGCACAAAACTGGGGACAAGAAATAACATCAGAAAAAAAATTAAAAAATAATTTTTTTTTACAACCAATTTATTTTTTCAATTTTACACACTTAGATATTAAAAAAATGTTATCCATCATTATTTTTATTTGAGAATTTGACTAAAAAAATTTATTTTTGTTTTGTAACTGACCCTTGGGACAGGCTTCACCATGACGATTTGGCTCTTAAATTTGCATTTAAAAAACATTTAATCTTAGAAATTAAAGTTGCTATAGGTTTTTGTTTGTAATCACCAGAGTTACTTTTTTACGTTGAATTCATTACCAAATGTGCAATCTGTTTCTTAAAAAACACTAGGGACATGAAATTGTTGTGTTTCGTGGAGAATCACCCAATTAAATAATATTAGATATCAAAAAAGGGAGTTTAAGAAAAGTTACGATCTTTATGAAATTAAATATTTCACACAAAAAAAATTATTAACCTAAGATCCTGTTATTTTGCCGCAATTATTTCTCTTAAGGGCATTTGAACCATTATGACGTCACAATTGATGCAAAGCATATATTTTAATGCTGTGACGTCATAAAGGTTCAAATGCCCTTAAGTTTAAGTGTTCTTTGAAAAAAACTTACATTAATTAAAATTGTTTTTCATTTAAACTACTAGAAGCAATTGAAATTAATTAAAACGCATACACTGAAAAAAATTTATTTGATTCAAATAATCGATTATTTGACTATTATCAAATAAATATTTACTTAAATCAAATAATTTTTATTTGAATCAATTAAATAGTATTTTCTTCAAATACTGAAATATTTGAAGAAAATAATAATTATTTGATTCAAGTAAATATTTATATGATAATAGTCAAATAATCGGTTATTTGAATCAAATAATTTTTTTTAGTGTAATGCTAAAACATAAGAATTGTGTTCATTCTCTAAATCAGCTTTTAAAAATTAATTTGTAACAAAATTATTTTTTTTGTTTTTGATTGGAAAATTATTTTGTGCATTAGGTACATTATCGAGCGTATAATAAAAATTTAAGAAGTTTAATTTTTTATTTAGAGATATTTTGTATTTACTACATATAATAAATTATTTAATATAAATGAAAATTCACTAAATATTTAACTTTGGAAACTATAACAAAGGTTGTAAAGTGAAAATGAAAATTTTCACTTTTATTTTTCATTTTCAATGACTAATTTACATTTTCACATCTAAATTAAAAAAGATATTCAAAAAGTGTAAAAGAGACTAAATTAATTTTCATTTTCGCTTTCGTAGTGAAAGTGATAATTTTTTAAAATGAAAATGAAACAATGAATGAAATAGTAATAAAAATAAAGTTCAAAATGAAATTTTTATAAACGATACCCTGCCTTAATTTTTTAGAGTGAGAAAAGACGGAGTCGATTATTTCATTTTATTTCGACTTTCACTTTCATTTTCTCTTTTATTTTTAACTTTTAGAAATTTTGATTTTTACTTTGAATAATTCTTTCTGATTACTGCCAAAGTTAAAGTAATACTAAGAATGAAAATCTCATTTCCTGAAAGTGTAAATAAATATTTGTTATAATGACAATAGAATAGAAAATGACAGTGAAAATAAAATGTTGACTTTCCTTTTCATATTTTCATTCAGAAATTTTCATTTTTACTTTGACTGATCCAGTAGAAAATAAAAATTGTTCAAAATGAAAGTGCAAGTTTTTACTTTGATAGAATTTTATTTTTTTAAAAGAAATAAAAATAAATGTGGAATTAAATTCTATCAAAGTTAAAATAAAAGTGGTATTCAAATTTTATCAATGTGAAAGTGAAAGGAAAATGAAAATTCAATCCAAGTTTAAATGAAAGTGAATACAAAAATTTGTGAAAGTGAAAGCAAAACTGAATGTAAAAATGAAGTGCACGAATGAAAATAAAAGTCGAAATTAAATTACACATTAAAAAATGTTATTAAATGTTAAATATTAAAAAATTAACTTAAAATTTTTACTCGCCTTTTTAATCTTCTTTCTTTTTTTACTACAAAAAAATTTAACATCCAAAGAAATCGAACAATGCGAATTCAATTGCGAATAAAAATTCAAAAGTATCGAAATTATTCTTTTTTCTTCTTTTCAAGAGTTGAAAAATAATTTCAATGAAATGTAACCAGGATCTAGTCATGAAAAGTTGAGCACATAAATATACAGATATATACAGGAAGACAATTTTGCGAGAAAGAGAGAGAAAGAGAGAGAGTTTCCATTTGGTTCGTACTGGAGAAGTTAGATTTTAAGGTCCCTATAAAAGACAGTCGTTAAAATAGTCGTCAAAGAAATGAAGTGGGAGGAAGTGTTATGTAACGAAAGGGTTATAAGGAAAATTTTATCATTCTCTCTCATCATGCTTTATAATTGAAAAAAAGAATTTTCATCTCTTTTTTCGACAATTCTCCACGTATATCTATAATGCAAATATAAATACTCGCGAAAGAAACCAGTGTGTACATCTAATTTTGAATAAATAAAATATAATCACATTTTTTCGTTAGCAGATATAATAAGTAAGGCTGGAGTGAGAGGAGGGACTTCTCGACAAAAGCTCACAGAAAATGAAACAGTGGAAAATCATAATTTAATTAAAACTAACTAATGGATATGCCACTTTTATATATAACCACACACTGCTAAAGTTTAATTATCACAGACTCATTTAATCCCCATGACAGGCAGTTCGTAATTTTTATAATGAACACGTCGGTTTATTTAATATCTCGAACCACAGGTAGTGTAGCATTTGAAAATAGCTTTTCATTTAGTGACAACTTCAGATTCAAAAATAAAAAAAGTAATTAAAATGTATATGAAAAGTGCCACAGTTTATATAAACAATTTGTCAATTTTTTTCCCTATACACACAATCGTACGAGTTTTGGAAAAAAAGTTTTATTGCCCATTTACAATCAAAATTTTTTATTTTCTACTATTTTAAAAATTTTAAATAATCAATCTCGTTGGTGGGAATAAATTGAAAAGTATAAAAAACAAAATAAAGAAGTCTACTGGGAACAAGAGGGATTATTCGGTTGTTGTCAGATGATTCGTAACATATTTCACGACTCGGCGATATTTTTAGAGATTTTTTTTTGTCATATATTTTTTTTTACCCAAGGCCTGTGACTATCAGAGTTTGTGTGAATAAACGCATAGTTCAAGGGAAGAGAAGGGAGAGAGAGCCTGTATGATATGAAGAGGGTGGCGAGCGATCCGTAAATAAAATTCGCGTGACAATCCGTTACGTTGCCAGCCAATCCGTTTATTTATTAAAATATGACTCGGGGTTTGAAAAAAAAAAATATATATATATATATATCTCGATAACGAAAGCAGGAAACGGACTCTGTTGTTTCTATGGTTTCCTCACGCGATTCATTTTGCATCAGAGCCGCACATACGTCGTTTCACATTTACGGACAACAGCTTTAATCGCTAAAGAGAGACAAATGGAAAATTTCTTTTTTTTTTACACATTTCCCTTTTGAAAAAAAAGAAATAAACTTTATTAAAAATCCATTTCGCAGTTTCCCTGCACTATTTATTTTATGAAACTCAAGACGATAAACATTTATCAAACACGGTGATATTGTGGTTTTGTTTTTGATACATAGCAAAAAAAAACGCTTTGAGAGGAAAATAATATTTGCTACGAAATTATCTGATTTTTGCAGAGTTTTTCAAAATTGAAGTAAATAATTAACATACCTATTGGTTTTTGTGTGAAGACAAAATTAAACACAATGTTGACTCACCTGAAACAAATTAAGAGAAAAAATTACTGTAGTTTTTTTGATAATTTTTGTTTTTGTTTAATTTATTTGGGATTTTAATTACTCTGCTAATTATTATTAAGATAAAAAATCAATAGAGAAGCAATTAAATAATTTTTTGTACGACGTGAAATTTTAAAGTTTGTTATTTATTACAGAAACATTCTTTTTCAAATTCATTGGAAATTTATTATTTTATAAAACATAGAATTATTCGAAATGTAATTTTTTAAAAATACGATTATTTTCAGAACATTTTTTAAATGTTTAAAAATTAAATTCTTTCGACTATTAAATTTATTTGAATACAATTTGACAAAACTATTAATTGTCCCAATTTTTAAAATTATTTTCTGGAATTCAATTATCTTGGGAAAAAAATTTAAATACTATTTTTCAAAGTCCTAATTTTTTAGAATTTTTTCACTTAATAAAAACTCGAATAATTTTTGTAAACCGAATATTGAAAAACTTATTGTAATTTTTTTATTAAAAATTTGAAATAATTTCAATGTAAAACATTTTTAAATTTATTTAATTCTAAACTTTTAGCTGAGATAATCTTTAAAATCAATTCATATTAGAATTCAACTATAATAATTGAGTTACTGAAATGATAATATGCTTGTAAAACTGCATTATTTGCGAAATATTCAGTTAAAAATTTTTCTAAAAGTGAAATAATATTTAAAATTAATAAAAAAAAATAAAATTCTTTGAATTATAAAATTTATTTTCATAGAATTTATCTACAAAATTTCCTAGTTTTGACAATTTTTAAAAAATTTTTTTTGAGGAATTTAATTATTTTCATAATCTTTTTTATTATAACTATTTACGATCCATATTTGTTCAGAATTTCTATATAAAATTTTTCAAATTTCGTTAATTTTTGTTTAAAACATATTTGAATCCTTATTACTGTTTATTTGTCGAAAAGAAATAAAAATTTCGAAATATTTTTAATGTAAAACTTTAAGAAATTTAATTATTTCAAAAAATTAAAACTTCAATTTTTCACAAATATTTTCTAAACATTCAACAGAAATTCTTTTTCAAATCAATTTAAAAAAAAATTCTACGTACTCAGTATTAGTAAAATTATATTAATTTATTTTAAATTACAATTTTATATTTATTTTATTTAATAGTTAGAATTTTTCATGTAAATTACAATGCCATTGAATTCTTACTAATTTTCAGTAATTTTTCATGAAAACTTCAGTAAAAAAAATTCTAACTACTACAAAAAATGTATTTCCTAATAATTAGTTAGTTTCTTTTTTAAATTTGAAGTTGTAAAAATGTTTAATAATTTGAGTTATAATTAAAATCTTGCCTTTTGTAGTAAAAATTAATTATTTTTTATTATCAATTAATAATTTTGAAGTAAAAATTAGTTATATCCTACTATCAATTAGTAATTTTGTAGTAAAAATTAGTTATTTTCTACTATCAATTAGTAATTTTGTAGTAAAAATTAGTTATTTTCTACAATCAATTAGTAATTTTGTAGTAAAAAGTAGTTATTCTTTACTATCAATTAGTAATTTTGCACTAAAAATTGGTTATTTTCTACTATCTATTAGTAATTTTGTAGTAAAAATTGGTTATTTCTTACTATCAATTAGTAATTTTGTAGTAAAAATTAGTTATTTTCTACTATCAATTAGTAATTTTGTAGTAAAAATTAGTTATTTTCTACTATCAATTAGTAATTTTGTAGTAAAAATTAGTTATTTTCTACTATCAATTAGTAATTTTGTAGTAAAAATTAGTTATTTTCTACTATCAATTAGTAATTTTGTAGTAAAAAGTAGTTATTTTTTATTATCAATTAGTAATTTTGTAGTAAAAAATAAGTTATTTTTTCCAAATTGCTGAAGCAAAAATTCAGACAACTATTTGCTATCAATTACCTAAATTCCGCTTTAGCTTATTTCTAGTAATTTCTATCAATTTTCAAATAAAAAGAGTAAAATAAAATATACAAATTTCGAAATAAGAAATGAATAAAAATCAATTGACGGAAATAAAAATTGTCATCTAAATGAATATAATAATGCAATTAATAGAAGAAATAAATGTCCAATTATTTCTTGCGTTTTCACGCAATTTTGAAGGCAATAAAACGACATTAACAGGAGGATGGGTGTGTGTATATATATGTATAGAGAGATAGCATTCTGAACGATTGGGACTAAAACTCGAGTCGTCCAGCACCCTCAGGGTTGTGTCAAGTTATAATTGGCACTCCTTAATTATCTCGAATTAAGCTCGCAACTCCTTTGCCACCCTCAGCTTCCTCTACAACTCGACGTCTAAGTCTTCATTTCTCCCTCTCCCTCTCTCTCCCTCTTAGTCTGTCTCTCTTTCACCTTCCTCCATCTCCCCGTTTTACTTTCAAACCACCTACATTTTCTATTCTCACATCTAACTTCTCTCCACGAATTTTTCACGCTTCAAAAATTCCATTCTGAGAATTTCATTTAATTTACTTGTCAAAACAATTTCAACAACAATTTTGTTGTAATTTATCATTATTATTACTGGCTTTTCTCATATTTTCATTACTGCTTTCAAATTAAATATTATTATTATTATTTTTATATTTATTATTATTATTATTATTATTATTATTATTCCTTTATTTAGTAAAGACTAGTAATCATTTCATAGTAGAAATATTACTAATTCAACCCCTTCAGATTTTTAAAATTCAAAATAGCGGATCCAATATGTCGACTCAATATCACTGATAATTTCAAGATTGATGCGCTGAGAAAACAATATATTTGAAACAAACATAATTATCTTTATATTATACAGTCAACTAAAAATTATTTTTGATTTAAATGTTATAATTTTGATTCAATACATAGTAAGCTTGGTTCGATAAAAATTAAGTTTAATTCAATAATAAAAAATGTTTTAATTAAACATATTTTTTTGGTTGACTGCTTATGTTTGGTTAAAGATATTTGTTTTCTCAGTGTGCAATTTGATCAAACTTTGTTTTTCGGAGGTTTTCGAGGTCGCTGAATTCAAATTTGATTTTTGATTTTCGAAATTCAAAATGGCAACCTAATGTTTTTAAAGTTGATGAATTTTCCAAAAAATATTCAGCAATCTCAAAAACCCTCCCAAAAAAACGAACTTCGATCGAAACGCAGAAATTTAGAAATTATTCGACATATTGGATCCAATATTTTTAAATTTGAAAAACAAACATCAAATTCAATCTCAGCGACCCCAAAAACCCCCGAGAAAAAAATTTCGATCGAATCGCATCAATCTTGAAATCACCCGCCATATTGGGTTGCCATATTGGATCCGCTTTTTTAAATTTTAAAATTCCAACATTATATTCGTAATCATCAACCTCAAAAACCACCGAGTAACAAGTTTCAAGAGAATTAAAAAAATTTTTAAATTATTATAGTCGCAATTTTGGATCCACCATTTTAAATTTTTTTAATCTGACTTCAAATTAGGATTCAGCAGTAAAGGTTGCAGGACTTTTTGTGGCCATATATGGACCATGGACTCTCAAGGAGTTAATTAATTAATGAGAAATTAATTTAATTTTAGAAAATTACTACTTTGATTCTCTTCAATTTTGAATTAATAGAAAAATACTACAATTAATAGTAAAATTGTGAACAAATCGACCTCTTCTAATGAATAAATAAAATTACCCATTATTAATAGAAAATAACTAATTCAACAACTAGATTTATCTAATTTTTTATAGAAAAATTACTATTTAAATTAGCAAAAATGTTTATTAATTGGATTTAGTGACTAACTTTGTGCTTTTGAATTAGTAAATTTTGCTATTTATTAGTTGTTAGGTAAATTTGACTAATAAATAGCAATTTCCACTAATTTTAATTTGAATTAGTGACTAACTTTGTGTTTTTGTATTAGTAAATTTTACTAATAAATTAGTGAAAAATGCTATTTTTGTTTCTATTAGTAAAATTTACTAATTGAAAAGCAAAAAGTTAGTCACTAATTCAATTTATTGGAAATGTTATTTTATTCAAATTTTCCTTTATTAATTTGAATCAGTTTAAATTTAAAATCATGGTTTTAACTGACGATCAGTAACTGCGACTTTTTGTTTCCGAATCAGTTTTCACTCCAAATTTCACTTTAACTTTGACTTCTTATTTTCACTCTAAATTTGACTTTAAATCTTATTTTCTTTCTATAAATTTGACTTTTACTTTGAAATTTATTTTCACTCTAATTTTCACTTTAACTTTGACTTCTTATTTTCACTCTCAATTTGACTTTAAATCTGATCTTTTTTCTAAATTTGACTTTCTCTTTGCATTTGAACTTAGCTTATTTTAAAGGTTATTTTCCAGAGAATAAGAATTATTTATAGATATAAACCTGTAATTTTTTTTGTTCCATATAGGTAGAACTTCAAAGTTTGACAAAATGTTCCAAAAAGTTGAAACAATCTTATTAAAAAAAATAATTTTTAAATTTCTAACATACTTTTTTTTAATAAATTTTCTTTGGAAAATGTACACTATCTTATGATTTATATATTTTTTAGAATAGTTTTTAGTATAAGAAAATTATTTCAAATTTTTTGAATTGTTCGTCTCACTTTCACGTCCTGCTTATACGAAGAAAAAAATTACAGGTTAATGTCTATAACTAAATTTTATTCTGTATAAAATGACCTTTAAAATGAGCTTAAGATTATTGAAAAACGTTTATTATTTTAGAAGTTATTTAAATTTTTGTAAAACATTGAAAATGTCAATTCTTCTAAATTTCTAAATAAATTACTGACCAAATGACTTCTAAAAAGTCTGATTCTTTTTAAAATTTTATCAGCTTACAAAACTTGTTCCAAATAAAATTTTAGTTTTCATACATTTTATGTTAAAACATTTTTTTCCTTTCTATTGAAAATGGGTGGTCTGACAATTTTTGCCGATACTGTATAATTAAAAATGACAAAGGATTTATGCGGTAAAAACATGTAAAAATTCTAATAGGTGAAAGTGTCTATGTTTACTATTATTTACTAACTGCTGTAAAAATATGAATTCTGTGGAAGAAATGCATAACAGCATAACTGACATTTTTATCAAATTTGAGATAACATCATATTTGTATATATTTAATATTGCTCTTCAAAGTTCAATAGCTGAAAAATCATTAAAATGGTTATTAATGTAGAAAATAATGGAAAACATAATCGCATAATTGCGTTTTTGACAAAAGGAGACCAGCTTAATAACATAACTGCATTCAGTTTAAAAACAATTGACATAATTAAAAATAAAAATAACCTTTAAGAATAAAAACAATAAGAATTTTGTAATGAAATATTTTTAGTAAAATACATTTTTTGTACTTTAAATTAAATATATTTATTTTAATAAAACTGGAACAAATATTTTATAACATAAATTGTGCATTAATTATGTACCTACTTATTTCTAAGGCTATTTCTATTCTAAAAAAATTTTGGAAATTTTTTCAAAAATAAATTGACAAATTCTTCAAGTTGAACAATGAAGTACATTTCTTTTCTCGTTTTAATAAATTAAAAACATTTTATAAAAAAATAAACTCTTATAACTAAATAAACTCTTATAATTTTTTCTAACGAATTAATAGTTTAATTTGTGTTTGTGTGAACAAATCTTATTATTATGACAAATCAAACCAAAATAAATTGTGACATTAAAAGTGTCTGAAGTTGGACTCATATACAAACTCAACTTGCATAACCGCATAAGTGCAATAAAACTCATGATTCCGATGAAAAATTATCAAAATTTATACCAAATCGTGTGTTTTATTAAATTTTATAAACAAATTTTGAAAATATATTAAATAATAATACTAAATGCAAAAGACCGAACAAATCTGTTGATTTTCTGAATTGACAGAAGTGAGAGAACATTAAAATTAATTTATCTGGGTGATTTTCAAATAACTGTGATTTTTTTTAATAAGACATTTTTCTGCTAAAATAGTGAACCAAATTTGAAATTTATTACATATTCCAGTACATTTTTGTTATTAAAGTATATGTTCAAATGAAAACTACAAGATTTTAAATATTTCTAAAGTTACGATGGTAATCGCAAAGAAAATGCAAAAGTTACATGCCACGGACCTGACATTTTTCCACGGTCCTGACATGTGTGTCACAGTTAAAACACGTAAAGAAATAAAAAATCGAATAAATATTTTCTTTTCAATGTTCGCACTTCAAAATAATACCAGTAGAAGTCAATTAAACATAAAATTGAGTAATAAAATCACGATGACGTTAACATGTGTTGGTAGAAAGTAATTAACAATTTAAAACATGAAAAAAGTGCTCGTGTACGTAGAATATCATTGTAATAAAAATATTTTTATATGTAAAACATCTGGTTAGATTTGGCCTACAAAGTACTTAAAAGATAGTTTTAATATTTGCTTACGTGAAAATTTCAGAACAAAATTTTAAAAAAACGTATGCCACGGACCTGACAATTTAACCCTATTTTCTTAATTTTAACTATGATAATGTTAATGTTAACAAACTGAATATTAAGTATCTTTAAGAAGAGACTTCTATTAAGTGATTTAGGAAGTGAGTGGCAAAAAATAATAATTTTATTAGTCATTTATCTATGGGGACATGCAAATATGACAGTTATTTGAAAATAACCCATCTCGAAATCATGACAAATGCAGTTATGCTGTTATGCCTTTCTTCCACAGAATTACTAATTTACATTTAGGGAAATAAACGATAAATTTAATTTAGAAAAACTAATATTTGTGATAATTTCCCTCCTCTTTTCTTTTGCACCAATAATTTGAAACATTCCTTTTGGGATTAGTAAAACAACGAGAAACGTGGAGTAATTTCCGGTGGAAATGGCCGCATATAAATATACATACATATATACATAGACATAAAAGAGAGAAAATGTCTTGACCTGCAAACGTGTTGGCTAATAATGAAAGAAGCATGCATTCCGGCAAACGAGGGACAGTATATATAGCGCGTTTGGACTTGGGTTACCTTCGCATGAATATTGTTCTTGCCAATCCCAAGAGGATCGCTGAGTAAACGTAGTTGGCTGGGAGACCCTCTTTGCAATAGGTACAGGCGGCAGCAGTGTGTATATATAAACGACATTGTGAATATATGTATGTATATAAATGCTATGTAGTTATGTATGCTCAGACAAGAGAGGAGGAAGATTGTATTGGTCTGCCAGTGAAAATGTCTATGTGCGTTGGAAAAGGGGAAATATAGGCAGAAATTTCACCGTTACTGTATATGTGTGGAGAAGGAATGGTGGAGGGAGGGGGGTTATATGAATCAAGCTGCGCAAACATCGAACTTCGAGATACGGTGTCGCCTGCTCGACGATATCCCGCACCATGAACTCTCTCTGAACGAACGTACCCATATTCGTGACTACAAAGTGCACCTTGGCATAAGCCATTATCATCCGCAAACGCAATTCGATTTCATCCCGTCCGCACGTCTTTATACAATATCCTCTTCATTCCCTCCCTCCCTACCTTCTCCTCTTCTTAACAAAAAATAAAGAATCGAATCTTTAAAATTCAACACATTTTCGTCTCGGCAAACAATAATTTTAATTTCCCCTAAAAATTTATTCACATTTTCATTTCACAGAGTCGTTGGAAAAAGTCGATTTTACTTTTTTTTATGACTTTTTCTCCTTACTTCTTCTAGACAAAATCTTTATTGTTTTATTTTATTTTGATATTAACTTTAATTGAGGGGGAATATAGGTACTCTTTAAATTTGAATCAGTAAAGTTGCACTGATTTTCAGTGAAATCTCACTGATTAAAATAGCTGGAATTTAGCGACTACGAATCAGTGAAATGTTACTAATTCAATCAGTGATACACTGAAAAAAAAATTTAATTAATTCAAATAACCGATTAATTGACAATTATCAATTAAATATTTAATTGAATCAAATAATATTTTTTAGAGTCAATTAAATGGTATTTGCTTCAAATAGGGTAATTTGGGGTAAATGTAAACAAGGGGTAAATGTAAACAGTAGATGTTTCAGCTAAATTTACAAATTAAAAAATAAGTTCGACGTCAATATTTTTACCTCAGTTCACCTACAAGATGTTTTGAGTATTGCCAATATTTTATTTTGACAATTGGCAATGCCATCACGGTAAATCGTTAGGTATTAAAATAACACCAAAATGGATTAAAATAACACTAAATTGGATTATTTTAATCCTTTTTGGTGTTATTTTAATACCTAACGATTTACCGTGATAGTGTAAGTTATCTTTTAATGCAAAAAAGATTGAAAATTAAAATTTTATTGTTTCAGTTTTATGTCTCTCATTTGCATAAAAATAAATTTAAAAATCAAACAAAAATATGTAATTCTTCCTTATTCATGCCCCAACAAAAATTGACTTTGATTTTTGATTTTCGTCAATTTAGTTAATAAATAATTAAGTGTTTACATTTACCTCGAGAATTCGAAAACTCGGGGTAAATGTAAACAGAACTTCAACTAAATTAAAAAGAAATTTAATAATTTATTAGATCTGCTATTTTGAAATTTAAAAATTCGATTTTAGATTCTTATTCGGCAACCTTAAAAACTTTTTTTTTACCAAGTTGAATGAAAATCTATTAAAATTTGTTCAAGTTATTCAAGTTTTACATTACTAATTTTGTAATGGTTGATTGTTTATTTATATGATACATTATCAGTCAACTGGTTGATTTTTCTATACATTTCCAAAAAATTTTTTTTTTAGTTTTTCCATCCCTTAAAACAGTAATATACTTGAAATAACTTGTTTCTTAAAACTTGCTTAACTACAGTGGTGTTTAAATTTACCCCGAATTTTAGAAAAATTTCAAAATCTCGGGGTAAATGTAAACAGTCAGTTTTAGACGATTCAGGTGCATCAATATCTTTTTCTACTTCATAAAATTTTTCTAGAGAAGTAAAGTAACAAGTTCATGCAAAAAAAATCAGTCCGTTTTACGTTTTCACAAAAAAAACTGATGTTTTTGGTGAAAAATAAATATTCCGTTCACATTTACCCCAAATGACCATAAAAAGTTTTTTAAATAATATAATTTTTCTTTTTATTTATAACTTAACAAAAATTTAATTATTATTAGATAATATTTCTAATTTTTCTCATATAGAATGCGAAAAAATAGATAAATATCTTTAATTTTGTTCAGTTCTGTAAGACACTTAGTTATGTATCAATTTTAAAATTGATTTTTTTCATAAATTTCAATTATTTTGAAAAAGTAATAAAATTCTTAAAATTATTTAACTATTTTCAATGTATTTCAATTAATTTTTTTCAAAATTCAAGTTATTTAGAATTTTTTTAATGTATCAAGCTATTAAAATATTAAATTATCTACAAAATAAGTCAATTAAATTTTTTTTTAAATCTAATTCTTCTTAATTTTATAAAACTGTTCAAAACTTCCATATTGTTTAAAATAAATATTTAAGGGACACACCTAGTGTGAGTGACTGAAAAAAACGGTGATTTTCAGGAATTTTTTTCAGGGAAATTATTACTTCTAATTTTTTAAAAGTTTTGTACATGTATATTTGTATAAATAGTGAACATTTTGTAATTTTTTCAAAGAAAAATATCTTTTTTTTAAAGAGTTATTCGCTATCTCCTGAATATTTAAAAAAAAGTTCTCCCACTGCTGCAGTGATTGAGACCTTCTCAGTGACTGAAATAAAAAAAACCAAAAAGATTATCAAACTAGAAGATATTTACCGTACTACGACCCTCGGATGTCAAAAAATATTAAATTGTAACAAAATTGCACAGTTTTGAAAAAAATTTTTAAATTTCGCCAAAAAAATCCGAGGGTTCTTGGCATCCCAAAATTTTATTTTTCATTCAATAAAAAAACTGGAGTCTCATAGTACGGCAAATATCTTCTAGTTTAATAATCTTTTTGGTTTTTTTAAATTCAGTCACTCAGAAGGCCGCAATCACTGCAGCAGTGGGAAAACTGGTTTTTTTATATAGCGAATAACTCTTTAAAAAAAAGATATTTTTCTTTGAAAAAATTACAAAATGTTCACTATTTATACAAATATATATGTACAAAACTTTAAAAAAAAAGATGCAATAATTTCCCTGAAAAAAATTCCTGAAAGTCACCGTTTTTTTCAGTCACTCAAACTAGGTTTGCCCCTTAAATATTATCAATGTTTTGATAGTATTTTAAATTTAAAAAAAAATCCAAGCAGTTTTTTAAAAATGGAATATTGAACTGTGAATTGACAAAAATAAAAAAAAATACCAATCCTACTTTCTTGTGCAAAATCAGGGAATTTTCAAGGAATTTAAGTTTTTTAAAAAATTCGCTTGTCTTTCTATTATGAAATTAATTAATATTTCTTTCCTCAAAATGTATCGATTCCTTTTTTATTCAATTACACTGAGAAAATGTTATACTTAATTTAAATAGAAAAATAATTTTAAATGATTTTGTTTCATTAAAATTAGTTTGTAAGCTTAATCCTAATATATAGAAAATATCTACTGCTTTGATTCAAAAATATTATTTGTTTGAATAATTATATTTAATTTAAACATATTTTCTGTTATGATTTAAATAGAAAATATGTTAAAAAATTTTATGTATGATATAAACTTGAAAGTTTATTATAAATAATTTAAAATCAACCACAACTTGTGTTTGAATTAAATATATTATTATTTTTTTAATGAACCACAAAATATGTTTGAATTAAACTTGAATATGTTTTACTGTATAGCAAATATATTTCATGTTTGATTTAAACAAAATATGTTTGAATAAAATAAATCGTTTTCCTAGTGTACTTTCTTTGTTTAAAGTTTCTTGCCACTAAATTTACAAAATTTGGAACACACAAATAAATTCCAATAATACCCATTTCTGAAATTATCATTAATTGATAAAAATTAAATTTTCCATTTCCTATTAATAATAAAGTCCTGACAAAAAGCTTGGTTTTCTTTCAATACAGGAGAAAGCTTTTCAACGAAAGAAAACGTGCATTTCCTCATACCAAAAACCTCAAGGGCTTATCCCAAGGGGCTTGTATATTTCCGAATCAATTTGTCGAGTGATCGTAAGTTACAGTTTTTCTTGCTTAGTTTCACCGTCTGGGAAATGTTCTTCTCCTCCTCTTTTTTACTCTCTTGTCATTTATTGTTTTTTTTCTCTCTTTCTCCCTCAACTTTTGCCTTCTCACTCTCTTGAAACTTCTAACTACTTTTTTGTCAATTAGAATATTAACGATTTATCAAGGAGTGTCTGGAGGTTATGTATGCGTACACATGTATGTGTAAGTATACATTTGTCAGTTGCTCTTGACCATAAAACTCTTCGCCATTGGGAATAAAAGTTTTTACTTAAAAAAATTTCGTTTAAGATATTCCTGTCCAGTTTGGCCGAGCTTCACTTGGGGGGATGGTGAATTCGAATGGAGGGTAAGGCCACTCTTCTGATATCCCTTGGGATGAGTGGGAACGCTATCTTTCTGCAACCACCACTTTTGTGTTGAATGACAATGCTCCTTCACTTTTAAGTTTGTGTCATTTTACATTGTCGTCTATTCTTTCGTTCAGCTTTATTTTTTTTGTTTCTTCGAGACGTGCAATATTTGTTAGAAATTTTTGTACATCATTTTGAATTTTCAGTATTTGAAAATTTATTTTTCACTAACGTGAATTTTATAAGTTTATAGAACTGTGGTTGCATGAAAGAGGTCAGAGTAATCAGGAAACAGTCATTATAGTCACAAAAAAATTGTTGGGTATTATTTTAACATCAACATTTTTTTTTTTTTGAAAAACCTACCCTTAAATTTACTGATATAAAATTTTAATATAAAAAAAATGAAAAGCCACATTGTTTTTAAAAATAGAAAAATAAATTTATGTACTTCGCTTTCAACAACTCAAAAGCATTTGCAAAATTGCTCCATCACCTTTGTTTTTTCAAATTGAAATAACTACCCCTAATATGTAAAAATCAAAATGTATAATAAAAAATGAAAAACCACAACAAATTGATTTAAATTATATTGAGAATTAAATTAAAAATTTAACAAAAACAAATTATGATGTTTTAATTCTCAATATAATTTAAACCAATTTGTTGTGGTTTTTCATTTTTTATTATACATTTTGATTTTTACATATTAGGGGTAGTTATTTCAATTTGAAAAAACAAAGGGTGATGGAGCAATTTTGCTAATGCTTTTGAGTTGCTGAATGCGAAGTACATAAATTTATTTTTCTATTTTTAAAAACAATGTGGCTTTTCATTTTTTTTACATTAAAATTTTATTTCAGTAAATTAAAGGGTTGGTTTTTCAAAAAAAAGCAGAGGGGGATGGAGTAATTTTGACATTGCTTATAAGTTGTTGAAAGAGAAGTACATAAATTTATTGATCTATTTTGAAAAACAATGTGGTTTTTCATTTTAATATTCTAATTTTGAATTTTTACATTCTAGTGGTAGTTTTTTCGATTTAATAAAAAACAAAGGGTGTTTAACCCCTTGACTGTCCATGGCCCATATGTGGCCACAAAAAGTCGTGCCACTTTCACGTCTGTGGCCATATATGTCCATCTCAAAAATAAAATACTAAACATAATTCGATTTGAATGACTAAGTGCATACTAAGGTTTTTGGGGTCGCTGAATCCGAATTTCAAATCAGATTTTCAAAATTCAAAATAGGGGACCTAAAATTGCGACTACGAAGATTTAAAAATTTATCAAATACGCTTGAAACTCGTTACTTGGGAGTTTTCGGGGTCGCTGATTACGAATATGACGTCAGATTTACAAAATTAAAATGGTGAATCCAATATGGCGGATAATTTCAAGATTCCTGCAATTTGATCGAATTTCAGGTCCGCAATTTTGGATTTCAAAATCTGACATCGGATTCGAAATCAGCGACCCCGAAAACCCCCGAGTAACAAGTTTTTAAACGAGTTTTTAAACTATTAACAAGTTTTTTTTATTTTCTCGACTGCCATATTGGATCCGCCATTTTGAATTTTGAAAAGCTGACATTATATTCGTAATCAGAGACCCCGAAAACCCTCGAGTAACAAGTTTTAAACAAATCCTTTGGATTTTTTATTTTCTCGACCGCCATATTGGATCCGCCATTTTGAATTTTGAAAATCTGACATTACATTCGTAAGCAGAGACCCCGAAAACCCCCGAGTAACAAGTTTCAAGCAAATCTGATAAAATTTAAAATTTTCGAATTCGCCATTTTTGTTAACACTGATATTCTCAAAAAGATTATTGGTCCAGGACTTTGGAAATATGTCAAAAGTTGTAAAATTTGAACATTTAAAATTAATCTTCTCTTACAATTTTTAATATTTTTTCACGAAATTTTTTTCTAAGCTTCTTTTATAGTTTTAAACAACCTCTCGCATGGATTTGCAAAAATATGCAATTATTGAAATGATAAAAATTCTAACCTTTTCAAAAATTAAAATTTCAAATTTTTGACCATCCTATATATTTTAGGGTTAAAAATGGTGCAAGAAAAAAAAATATAACCTACTTTAATAATTTAAATTTAAAGGGGTCAACACACAGAGAACTCAGTGTTGTTTTTGATGCGGGTAAATTTCGGTAGGGTAATTTTAGTGAGGATAAATTTTCTATAACAGAAAATTTACCTTATTTTCGGTAAAAAAACAACACTTCCGAGCTAAAGTTTGATGCAGACACTTTTAACACTGATTTCAGGTTGAAACAACACCCATTTTTCTCTGTGAAAGTTGGGGGTGGTGCCTCCCCTTAATTACGATGAAATCACAATTTTTAGAAACTTTTTTTTCTTGGACCGTTTTTGGGCCACAAGTGATTTTTAGATGGACTGCGAAGGGGTTAAGCATAGTTGACATTGTTTCTGAGTTGTTGTAGCAGAAGTAGATAAATTTATTGTTTGGTTTTAAAGAGAAATCTGGTATTCAATTTTTTTTACTTTGAAATTTGAAGTTAAGGGTAGTTTTCTCGATTTAAAAAAAAACAGAGGGTGATAGAGCAATTCTGACTTCAGATTCGTTTTCAGCGGGCAAAAATACTGTAAGATATGTATGTCTGGTTCAATGAACAGACAACTTTTTTTTTTTGTGCCTGTGTAATGAAATTAATCTTTTTGGTTATTACATGCGCACATCAACCCAATTGAGACAGTAATGCTCGTAAGATCTCAGCATACGGAAGGAAGTAGGTGAGTGGAAGAGGTGGTAATGAAATTTGATAAAGTTATGCCGCGCGGCTTCGTCTTGTACCTTCTCGTAAAGAAATACGAGGTAGTTTGTTTGGGTAAAGAGAGAGAGAAAGATAGGAAAGGTGAAAGAGAGACGGGGAGAAATAGAGGAAAGGTGAAAGAGGAACAAAGAGAAAGAGATGCAGTGAGAAGAAGAGGAAAGAAGAAGAAGGAGAGGGAAAGAGAGAGAGAGAGAGAGAGAGAGAGAGAGAGAAAGGTTATATGATGAGGTGGGTTTGTGGAAAGAGAAGAGACCAACAACGCTTTACGCTTTATGCCCTGACTCTCGCTATATACTTTATGCAAGTTTCCATCTCCCCCTAAAAGTTCCTTTTCTGTTTCTCTATGCTTCCTTAAAGTTGCAACTATACGCCTACTGTTTTCATCAAGATATACTCCTATAAAGAGAGAGAGAGGGGGAGAGCGCCATGGGTCCAGAGACGTTAAGACTGTATGTTATAACGCTTGTCTCAAAAAGTGTGAAAGAGAGAACGAACGAAAAAGAGAGAGAGAGAGAGAGGAATAGAAAGCAGTCATCAAAAGGAAGAAGTAGTAGCGAAATGCGGAGGGAAAAGGTTGAGAGGGGAACATCATATACAAATCTCGTGAGACATTTAGGATGCACATCCGGTTCGCAAGATGGCCGACACTTGACTTCCGGCACGACAGGGACAGTTCTCGCCGAGGCCATTGTGTCTGCCAACTCTCGCCGAGTTTCCACTTCTCTCCTACTTTTTCATTCCCCGCCACCCTCTCGCTTTCATCACCCCTTTTACTTCATATTCCGCTCTTGCCCTTGTTTCCTCTTTATTATAAAAGTGTACAAAAAAGAAATTTTTTTTCCTTTCAATCATAATTTCTTTTTTTTTTGTGACCCCTTTTTTTCGCTAGGGGGAATAACATTTTTAAAACAATATTTGCTTTCGTTTCCATTTTTTGTAAATTTTAAATCATTGTTTTTTTGTCCTCGATAGACTGAGTTTAATTTTAATTGCACTGGAAAATCTTTTGTGATAGCTTCCAAAAATAGGAGAGAAAGAATTTTTTATTGCTGTTTTGAGTTTTGAAAAGGAAACTTTGTCGTGACAGTTATGACTGGTGAATTATGATTGTTAATCAGGATTTTTAATTTAATTTTAATCCGGTTTTTTTAATAAAAGTGCTGCTACTTAAAACTATATATGTATATTACTATTATGAATTACCATAAATTACGATGAAAATTTACATAAATTGTTCAAATAAATATTTTTAATTATAACTTATGTGCATTGAGAAAACGATTTATTTGATTCAAACATATTTTGTTTAAATCAAACTTAAAATATCTTTGCTATACCGACAAACAAATTTAAGTTTAATTCAAACATATATTTTGGGGTTTATTTACAGAAATAATATATTTAATTCAAACATAATTTATAGTTGATTTTAAATTATATATTATCAATTTTTAAATTTGAATCTAACATAAAATTTTTAAACATATTTTTTGTTTAAACCAAAACAGAAAATATGTTTAAATTAAACATAATTATTCAAACGAAAATGATTTTTAAATCAAAGCAGTAAATATTTTCTATATATTGGAATAAGGCTTACAAACTAATTTCAATTAAACAAAATCACTTAAAATTATTTTTTTATTTAAATTAAGTATAATATTTTCTCAGTGTGAAATATATTTTTAGGAATTATTGCGAAAATTTCAATAAATTACTGCATTAATTTCCATTAATTACCTTAAAAAAATTTCATAAATTACCGAAGTAATAATTTTTAATTGATATTCAGACTATTATTTTTATTTTAATTACCTCAACAATTTTTATAAATAACGATAATTTTCATAAATTATTGAAGAAAACACCTTCTTACGCCAAAACTGTCCAAACAATAAATTTGTTAATTGTTATACTTATTTACAAATTACAAGAAATTTAATTAATTTTTCAGCGATAATTCTGCTGAGAAATCTTTCTGGATAAATACTTTTTGATTCTAAACAATTTATAAAAAGATTTAAATATTTTATGAAATTAAAAAATCTCTCTTTAAATTTGTTTAAAAAATTTTATAAATTCTAAAGAATTTTTTCTGCCCGACATGAATTTTTCTTTCTGGACCCTTTATTTGCAAAAAAAATATATTGATAATTATCATAACGATAATTTTTTTTTAATTTCCTAAATCAAATCCTGCTAACTTGAGATACAAAACGAAATTTTAACAAATAAGTAATATTTAAAGTAAACTTAATAATAAAAATGAAATTAAAAAAGTTTATAGCAAAAAACTGTAATATATAGTTAAGGGGACTTTCCAGTTCAAAATCAGGCAAAAAGAAGGCTTTTTTAGTATATATTATTAAAATATCTATGACATTTATTTAAAAAATTTCTTTTACATGTAATAAATAATTTATTTAGAAATTTGTAAAAAAAAAATTTTCATTTTTATTTCAAAGTGGCGGCGATATACGCCATTTTCGAAAATGTTCATTTTCGGTGATAAGATCGATTCCAAACTTTCTAAAACAGATAAAACCAAAAACGAAGTGACATTCTTTTCGTTCGATATTTCTTTAGGTGTGGAATCTCAAAAAAGTGGAATTTTCTTTTCCCCCTTTTTTTAGAGTACTTTTTTCCCAAAATATGCAAAAAAAGTGTTTTTATTCAGAATTTCTCTAATAGAAAAAGGGCAGTTGAAAATTTTCCAGTTTTTGAGGTTCATGAAGGCATGATGACGCTGAATCAAAAGCCCTTTGATTTTTTAAAATCGCTTCAGAAGAACTCGAGATATCAGTCTTACCAGATTAAAAAAAGACATTTTGAGAAAAATGCACTTAGAGTTTTTGTTCATAAGTTTCGATATTTTTTTTAAATCATCGGAGTTGCTTGAAAATCGTTACTCGGGGATTTTTGGGGTCGCTAATTACGAATAAGGAATCAGATTTTTAAAATTCAAAATGGTGGATCCAATATGGCGGATACTTTTTTCAAATCATTGGATTTACTTGAAAATCATTACGGGGAGTTTTTTGGGGTCGCTGATTACGAATATGACATAATTTTTTAAAAATTAAAAATGACGGATGCAATATTCTGGACGAAAAATAAATTAAAATAAAAAAATTTTTTTTTCCGTCATATTGGATCCGCCATTTTGAATTTTGAAAATTTGTTATTCAATTTGTGATCAGCCACACCAAATACATTTTTGTTTGTCTTTTTTTAAAAAATGCAAATGAGAAAACATTTAAATTATTCGATTGCTTATCCGCATACAAAAATATCTTTGACATGGCGAAGAATAAAAATATATAACTTTTGTTTTACTTTGAATTTTGCAATAATATTTTAGGAGAGTATTCTGGACACTATTAGAAATCCGAAGATAAAACAAAATCGATTTTTTAACATTTTGAACTGGAATGTCCCCTTAATAGTGCAAAACATAGTATTTCTGTATAATAACTATATTGGCATTTCAGATTACGCCATAATATGAATATAATTAGGAAAACTGGATAGTACCAAGCTAGCATTAACATAGTTTTACTAGAATTGCAGCGCGTTGCAAAATCGAACTGTTTCAAACCAAATGCTTAGAGAGAGCAAAAGAGAAATAAAGAGAGAGAGAGAGAAAATAGTGTCGTGGAAGGCGACATAAAAGCGCATTGTAACGTTAAATGAAATACAGAACATTGCTTGTAGGGTCAGTTTGAGTTCGCACTTAGCTTTCGCAATATAGAAACAGTTATTTAAGTTGCCCTCTTTGCAGTTTTCGACGTGTAACTTTCTTCCTTCACAGATTTAACGGATGAGATCTTTTAGGATAAGATAACGCTTAGGTCGTGCTTTATTTGATTGTTTACAGCCTAAGGTGAGAGGAAGAGTGAAATCATTTATCTTTCTTCTCATTTATCCCTCTCTCTCTCTCTCTCTCTCTCTCTCTCTCTCTCATTCACTCACTCATCTAGCTCACTATGTCCCTCTAATCCCTCTCCCATTAATCAAGGAATGAAGAGAGTATTTGCTATTTACAACAAATCTTGATCTACTGCGTCAATAAAATTCATCTCACCTTCCCGTCTGACCGAAATTTACTTTTACTACTTACTTTAAGACGTCTTGCCTGATTAGAGTTGTCATTTACTACTGACACTAAAACTCAGTAAATTTTAAATTTTTCCCGAGTAAATCTGTACTTTAGTGCTAATAATTTAAATTATATATTAATTTTAAATGTTTTCGGCCTTACAGTAACTTACAATTACTACTGGAAAGAAAATTGTGATATTACAAAATTATTTTTTATTTGTTTGAAAGTGGGGGATTTATGCATATTTTTTTCACTCATAACTATTTTTTGGTCCTCTAAAAAAATTGGGCTTTTGCAAATGCTTTTTTTATAACATAATTTATTTTAGGGTAAGTGTACTAATTCCTGCGGTATTTTGGTCAAGACGTCTTTTAACTATAAAATATAATTTTTATATTGATCAAATTGAACTTATAACTTATTAAATTTGTAGTTTGTGTTATTAAGATACGTTTACAATAAATAACATCTCTAAAATATAATTTATTTTAATTAATTTAATGAATTAAAAATAATATTCAATGCGTTTAATTCTGCGCGTTTGTGTCAGTTGCTGCGCATCAGTTGCTGCGTTAATTCAATTCCTGTCGGTCAGTTTCTGCGCATAATTTTGTGCTTATGTGTATAATACCGCAAACAAAACAATTTATAATTTGTTTATAAATTGTTTAATTTAATTTAACTTTTTTTTGTAATTATAAAGAGTTTAGTAAATTGCATCTTTCTAGGTGCATTCTGTAAAAAATTAGTAAATAACAACAATAATTTATTTGTAAATTGTTTAAATAATTATTCAATTTTTATTCTTTATCTGTAATTATAAAGAGTTCAGTAAATTGCAAAATTGATCTGCACAATACGATGTCACGACGAAACGATAAATCACATTTAACAAAAAATAGATAGTCTATTGTAACCAGTCTTAGTTGATTTTCTGAGGGCGCAGAAATTAAATCAAGCCCAAATTCTGTGTCAATTACTACTCTTAAAAATAAAATATAATAACAGATAAAAATAAAGTAAAGTTTAATTTTTCTTTTAAAACAAGGTTTTCTTTATCTAAAATCATCATAATAATAACCACTTTAAGTCTAAAAACAATAATAAAGCCTTTTTTATGTAGGTATTTTTGCACTGCCAGCAAAGTTAGCAATGAAAATAACTAAAACCTTGCACACGTCAACTTTTAATTAAAATAAAATACATAAATATTAAGTTTTGGTATATACTTCCTAAATCTATTTTAAAACTTACATCGTTAAGTAATTTTTTAAAAAAATTTCAAAATTATTTGTGCCTTGAACAAATGTATTCACTTAAATTATTAAAATGCCGCAGAAACTGAAGCACCCGCAGCAATTGACGTTTTTACCCTATATTGAAATTTGACGAAGGTGTTTTTCTTCGTTTTCGAAATAGTAATTTTTTTTAATTTTTCATTGAAAAAGGTTAGTTATAAGACTTGAAGTTAGCTCTAACAGTAGTATAAGAATGCTTGTTGTTAATTTTGGTTGATTTCAAGTATCGGCAAAATTTAATAAGGAAGAAATTTTTTCCTTGTATATACTCCTTATATGTAAAATATAATAAAAAATTCTAAATATCTCTAAATGACAATATTTCTTTAAAAAAAAAACAGTAAGACAATTCAAATAGTTATGCCAAAATGTACGCTGAAAACATTTCATGTTACTTAAATCGTATTAAATTGAAAGGATTTTATGGTAAAGCTTTTAAGTCACAGGATGAAAAAAAATCCTGTGTACGTCTTTAAAGAATTATTTATGAAACGTTCGGCACGACAGAACGCGTCTAGATCGTCGAATGAAACGTCGTGCCTGATAAAGAGGAATCGTATCCATTAAAAGTAGCAAAGAGAGAGAGAGAGAGAGAGAGAGAGAGAGGAGTGGTAGGAAAGGAGAAGGGTTTGACTTCTCTAAAGGCGATATTTCTTGCCGGAAAGCCTCGGCATGCGTCTCTAAATCCTTAGCACGATCTTCTAGCAACCCTCTAGCTACACCCTCTCCCCAAAACGCTATGCAGGTCGACTCGATCTTCAGCCTTCCACTTCTTTTACGTTCTTACTTTTACTATTTTCTTCTTGCTCAATGCAGATCCACATTTTCGGGCTCTCTCGGGAGATACCTTGAAATTCGATTCGCCATTTTACTCGACAACCTTGCGTCTTTGACTTTGCTCTGTCGGTGCATTACGCAGATAAGGGACCACTCAAAGCAGTGTGACCATTTCCACTTTACCCGTATGCTCCTTTCGTTTTCTGACATTCCACTCTTTTCCAGAGGAAAAAAAAGGTAAATCCTTCCTCTCTCGATTCGAATTTAAATGTTCCTTTTAACACTGAATTCCCTGACTGGGGTATTTTGGAACCCCAGTGAAAATACAGTTTAGATTCTCTTTTAGGATACTTTTGAGTATATTTTGTTAATTTTTTAAGATCCTATGAACCAGCAATTTTGGAGAGATTTAATAAGAGTAATGAGAGTTGATAAGAGTAACTTTGACAGTAATAAAAAAATTAATGATTTCGGATTTTCTACAGTCTAACCACATATCAAGCTTGCTACTTAAAACATGCTGTCGATTTTCTCCATGAATTTATTTCATTCTTTCTTTTCATCCGTGTAGAAAATTGTAATGGCGCTACCTAGTTTCTATCTAGTTTGTCTAGATGCTATACTAGCCCAGTATATCTTTCCAATCTAGTATCTAGACCGAAATGTAACGTTCGTTACTTTAAGCGCGAGATAGTTATGTCAAGACTGGCGTTACATAGTCTAACTAGATACATTTTCTAATTTTTACTACGATCTAGAAACCAGTTAGAAAAGTTTATTTAACGAAACAAATGAGAAATTTGTTTCAATTCAATGTTAATATAATAAAAAAAAATTAATTTGTATTTACAAGCGTGTAATAATCCTTAACTTTCAACTTTTCATCAAGTTAATGTTTGGTGAACATTAACTAAAACTCTCTAAAACTGAATCAGTGAAATTTGACTGAGAATCAGTGACTCTTTTCTCGCGATTTGAATCAGTAAAATTTGACTGAAGATCAGTTAAAATTAAAAAATGATTGAAATTTCAGTCCTACTTCATTGATTGACCAATTAAAAAATAACTGAAATTTTCAATATGTGTGACTGAAATTTCCAATAACTTTTTCTTTCATTGGTCAATCAGTGAAATATGACTGAAATTTCAATCATTTTTAACTGATTTCCAGCGAAATTCCACTAATTCAAATCGAGAGAATAGAGTCACTGATTCTCAGTCAAATTTCACTGATTCTCAGTGAAATTCAACTGATTCAGTTTTAGAGAGTAGAATAAACCGAAACCTACTACTGAATAAAATTTGTCACTGCGGGGAATCGAACCTATGACCTACGGATTTCTAGCCCAAGACTCTAACCACTACTCTATCGAAGCTACATGACAATAAATTATAATTTTCGACACATTTTACACTTAAAATTATTGAAAACGGTTTAAGTATGTAATTTAGTTAATTAATTATTTATTGTTTAAATGTTTATAAATTATCACCTAAATTTCCAAATATTACCGCAAAAATTTCCATAAATGACTGAAATCTAAAATTTTTATGTTAATTTTTGCTTTTCATATTTTTATAAATTATCGCGAAAATGTCTATAAATTACCATAAGCTACCGTGAAAATTTCCATAAATTACTAAAATAAATATTTTTAATTGCAACTTATGTAGAATATATTTTTATGAATTATTGCGAAAATTTCACTAAATTACTGCAGAAATTTGTATTAATTACCTTAAAAATTTTCATAAATTATCGAAGAAATAATTTTCAATTAAGATTCAGACTACAACATTTTTATAAATTACCGCAACAATTTTTATAAATAACGATAATTTTCATAGATTATTAAAAGAAAACACCTTCTTACGTCAAAACTGTCCAAACAATGAATTTGTTAATTGTCATACTTATTTACACGAAATTTAATTAATTTTTCAGTAATAATTCTTCTGAGAAATCTTTCTGGATAAATGCTTTTTGATTCGAAACAATTTATAAAAAGATTTAAATATTTTATGAAATTAAAAAATCTCTCTTTAAATTTGTTTAAATAATTTAATAAATTATAAACAATTTTTTTATTACTTTTTTATTCTTTATTTTTTGATTCTTTTTTTTCATTCTTTATTTATTTATTTTTATTTTTTAATTATGTATTTTTTTCATCTTTTCTTAAAATATTCAAATATTCAGTTCAGGCAGAGATAAATTATTACATTTTTTTATTTAATTTTACGGTAATTTAAATTCTGTGTAATATTTCATTAATTGCAAATTTTTAGAAGAAAAATACAAATTTCTATCAGTAAAATGTAACTATTAACAATTGTTTCTTATTAGTATTCTATTTTACAAGTAAATATTTAGTTAGAAAATTTAATAATAATAAAGATTTATTAAAATGAATTGTAAATATTGTAGGAAAATTATGCACTAATTATTTTGTCTGACGATATACAGTATTTTCCGCTTAATCGTTTTCCCGGAAACCTTAATTAATAACCCAAAGTTTGTTTTGTAAACTAAATTAAAGGCAGGAGCATATAAATTTTCGCAATGTATCTGAATATAAACGCCCATTTTACATTAAATAAATAAATTTTACAGAGGATATTTATATAAACTGTATTCAATTAGAATCTACAGGAAATCCAGATGTATGTATTTTTAATTAAAAACTCTATAAACAACTTTTTATTTCAAACAAAATTTAATTTGATATTCACATGAACGATTATTACAATGTTTGCAAATATTTATAATTACAAGTATTATTTTTATTATTCGTTAATCAATTATTAATACTAAATGTATATAACTGAATTATACTTATTTTTTGTATGTAAATCATTTCCATTAAATAATAATGAATAATTTATTTAAAAATTGTGTCAGCAGATAAAAAAATTTGATAATGAACATAAAAATTTATCGCGAGTTCTTTAGTTTGACTATTATTAAGCACTAGTTCTTCTTATGCATCTCAAGATTCAGCATTCCGCATTTCCTCTCAATAAATTTCTCCTACTGTTTCCTTTTAAATGCAACTTTTAACCATAAATTCAAAACAATAATCCTATTTTGAAAGTTTACGAACATGTATACAGGAAATCAAAAACTCTTTTAAAACCTCACAGTTCAGTAAAGATATCAGCAATATATAATTTTTCCCGCGAGACATGCGAATACTGAACTTATAATATAGATTTTTATTACATAGATCATTGGCAAAGTATCGACTAGGCAAATTTACAACGAAGTAAAAATAGAAGAACTTAGGTAAACGCTAAAAATAAATAAAATCAAAGAAAAAAAATAAAAAAACAATAAATAAAAGAGAAAAAGAAAGAAAACTAAAAGTAATGTAAAATAAAAATAAAATCAAGGATAAAAAGAAAGAAACAAAAATATAAATAATACCCTAAAAAATGAAAATAAACAGAAAAAATAAAGAAAAATAAAGAAAAATAAAAATGAAATCAAAAAGGAGAAACAATAAAAGTAAAATCCCAAAAAAAAGAGAAAACAGTAACAATAAAAATAAAATAGAAAAGAACCACCATCACAGTGAAGGAAACGAGGAAAAGAGAGAAGCGAGAAAAATAAAAGCAAAAATAAGGTGGAATGATAATAAAGAGAAACGATCCTAAAACGGTTGAATTCACTCGTATGTTTCCAAGAAGTGAAATCAGGGGAAATTTTGCTTTTAGCACATTTCGGTCACATCATTAGATTCGAGGGAAAAGTGGTGGGGAAAATAGTTTCGATACTAGACAAAGACGAACTGATGTATTTTCAATTGTGTGATAGACAAAGATGTACTGAGAAGAAGAGGAAAAAGAAGATAAAGAAGAAGATGAAGAAGACGAAGAAGAAGAAAAAAAAGAGCACCGAAGTCAGTTATCGGAACGAAGATATCCTGCCAGGAGATCTTGTGGACATAAGCCGTAACTCTCAAGGGTAGACCGTTGTACCGGAGGCTGTATTGATTATCTTTTAGCGTTTCCCGCTCTCTGTTTTCATTTTCCTCGTTTCTGATTCGTTCCTTAATTTTCTCTTCTTGTTTTTATTATGATTTTCATTCTTCGTCTTTGAAACTAAAACTTTTTGTTTTTTCTATTTTCTTCTTTTTGTTAATCTTCTTTTTCTTGTTTTTCTGCACTTTTTTTCTTCGTTTTCTCTTATTTATATTTCTTCACCTTTTCATTTTTCTCCTTCATTCTTTTCCCTCGTTTTTTCTCTTCTTTTTTCATTTTATTGCTTTTCAATTTTTTTCTTCTTCTTTTGATTCTTATCCTCTTTTTTCTATTTCTTCAAGTTTTCTTTTTTCTTCTTTTTCCTGTTTTTCTTCCTTTTTTTCATCTTCTGTTTTTAATTTTTCTTTACCTTTTCATTTTTCTCTTCCATTCTTTTCCCTCGTTTTTTCTCTTCTTTTTCTTTTTTTTGCTTTTTAATTTTTTTCTTCTTCTTTTCATTCTTATCCTCTTTTTTCTTTTTCTTCTTTTTTTCCTGTTTTTCTTCACCTTTTTTCATTATTCTTTTTCTTTTTTGCACCTTTGTTTCTTTATCTCCTCTTCCTTCTTTTTCTTCACCTTTTCTTTCTTCTTCTTTCTGTTTTTTTCTTCTATCCCCTTCTTTTCACCTTTTTCGCATTTTTTCCCTTCTTTTTCTTGCTTTTCTTCTTGTCCTTCTTCTTTTTCTAGTTTTTTTTCACTTTCTTACTTTGTTTATTCCATTTTTTCTTCTTTCTGATATAAATTTCTTTTCTTTCAACAATATCTCTTTATTTCTTCTCTCTATATTCCTCCAGCAAAAAGTCTTCAATAAATTGTTTCCTCTTTTTTACGTATTTAATCGCTGATTTTCTCTCTCTATCTCTCTCTTTCTTCCTCTCCCCTCTTTTATTGAAACTGAAAGAGAAAGAGAGTCAGAGAGACTGCTCTCTGTCTTCGACCACAGTTTAACACTTCCATTTCGTCGACTTCCAGTTAACCCGGCGCGAATGAGTTCTCTCCCATTGGAAGGATGCGGAGACTGAGGAAAATTAGAGAGCGATATCAACCACTGCATCTGTTCCCGATTGTTTGCTTTTATTTGCCCATCCTCTTTACCCCGATGCACTCGTCGCAAAATACTCGCTTTTAAAGTCCGACAAGCATGCGATTTCTCTTTCTCTCTCTTCATTCTAAAACAACAAGAACCCTCTTCTCCCTTTATGGGAACACGCTTTGCTGTTCTGTGGATTCAGTAATTACATAGAGTCTCCTTCTCTTTCATATGCCCCTTCCACCATTATTTCTCACTTCAAATATGTTTTTTTCGCGCCTCTCTAATATCAGTCGTTTCGATTACAAAAACGAATACACACGCTGTTCATGTTATTCATCCCGTTGAAGAAACTAAGTAAAATCATCCCTGCGCTACTATTTCATTTCAGTCTCTCTTTCCCCCTCTCCATTTCTCTATTTAGCAAAGTCAAACATTCTCCAAAGGCCTTTTCTATCAACTACCAATTTTTGTCTAAAATCCAAAAGATTTAAAAGTATTGTCCAAAAACCATTAAAAGAAATTAAATTCCAAAAAAAATTCTAATAGAGAAAAGAGGGAAAAATTATAGTACATTCAGTACTCCTATCGAAACAATAATTCCAAAATATTTCTTTTATCCTCAATCTATTTTGTCCCGACATAAAAAATGATTACGAAGCATTGGACAAATAATCCCCGCGCCTATAGAGAGACAAAAAGGAGAGTTGAGAATTTACTTTAAGGTTTAAATTTAATTCCTTTTAATTATTCGCACATCCCCCGATCGTTTGAAAGATTCATTCCAAATTCCTGCCCCCCTGTCTTTCCTTCTTTTCATTTTTCCTCGCTTCCTTTTTCTCTCATTGGCGATGTGAGCACCCTAACCGGATTACACAACGAGGAATCGCGTTTTCCGACAAGCCCCAGAGTAAACAAGCGATCGCAGGACGGCTCATGTTCGAAAACGGGAGCTTGCACACCGACACGTTTCAAATTCTGCAGCGAGCAACACACCAAACACATGGAAAACTGTAAAAGGCGATGGTTCGCATTCACTCATTGATATTCATCCGACGTGGCTCGGCAACGCGATTGGCTAACTACCCTGCCTCTCCCATGCACCTTATCGTCTGATGCAAGACAAAAAATTCATACTGCACATCGATACTGGCACTACTAAACAGTTAAATACAATTTCAAACAATTCCAGATGGGTAATTAGGTCAGTTTTTTATAGCTATGAAAAAATGATAAAGAATGGCAATTGTCTAGGAAAAGGTTGCAAAGAGAGATTGAAAATCTTGGCGAAACTGTGGGACAAGGAAATACGTTTCTTGGAATTACTGTAGCACCATTTTCCTAACATTGGCGAAACCATGCACCCAGAGAAATTGTATATTTGTCTCAGAACCAACTAGACTTTTTATTTGTTTCAAATAAATTTTATTTATTTTAAATAAAATTTTATTTATCTCAATTATATGTTTTATTTATGACAAATATAAATTTTATTTAAAACAAATAAAAATTCTAGTTGGTTCTGAGACAAATATACGTTTATTTAAGTCAAATAAAATATATTTGGTTTAAATAATAATTTTCTCTGGGTGTGATTAAAGTATTTGCACAAACTTTTGAACTATTGGGACATCTTTTCCAGACAAACGAATCTGATGTTAGTTTTCCAAAATTCAAAATATCGAATCCAATAAGGTTGACGACAAAATAAAAATCGCTACCGTCAACCGGGGCTATTTTGTGCACGCGAGATTTTTAATGAATAAAATTATTAAAATGCATTATTTTAATCTGCTATTTTAAGAAATGAAAGTTTGATTTCATGAGAATAGAGGGCAATAAATTTTATTATTTAATTCGTTATCAATTAACAGAAAAAAATTCCTAAAAACGGAAAATTTGTGTGAAAAATTTTGAAAGTTCTCAAAAATTATACCAGATCTTCTAGAGTTTTAATGTGGCTCATAAACTGTGCTAGATATTTATTGTCCATTGTGTTGTGATGATAAATACGTAATGCGCTAACTTTTTATTGATTATTTTAAGAAAAAAGTGGAAAAGACTGAAAAACCAGGATTCTATGGGGCTATTTTGTGCACTTCAAAAAATCAAATATTTTTCAAAAATTTCTTATTTAGTAAGTAAAGAAGGTTCTGTTCATCATTTTTATACATTTCTGTCTTACTTTTTTGTCAAAAAACCATAAATAATTTTAACTAAAATCATTAAAGTGCTTAAAACTTGAACCGGTGCTCAATACCATCTCAAGAGAATAACTTTTATTAATATTTATAAGTTTTTAAAATTAGTTTGAAAACTATTTCTCTCATTTCTCGTAAAATAACTTGAAAAGTAAATTAGATATTAAATTGTTATTTATTTAACATTAAAAAAATTAATTTCAAGTTTTTGAAAAATTTCATTAAAAATGTTTAAAAAAGCTCCTACTGAAATGATATTTTCAAGTTATTTACAAGTGTTTAAATTATAATTTTATAATTATTGTAATATATTATTATAAAATATATACTAAAAAAGAAAAAAATGTTATTTAATGCCAGAGTAATAAATAATTCAAATAAAGATTGTTAACTTTTAGTAAATCTAGATTTTCGGAAAATCGTAGTGTTTTATTTGACATTTTGATGTATAATATCTTCAAAAAAAGTGTTTTCTAACTCATTCTTTTTTTAATTTACTCTGAAGTATCTAGACAAAAAGATGTAATGAAGCAGAAACGATAAAAAAAATGTTTAGGCAACATTATACAAAGACAAAGTTTGATGCACAAAATAGCCCCATCCAGGAGGCTATTCTGTGCACGACTTTCAATGACTATAACACAGTCAAAAAAATTTTTTTTCATTGCTCAACTCATAGGAAATCTTCAGAAGGATGCCCACAACACACACCAAAAATTGGTTTTCTTTTTTCTTTTAATTCTGAATTTTAATAAATCATTTAATCAAAAAAATGCTATTTGGTGCACAAAATAGCCCCGGTTGACGGTACTAAGTTGTACATTTTTGTTATTATTTTGCTGATCATTTCATAAACACTTTGATTCCTCATAGGAACAATAATAATAATAATAATTATTATTATTATTATTATTATTATTATTATTATTATTATAAACCGCTGCCAAGTTCTACATTTTTTAAAATAATTTTGGTGCTCATTTCATTCGTTTTCGTAAATCTCGTTGTGTTCATTTCATAAACACTTTACTTCCTCATAGTTAATAACAATAAAGTATAAATTTTGATCAATTAATGTCAATTGCTATAATATTTTTTTCTCTTTATTTAATACATCACATAAAAAAAAATTTCCTTCAAAATTTCTATTTTTTAAAATATCAATAACTTTTTTATTTCTAATCGAATTGGCTTTAAAAATAAATCAATCGAAGCGTTTTTAATGCTTTACAAATTGGTAACTATAGTTTCAAAGTTATTTTTACATTTTTCAACAAAATTTTCAAAAAAGTCTTATTTTCCAAAATTTTTGATTTTTAAAAGTTTAATATCTCCCGTGAATACCTATAGAAGAAAAATGTTCATTGAGGGCTCAAAAATGCGTCTAAAAAAACTCTACAAAATTAGAGAAAAACATTTATAGGTGTTCTAACATTTTTTTAAAGTTATGATCAAGAAACGTTTCTTTGAAAAATTAAAAATCAAAAAAAGACATAGTTAAACTTTATTAATCCATTTCAAAGTACACTCATTTTATGTCCGCAGGTGAGACCTACAATTTAAAAAAATTCAGCTCAAAAGATCTTTATAATTTGGAGATATTTATGAAAATATGATGTTTACACACGCGAATTGAGATTTTTTTTAAATTTCATTTTTGAACTCCTGAGGTCAAATAACGTAAAAATATGTCAAAAAATCGAAATCGAAAAATTTGGATATTACTTGATTAGATTAAATTAAAACCCTAAAAATAAAAAATCATAAAAATTCATTAAAATTGTTTAATGCACTCTCGTCCCAAACATTGAAAACCTCGTCAACAGTCAAGGAGTTAAAGAATCTATAATCACTTTTTTTGGTTTTCTCATGGTTAAAACTTTGGAATCTGTACAAGGAGCGAAGAATATAAATCGTATATTGTTTCCAAATATTAGGTCTTGGGTTATGAAGGTACACACCTCAGGAATATTTACCACCAAAAACTTTGATGAATTTGCAAAGCGTTTCTTTTTGACAAACATTTATTCTCAAAATGGGTCTGTGGGGCAAACCGGACCGTTTTCGGTGGGGCAAACCGGCCATAGGATATTTCCATTGAATTAAAGTTTCATAAAAATTATTTTTAAATAAAATGTTTCTTTCATTAAAATATTTACTTACAATGAAAAATAATTGTCTTCCAATGAGAATTGAACCCTTTAATATTGTTTCTCTGATAATAACAAACATTTTAATTTTTTTATTAAAAAAAATATTTATTTAATTAAAATTCAATCCCGAATTATTATTTTCATTACTACAACCATTGTTTACTTGATTCTTTATGTTTTTTATTATTGTAGATTATGTAAATGCAATATTATAAATAAAAAACCAAACGGCCTGGTTTGCCCCATGGGGGTCCGGTTTACCCCAGGGGGTGGGGCAAACCGGACCTTTTGCAAAAATTTTTTAAAGTTAACACAGCAACTAAACAAAAAAAGATGAAGTATATGTGTCTCTGGGAAAAAGTTGCGCATTTAAATGATCTTTCAAACAAGCCATCGAAAAATGAAATCGGTTGATTCGTTTAGTCACAAGAGTCAAAAAACCCTTAGGGCGTCCGATTTGACCCACTCTCCCCTAACTTAATTAAAGTAAGTCAACAAACATTTATAACCTTAAAATTTGATAGCCTTTATTGAAGAAGTGTAGGTAAAATATATGTGAAATGAATATTACACAATTTCTGATATGTCATTTACGCACAGGTAATTAATATATTTTATGTTTGAGTTCGGTTATTCATTATTTTATGAAAATTTAAAGATATTTTTTATACTTATAATGAATATGATTGGTTTTATTATGATTAATTTTTATGTAAGCCTAAAATTGAGATAAGGAGTCTGATTTTTGTTGCAACTTATTTTGAGTATCGTACGCTACTCATTTTGAGACTAAGTTTTTTCTCTGTGTTTAGACAAAAATTAGACAAAAATAGAATATTGACATATTTAGATTACATATTTATAATGAAAATAGTTTTTATTAAACTTTTATTTGATAGTTTATAAATATGTGCGTGTGTGTTATCACATAGGTATGCATGTAGTATATCACGTCAGTTGCACGACTTTCGATCTTTATAAGACACTTTTCCAATATCGTGTATTTTTTAAATACGCTTTTGCAGAGAACTAGAGTACATTAGTCAACGGGAACTGGGAATATTCCAAAGTCTGCATCTGATGTATTTATGACGGTTCTTTCGAGTCACCATCTCATCCTCCTTCCTTCTCTCTTATTCTTTTCTCTCTTCTTTTACATATCCTGAGTCTCTCTCTCTCTCTTTTTATTTAATGCCTCCTAGGATCGGGAGATTAATTCTAGAATTTCTACCTCTTACTGTGAGAGCACAATGGATATATAATCCTTGTATCGTTTTATCTCTGCTTTCTTTACTTTGGAAGGTTCTTTGTTATATCTACTTGATTGGTTTTAGTTTAGTGAGGATAAGTCATCTTTGGATACTAGCCAAACATATAGATCTCCATCTCTCTCTCTCTCTCTTCTCTTCTTTTGTAAAAAGATCCATTTTCAAACTCGCTAGTAATTTCCAGTTATGAGTGCACTTTCATTTTTGATTTTTGATGGTAACTATCCAAATAAGTTTCGAAAAAGGGAAACAATTCGCTAACAAAATTTGCCTATTAGCAATAAAAACGTCCTTGGAGTATCGCCAAATATTTAAAATTCAACTCTAATGGTACTCATTCTTTTTCTTTTTTGATAATAATTTATCTTTTTGGTTTTTTGAAAATTTATGTTAATATTTCCACTCGGATAATTTACAGAAACTTGATAGAAAAACGATGTAATTTTAAAAGTTATTGCTTTCATTATTTGTCTATCTTTAAAAATCAATTTGAACATGAATGTTTCAAAAAAGGGTTTTTATGAAATATGTAGTTAACTTTTTTCTTCAGTTGTTGAAGTTTATTAATCCTTTTTAAATCGATTATCGGAAGAGTGATAAATGAAACAATGTTACATTAGTTTTGCAACGTTTCGGTGTCTTGGTTTGACACCATCATCAGGCCACTTTATTAAACAATAAAAATTGTTTTTTAATATAAAATTTTTTACAAGTAAAATAAACTTAAAATTTTTTTCAAAAAAGTATAATAAATTAAATTAACACAAAATTAATATCTACCTAGTCGTCTCACAAAATATTTTAATAAATTATTTAAATAAATAATTTGTTACATTAGTTACATTTGTAACACGTCTTAAAAACATAAAAAAAGTCCGAAAAATAAAAAAACGAATAAGTTAAGACAGAAAACGGACATCTCGTACGAGTGACAAAGCAAGACTAAAATCTGAAGGAGACAATTTTGCACGTCATATAAAGAGCACGTGTGGATTGAATGATTAAGTACAGTTTGATGTTCATTAACTACAGATTCAATTTTTTTATTTTTATGTTCTTTGATTCTTTTTTCCAAACTGCGTTTAGATTCACCGATGTAAGTAGCGGAACAATTCTTACTATTGCGACCATCAAAATTATTTATTTTTCCTTTTTTTAAATCATTATTCTAATCGCAAATTGTTTAGTTTGAAACGTGAGTTTACCCTAAAGTTTAGGGTTATATTTTAATAGCTTCAACACTTTTTACAATTTGTACATGTTTTGAAAATTTAAGACTTTATTACTATCATTTATGAAAGGGACTAATGGTTGTACTACGGTAATAAACCGAAAGGTTATTTATCTAAAAAAAGGGATCTTTACTAATAAAATTTGACCACCTTTTTGGGGCTTTGCTTGGCCTGGACAAATTCGCTTGTAATTTACCTTCACGCCCCTTAAGGGATTGCTAATACCTCCACTCAAATATACAAATTTTTGTTAACACCCACTATCCCCTCTACTTGAAAATTGTACACTTGATGGGGACTGATGAGGACTAGAGCGCTAATTGAACGTCAGTTATGTCTTAAATCTAGCAACACATAGATCAAATTTAATGTATTATTTACAAATTTATTTAAAAAAAATGAGAATAACTGAGGCATTTATTTTCTTGTACACGTCTATCAAAATGACAACCATTTGAACGAGAATCACCAAAAAATCAGTTGATTGATTTTTTTTTGGGAAATCGCTATCTTGATTTATAAATTAACTTATTTATAAATCTATGAATATACTCAACAATTACAGTTAAATTTATAAACAATACCAGTTTGGTTCCATTTGTTAGTTGAATCTTTCCCTAATTTAACAACTGAAGTCAAAGACTTATTCACCATTGGAATTGACAATAAATTATAATCTTTTAAAATCTTTGCCAATTGTGAGTAATTATCATTAAATAGAATGCAAATTTTCGGAGTGCGACTATAGATTAACGATTTATCATAATTTTGACTATTGTTTAACGTAGACTTTTGTTTAAACAATCTAATTTTTTTATGTTTATTGATAAAGTCCAATGGATAATCTTAAGCAGTTATAGTTATAGTTACGGTTACGGTTTTTATGAAATATTTCACTCCTTTTAATGAAATGCCAATGGAAAGGGAGGGTAATTGGAAGTTCTATTCTCAAAGAAGTAATTCTTCATGAGTCGTCGACGAGAGGGTAGAAAGTCCTGTCAGCCATCTTTCAAACTTACGGAGCATCATATCCGGAAGGTTGTATCTTGCCAATGTTTTCATATACACCCCCTGAGGAGAGGAAAGACGAACGTAGGAGGGGGGCGCGCCTGCAGAGTGAGAGGAGAGGAAGGAAGAGAAACTCTGAAAGTGTGGGATGCACTGCTGTAAAACAGAGCATTATTATCCTTCTAGTCCATTACCCGGACGCGGTATAAGGATACTCCAACAAAAACCAAAAACCCAAGCAACTCCGGGCAAGGGCCATTGACTTAACGCCTTTCAACCCCTGACGTGATTTATCTACCAGTTCCAAGTTTTCGACTTCTATTTCTCGATCTTGCAATCGTTCCTCTTTTTTTCCCCTCCTTCTCACGCTTATTACTAACTTTCTACTTCCTACACTATTTCAAGTATCGTTTCACCTTTTCCATCACTTTTACTCTAGGTCCGCTGCTTCAATGAAAAAGAAGTGCTCATCTTCATTTTTATAGGGAAAATAATTTTCCAAATATTTAAGTGTCTTTTATCTATTTTGAGAAAATTAGTATTTTTTCTCGATAAATTCGAATTGGTTGTGGTCGATGAAATAGTTATTTATTTTTGATAAAATCAGGCCTCGCACTCTTCTACTAAAAGCTACTATTTGCTACTTTTTTGATACTAGGATACTTTTTGGCTACTTTTTTGAATCTAATTCTATTAAAAGCTACTTTTCTGAACAAATAGGCAAATTTAGATTTTTAGTTTTCACATTTCCATTTAAAATCAGTGTTAAAAATAAAAATCGTTCATGAAAAACGACCGCCAATAAGATAATAGGAAATAATTTTACCGACATTTACTTTATCAATAGTGACTGATTATAAATTGTGTTTAACCTTTAAATTCCTGGCTTTGTCCTAATTTTTACCGGTTTTATTTTCTCACCAAATTCAAATTTATTTCATTTCGAACATAAATCTACAATTTGGAAAATAATTGAATTATAAACAAAGAATTTTTTCAATTTTTCAAAAAAATAATCTTGTCTGTTCGTAATTATAATTGACAATTTGATTAATTCATTTTCATTGAAATTTATTGATACTAATTGAATTTCTGCAAAGAATTTTACTATTTATAAAAGTAATTGAATCCTTCCAAAGAATGTTATTACATATTTATGAAAATAATTAAATGTTTGGGTAAAATTTTATTACAATCTTTGAAAATAATTAAATTGTATAGAGAACAATTTAATTATTTATCAAAATAATTGATAATTGAAATTTCGGAGAATTTTAAAAAAATTTTAAACATAATTGAATTTCTGCGCAGAATTTTATTACTTTTGAAAATAATCGAATTGTTTTTTTTTTAATTTTATGGAAATTTATGAAAATAATTGAATTCTTGTGAAAAATATTTTTCAAAAATAATATTCAAATGAATTTAGTAAATCGGAAAAATTTTGCTATTTATTTATAAAAATAATTGAATTCTTTAGACAAAATTTAATAAAATTTTTAAAAATAATTGCATTTTTCGACGAATTTGATTTAAATTGTATTAAACTTAATTTCATTTTTGCAATGAGTTTTATTATTTATGAAAGTAATATTGAATTATTGCGAGGTTTGTATAAAAAAAAGTTACAAATAATTGATTTTTTTAGAAAATATTCAGATAAACTATTTTTAATAATTCAATTCTTATCAAAGTTTCATTCTTTTAGAAAATAATTGAATATTCGTCTAGAATTTTGTCAAAATTGTTTTTAAATAATTGAATACTTTTTGGAAATTTTATTAAAATAGTAGACATACAAATTTATTGAATGAAAATTTTTTTTTTGAAAATCATTAAATTCTTGTGATGAATATAAATGAATTTTTGTTATTTATAGAAATAATTGAACTTTTACAATGAATTTTAATAAAATTCTCAAAAGTAATTTAATTTTTATCGAAGTTTTACTATATTTAAGAAAATAATTGAATGTATTTCGAATAAATTTTAAAAAATAAAATTATAATTATAATTATAATAAAATTATAATAAATTATAATTATTATTATATTATTATAATTATAATTATAACTTCGCTTGATTATTTAGAAAAATTTAAATAAAATTCTTTAAAAGAAGTAAATTTTTTTTAATAGAATGAAAAGAAATTTCAATTATATAAAAAATTTTCAATTATTTGTTTATAAAAATTCAACTATCTTGAAAAAATAGAATTAAAAAATCTTATTTAAAAAAGAACTGAGAAAATTCAATTTTATTAAAAAATTTGAAGTGTGTTTTTTTTAAATTAACTAAGAAACGTGAATACATTAGAATGTGACTCCGTATGAAATTTAATTATTTATCAATTATTAAATTAAAACACTTTGAAAAATCGATTTTTTAAAAAGTTTTTAATAAAATTAAAAAAATTTTTTTTGTCACAGTAGCTACTATTTCCTACTTTTTTTTGTCACTGAGGCTACTTTTTCCTACTTTTTTTAAACTCATAATGGAGTGCGAAGCCTGTAAAATTAAAGCTGGTCTGTAAATAAAAGTAATTCTTCTTAATAGTAATAAAATGTTTATAAAAATATTGTGGATAATTATTTAAATTACGTAAACATATTTTTGATTCCACAAATCAATATTTTAGAATTAAATTATTTAAATAGTAAAAATTTATGTTTAAAATTAATAATGGAGTAATTTTTAAAGACAAGGCTAAAAATTCTTGAAGATTAATTGAAATAAAAATATTAATATTTTTCTTTAATGAACCATGTTGGGTGGATGTGTAAAAAATATAGAATATAAAACTCTTGAAAATCTTAAGATTATTATTAAAGAAATTAGGCTTAAGCTAAAATTCTATTAATTAATAAAATTTCTCTGAATAGATTAAGTGAGAGGGGAGGGGCGGCTATGTTAAAGATATTTAAAATGAATCAAAATAAACTTAAAGAAGGAGTGATATTTATTAAACCTTTATTTATATTTTCTTGAATCAAATAATATTTAATGGGTCGATTAAATGGTATTTGAATCAATAACTTCAGTATTTGAAGAAAATATCAATTAATTGACTCTAATAAATATTATTTGATTCAATTAAATATTTAATTGATAATAGTCAAGTAATCATTTATTTGAATCAATGAAATTTTCTTTCAGTGTCGATTATAAATTTCCAAATGAAATATTTTGATTTCCAGTAACAATTGATCATAATAGAAAAAAATAAAATAAAATTGTGTATAATTTTTTAAATATTTTCACTGTTTTCCTAAGGATATCAAATTGAGACAAAAAACAAATCTGAAATGTCACGAAATAACGTTTTATTTGTTTTTTGTCTCCATTTTGATATCCTTAGAAAAACATTGATTACCTAAGTATACATAATGTTAATTTTTAATTATATAACATGTGGGTCATTCTCCGTGAGATTTTCACTCCAAATTTTTTTTTCTAATTAGACCAATTTTTTTCAAATTCTGTATGGAAAATAATTAAATACCTGTTTTTTTATTTCTTTATTTGATCAAAATTACGGAAGTTATAAATTTTTTAAATTTAACTTCTTCAGAAGAGGAGGACTTTTAAAATACATTTTTCTCTGCCTACCAAAATATAAAAAATATGTAATAAAAATAACGTTAATAAACCACAAACATTAAATAAATTGAAATTCCTTCTGAATAGCGACTTTTCTTAAAACCGAAGTAATTGATTTTTATTTTTTTTCTTTACCACTGATAAATGACGAAAAATTTTTAATTTATGCCAAAGTGGTTTAATTTTTTAATTTCTTAAATTCCTTCTCTAGACTCTGTTCAACGACTGACATAATTTTAAATATCATTTTAACTCTCAAGAACATCACTTTGGCATAAATTAACAAATTTTCGTCATTTATCAGTGGTTATAATGAAAGAAAAAAATTGAAAATCGATTACTTCGGTTTTAAGAAAAGTCGCTATTCAGACGGAATATCAATTTATTTAATGTTTGTGGTTTATTAACATTTATATAAAGTTACACAATACATTACTTTTTATCTTTTGGTATAACAAAAAAAATGTATTTCAAAAGTCTTCTGCTACTGAAGATGTTAAATTAAAAAAAACTCATAACTTTCGTAATTTTTATCAAATAAAAGACAAAAAAAACTGGTATTTAATTGTTTTTCATATAGAATTCGAAAAAATTGTTTTAATCCAAAAAAATTTTCCCCATTTTTTTTAACAAATAAAAAAATAAAAAAACAGGTTTGGAATATAAATATTAGTGCCAGTGAAATATTGATAGTTATATTTATTTTGAAATGAAAAAAATTAAACATGTTTCGTGTGCGTGCATTAATTTATTACAAAAACAGTTATTGTGTAAAGAATGGAAAGAGAGGGATACATTTTAAAGCGATGAATCAACCGAGAGTGGGGTTTTTATGCTAACAAAATATATATTCCAGACATTTGAAAAAACACCGAATGAAAAGCAGCCAAGTTTATCATGTGTAAATCAATTCATAATTTTCCATACCATTTCTCGTGTATAAATTTCATAACAATTCATTTAGAGAATTTTCAGTTTTTACGTTCCTATTCTTTTACCAACAGAAAAAAAGGAATACAATATTATTCCACCAATTTGATACATAAAATGGGTAAACAAATTGGAAATTTTTTTATTTTTTTTTAATTTTTCTACACCGAAAAACTTTTTTCTAGAGTTATGTAAGGTATTTTTTTATTTTGTTTCTGCACTTTATAAAAATCAGGGACCGTCACGGAATCAAAACAAAATTAAAAAATACTTTTGTTTAGATTTGGATTATCAGAATCAAAATAGGAAGTAAATTTTGCTTCGTTACAGAATCAAAATCAAAATACATTAATAATTTCGTTTTGTTTTGGAATATCGTAACGAAATCAAAATTTGATTTCCGTAACGGTCCCTGATAAAAATACATATTTATTTTGTACTTTTAAAATATTTTTTCTAATTGTTTCCTTTCTGAATACATTGTAAGGGGAGATATTAATTTTTTTATCTGCCTGTTTGAAATTTCCACCCACGATTTATCAATATATACGCGCTTGCAATTCTCGATTTAACGAATTTTTCCGCTCTACATGAAAAAAAGGGGGTTCTTTTTACGTGGCTTTACTTTGCGAGGCCTAATCAAGAAGAGTAAACGCAATGTGACGAGAGCGACAAGGTACTGGAAAAATGAAGGATGAAGGGTGAACCAAGGGAATTGAGGCCTTAACGAATCGATGCATTTACTTCATAGCAGAGTAGTTGCTGAACGTGTGTGTATGTGTGTGCAAGTGAATTGAGAAAAAAAACGAAGAATGAAAAAAAAATTTGAACTACAGGTAGAAAATGAACGAGTAAACAAACCACAGATTAAACCACATTATTATTGGGTAACACTCGATAATTCCTTTAAAGACAATTTTCTTTTTATAACACAGGCACACAAAAAAAAGTTGTCTGTTCATTGAACCAGACATACATATCTTATAGTAATTTTGCCCGCTGAAAACGATTTTGAAGTCAGAATTGCTCTATCATCCACAGTTTTCTTTTAAATCGACAAAACTACCCTTAAATTCAAATTTTAAAGTAAAAAAAATTGAATAACAGATTTATCTCTAAAACAGAACAATAAATTTATCTACTTTGCTACAACAACTCAGAAACAATGTCAACATTGCATAAACACCCTTTGTTTTTTATTAAATCGAAAAAACTATCCCTAAAATGTAAAAATTCAAAATTATAATATAAAAACCCACATTGGTTTTCAAAACAACAAAATAAATTTATGTACTTTTCTTTCAAAATTTCAAAAGTAATATCAAAATTACTTTATCACCCCCTGCGTTTTTAAATTTAAAAAACCACCCCTAATATGTAAAAATTCAAAATGTATAATAAAAAAAATTAAAAACCACATTGTTTTTCAAAATAGAACAATAAATTTATGTACATCTCTTTCAACAACTTAAAAGCAATGTCAAAATTACTCTATCCCTCTCTGTTTTTTTTATTTGAAAAACCTACCCTTAAATTCACAAAATAAAACTTTAAATTAAAAAAATTAAAAACCACATTGTTTTTTAAAATAGAACAATAAATTTATGTACTTCTTTTTCGACAACTCAAAAACAATGTCAAAATTGCTTCATTACCTTCTGTTTTTTTTAAATTGAAAAACCAACCCTTAAATTTACAAAATAAAATTTTAAAATAAAAAAATTAAAAACCACATTGTTTTTCAAAATAGAACAATAAATTTATGTACTTCTCTTTCAACAACTTAAAAGCAATGTCAAAATTACTCTATCCCTCTCTGTTTTTTTTATTTGAAAAACCTACCCTTAAATTCACAAAATAAAACTTTAAATTAAAAAAATTAAAAACCACATTGTTTTTTAAAATAGAACAATAAATTTATGTACTTCTTTTTCGACAACTCAAAAACAATGTCAAAATTGCTTCATTACCTTCTGTTTTTTTTAAATTGAAAAACCAACCCTTAAATTTACAAAATAAAATTTTAAAATAAAAAAATTAAAAACCACATTGTTTTTCAAAATAGAACAATAAATTTATGTACTTCTCTTTCAACAACTCAAAGGCAATGTCAAAATTGCTCCATCCCTCTCTGTTTTTTTTATTTGAAAAACCTACCCTTAAATTCACAAAATAAAACTTTAAAGTAAAAAAATGAAAAACCACATTGTTTTTCAAAATAGAACAATAAATTTATGTACTTCTTTTTTAACAACTCAAAAGCATTATCAAAATTGCTCTATCACCCTTTGTTTTTTCAAATTGAAATAACTACCCCTAATATGTACAAACCGAAATTTTGATATAAAAATATTAAACTTTAAAAAGATTATATCGAATTTAATATAATTATGTCAAATATGAAGAATTTAAATCCAATTTTAAATATGTTAATATAACTTTACTAAATTCTACATATATTTTTTTTAAGTTTAGTATTTTTTATATCAAAATTTCGGTTTGTTGCACTTTTTCCCAAAATTGTAAAATACTTTTACAAAATTTAATATAAATTTTCTTTCAGTGTGCAAATTAGGGGTAGTTATTGCAATTTGAAAAAACAAAGAGTAATGGAGCAATTTTGATAATGCTTTTGAGTTGTTAAAAAAAAGGACATAAATTTATTGTTCTTTTTTGAAAAACAATGTGGTTTTTAATTTTTTTATTATACATTTTGAATTTTTACATATTAGGGGTGGTTTTTTCAATTTAAAAACACAGGGGGTGATAAAGTAATTTTAATATTGCTTTTGAAATTTTGAAAGAAAAGTACATAAATTTATTTTGTTGTTTTGATAACTAATGCGGGTTTTTATATTATGATTTTGAATTTTTACGTTTTAGGGTAGTTTTTTCGATTTAATAAAAAACAAGAGGGTTTAAGCAATGTTGATATTGTTTCTGAGTTGTCGTAGCAAAAGTAGATAAATTTATTGTTTTGTTTTAGAGAGAAATCTGTTATTCAATTTTTTTTACTTTAAAATTTGAATTTAAGGGTAGTTTTGTCGATTTAAAAGAAAACTGTGGGTGATGGAGCAATTCTGACTTCAAAATCGTTTTCAACGGGCAAAATTACTATAAGATATGTATGTCTGGTTCAATGAACAGACAACTTTTTTTTTGTGTGCCTGTGTAATCGATGAGAAGGGAAATGAATTTACATCGACAGTTTTTAATGAAGAAAATTTTTACGTTAAATAATATTTAAATTTGCTGCTTTGAATAAATATTATTTCACTTTTGTGCTACAAGGGACACTGAATTTATAATTGCCGAACAGGTAGACAAAAATAAACAAATTTTTTTTAGTGGTAAAAATATTTTTTAATTAGGTCTGAAATTATTTAGCACCTGCCATATCAATTTAAGTAGTAAAAGAAAAACTAATAAGAATATTTTTTTAAAAATTGAATAAAAAAACACAAAATCAATTTTCGAATATAGAACCAAAAAGAAAAACACCGAAAACTAAATTGAGTCAACGAACGAAAGTATCGCAAGAAATTCTCGAAACGGGACAGACACTTGAAGTATCAACAAAAGGGAACAGTTTAAAACAAAAACCATTGGTGGGAATCGCATTGAATGGCGAATTCGAAAAAGAAATTGAGTAAAGCTAGAGCGCTAGTTTTCAGATGCGTTCAAGCGAAAGAGAAAATAGAACACTTGAAAGAAAGGTGAGTGAAAGCGAAAGAGAAAGATAGAAAGAGAGAAAGAATTGGTACCAAGAGGTTTGTGTGGGGGTTTAGAGGGGGGTAAAAGAATACAGTTCATTCAAACGAAGAAAGAGAAAGCTATTGAAATAAGTAGGGTCGAGAGGAGTATGGGGAGAGTGAGTAAAGAGACTCTCCCACTCTCTCAATGAGTCTCTCTTCCGGCCCATTGGTCTTCCCCTCATGATTTAACCCCGCGTTTCGTTTTCCAAATGGGGCAAGAGAGTTCTTCCTTTTCACTAAATATACGCATAAAAAGCCTCGACGCAATTCACTTTTTTTTAATGCACTGCACGTTTATTTTTTTAATTTACTATTCGTCTCTCCTCTTCCCTGTTTTCTCTCTAAATTTAAATCAGTCAATTGCGCCGTTCGCTCACTAAATAACAAATTTAACAGTTTTCATTGACTCATATAATCATTTTTATAAACTAAAAATTAGAAAAATACAATTAAAATTATAAATAATATTAAACAATATTAAATAATATTAAACAATATTAAATAATATTAAGTAATTAGTTAAGAAATATTTAAACTATTAGATAAATTATATTAACAAATACTGCTTAGATCAATATAATTAAACCCGAATCATTCATTTTAAACAATTGTAACAGTACTGACAAAATTTTAATAATTTTTCCAAAAAACTAAAACTAGTCAAAATTGATTTTTTTCAATACTAAAAGTACCTGAACTAATTTACTAAACTGAGGGAAATGCAGTGCTGCGTAAATGTTATATAGAATGCGCACATATTGTCGTTGTACTTGGAATTGTTCAAGTTTTCCTTTAGGTTGATTTCAAATTTTTAAAGCCATTTGAAAAGTTATGGAAAGTTTGCCTATAAAAGTCGGCGCAATCGTTAAAAAAAAAGTCAAGAATAAAAATATCGTAACGTCCATACAACAATCACAAACGTTACCAACATCCTGTCGATATTCGTTATGCCGTGACAAAAGTGAATTTCTTGACCGATAGCCATTTCCTATTGCAAAACTTTTCTTTATACTGCGCGAGGGAAAAGATTAACTTCTCACCATTCCTTCACTGGCGAATTCAATAAAAATTCAATGCTTCACTTATTGCAAAATTTATTTTCATAGCGATAAAAAATCTCACGATATTATTGTTGGTTTCTTTTATTTGACCTTGTATTTAATTATTTTTAGTACATATTTTTATTATTAGTTTTTTTTACTATCGTTATTTTTTCCCTGTACTTTTATTAATTTATTATTATTATTTTTTTTGGTACTTTGATTGTTTTATTTTCATTTTTCCTACTTCTCACAAAAAATGTAGAAAGTTCAAATCTTTATTGCAGAATTATCTAAGAGTAACAAAATTAAATTATTGACAAAAACTTAAATATTACCTTCCTTTACTGAATTTTTGGGCGTAATTTTCTGTAACTTTTTTTGTAATTTTTTTTACAAACACGAACATTTTTTGTATGGATTTTTTCTATATTTTGTAGCACAAGTTTTTGTATTTTGTATAAAAAAATGCAAGCAACCGTACGCAAGGCGTATGGATAAACAGTTTAACGGTCTATTCAGTAGTGATGGACGTTTACGGTCAGTCAAGTAGATATAAAAAATGTGTTGGCATCAATGTTTTTTTTCAAAGAAGTTTCACTCATCTATCAATCATCTATCATCATTGCACTTTTCTGTAGATTTTTTTTTAAATAAATATTTTTTTCCCAACAAAATAAATAGCATACTACACTCAAAAAAATTCTTAGTAAATTTGACTACTTTTTAACTAATCTCCTTAGTTCAATAAGTTCCCAAAGATATTTTCAAAAAAACTTGTGTCAACCATCAAAAAGTACTTAAAGTACACAGTAAAACGTGAGACGTTAAAATAACACCAGAATGGATTAAAATAATTTGCAATAGTTTAATCCCTCTTAGATTATATTAACACCAACAAGGATTAACATAATCTATTTTCGTGTTATTTTTTATAAATGAAATTTTATTTAAAAAAAACACCCAGGTCAACGATGTGTAAAAATTCAACGAATTTAGCTTCCCTAGGGAGAATAGTAAATTAGTTACTAACTAACTTAGTAACATAGTTACTAAATTCAATTGTCTTTAAAATTTTTTAAAAATTCTCGTTAAAATTTTAATTCTTTTTGTAAATAATAAAAATTTTTTTCATATTCAATTATTTCACAAAATTTAAATCAATTTCTTGTTAAAATTTCAATTATTTTCAAAAGTTTTCTAAAATTTAATAATTTATAATATTCACTGTTTCAATAACTTTTTCCAAAAGAATTCCATTATTTAAAAAAATTTAAATACAATTCTACGCAAACATTCAATTATTTTCATAAATAATAAAAAATTTTACAGGAATTCAATTATTTTTATAAATAATAACATTTCTACGGGAATTCAATTCTTTTTATAAATAATAAAATTCTTTTAGGAATTCAATTATATTCATAAATAAAAAAACTCTTTGCCGAATTTCAATTATTTTTAATGCGATTTTAATCAAATTCCTCGAAAAATTTAATTATTTTTAAAAATTTAATTATTTTTAAAAATCTTATTAAAATTCGTCCAATGAATTTAATGATTAAAAAAATTTGTTAATAACATTTTTTATGGGAATTTAATTTCAAGAAACATTAAATTAATAAATTATTTATTTTTGCATTTGAATAATTAAATTCTCGTAGAATTTATTATTAAAAATGGTTTTAAAAATGAATTTCAGCTAAAATTTTAGATTATATTTCAGTATTAAAAGCATTATAACGTGGATTTTTAGAAATAATTAAATATTGAAGAAGTTTCAACCTAAAATCATTGAAATTCTTAATTTTTATATTTTTGACAAAATATTCTGTAGAATTAATTCCTTTTTAAAGTTTAGTAGGATTTTTATTGAAATAATTTCAAGTTTTTATTTTTCAATATATATTTAATTACAGAATTTCCGAATAATTGAAATTTTGTAAAATTGAATTGTAAACGAATAAATTTGAAAATTCTCATAAAACTTATTGCAGCGTTTCAATTATTTTTCATACAATTATAACTGAATTCTTTGAAAAAAGTAATTATGTTTATCCAAGTTTTAATAAAATTCGATAAAAGAATCGTATTATTAAAAAATTTCTTACTAAAATTCTTTATGAGAATTGAATTTTGAGAAACATTTAATTATTCAATCAATTATTTACTTTTGCATTTAAATAATTAAATTCTTGTAATAATTTTTAATAAAAATTAATTTTCATTTCATAAAAATGAATTTCAGTTAAAATTTTAGATTATAATTGAATATTAAAAGAAATTTAGAGTGAACTTTTTGGAAATAATTGAATTATGAAATTAATATTTTTGAAAAAGTGTAATTGAATTTCTTTAATATTATTTAAAGTTTTTATTTTCTAATATGCATTTAATTAAAGAATTTGATAATAATTGAAATTTCCGTGAAATCGATTAATTAATTATTATTAATAATATTAGATATAAATTAAAATTGTAGTTAAAATTTTTTGAAAATAATAATTGAATTGAAAGAATGAAAATAATTTTAAAGAAGTATAATATTCTTATGATGTAAAATAATAATTTTATTACTTGGTCATCTTTAATTATTATAAAATATGAAGAAATCGATCATTTCGACTCGAAGTCTCGGAGTTATCGATATCTTCAATTTTTATAGTTATAAAAAATGTAATAAACTAAAAATTTCATTGATTGTAAAAAATAACATCAAAATTGATTATTTTAATATTTTTTGGTGTTAATTTAATTTGCAACACTTTTTAATAAACCTCACGATTTACTGTGTATGAGAATGTAGTTGGTGCAAATAGATTTTGTAGTTATTTTTAAAAATTTAACTAATTTTCTTAGTTTCCTTAATTCTACATTTTTAACAACATAAGAAGTAGTAAAATTTACTACACAAACAGTATTAAATTAACTGGAAAAGTAATTATAATTTAACTACTTTTCACTCCAGTTGAATTTTTTCAACAAATTTTTTTCTGTGTATATTATACAGAAATTAAATTTTTCATAGAATATAATACTTGATAGAAGCATATGGATAAAAGTTCCCTTTTGGAAGAAAATATTTTCACCCCTTTTGATTATTCATCATCGTCAGTTTTAATATTAATTTTTAGGTAATAAATTTCTAATAATACATTGCTGTTTAATGAGAGTTATGAAGAATATGAAAACAAGAGGAAAATAGGCGTGGCGAAGTGTGGGTGAGACAGAGAGAATGAGAGAAAATAGAAGAGTGAGATAGAGAGAGAGAGAGAGTAAAAGAGAAGGTGAGAGGAAAGGAGAAAATGAGAATGAGAGAGAGAGAAAGTGAAAAAGGGTTCGGAGAGAACGCGGTAAAATATGAGCCGAAAATTAACCGATTCCTTAATTACTCGTTCCGTTTTTCGCGCTTGACATTACTTCTCGTCGTCTCTCTTTCATTTTGTCATTGCCTCTCTTTTTAACGCAAGGCGCGCACTTTTCTCTCTCGTCCGCAAGGGTCGAGCAACCCTCTCTCGCCATTTTGCACCCGAAACCAATCTGCTGCTCGTTAACCGGTTCATGCCGAGTACATTCTATTTTGTGAAGCTCAACATTCTCTCTCTCTCCCTCTCTCTCACTTTCCCTCGCAGTAAAAGAGACCTTTAGTTCGCACCTGCGACTGCGCTGTTATTTTTTCGTCGCTCCTTTCAACTCCCCAGGGATCGTAAAATCACTTTTTTAATGGTCAAGTCTGGTTTTTTCTTTGAAGAATAGGAAAAAAGGTCGCTTTTGTTTAGTAAAAGGACACCTATTAATGTTTCTTATTCTTTTTTTTTAAAAGCCCTTCACTCAAATGGAGAAAAAAGTTGGTTTTGAGAAAATGAGTATTTTTTATATCAATATCATACTCAAGGATCTTCAGAAAAAAATGTGAGCAATTACATTTTGTTTAGACAAATAAAAAAAAATCTAGTTAGTATTGAGAACATTTGTCCGACAAAAAAACTTTCAGTTCTACTAACAACAATTAAATAGCAATTTATTAGCATTGTCTGACCAAACACAACTTGCACTACTTATGTATTATTAAGAGCGTTTGTCATTAACTACGAAAGAAGATTGTCTGACTAAAAACTGATTTGACTACTGATTTTATAAATCAGATTCTCTGGATGCCTAAAAACTATTCTCACTACTCATCTATTATTGAGAAAGTTTATCTGACGAAGTATTTTCTCTCTTTCTGCTAGAAATAGTTGAATGAAGAGTTAGTCTGACCAAAATCTATTTCTACTACTCAGGCACAGAAGAATTATGTCTGACTAAAAACTGATTCCACAATTTACTTCTGAAATAAGATTGATTGCTTCACTAACATCTGCTCATCAACTACTAAGCAACTCTGTTTGACTAAAAATATTCTATACCACTAACAGAAATTGGATACAAAATAACAGATTGGTCTGACTAACAACTGATTATTCTACTTGTTCACTTTTAGAAAGTTTGTTTCTGAATATGTTTATACCACTAAGAGTAATAATTGAATAAATATTTTTTATACTACTTACAGTAATTGACTGACAATTGATAACCTTGTCTGACTAAAAACTGATTGAACTACTTCACCGAAAAAAAAATATTCTTGTTTTAAGAGGACAATTCCTCTTCTAAAATCCTCTTACATTTTATTCTTAAATTAAGAATATTTCTCTTCATTGGAGACTATTCCTCTACTTTTAAGAGGAATTACTCTTAAGTGGAGAATAATTCTCTTAAAATAAGAGGACGTTTTTTGGTCAATATACAAAAAGAAAATATGCATCGAAATAAGAGGAATCCTCTTAAAACAAGACTATTTTTTTTCGGTGTTATTCTTTACTCAGAAAGTTTGACTGAGTGAATAAATTGAATACAGAATGTGAAGATAGTGTGACTTAAAACTACTTTTAGCAGTGAATAAAAATTTATAATTATTTATAAATTTACAAAACATTATCGTTACTTCTAACAGAAATTGCATAAAGATTTATCACTTAGTTTGACTAACACTTATTTTTACTACTTATTGACTTTTGAAAAAATATAAAAAATATAATTTCAAAAATTTAATATTACAATAAAGTATAACTACAAGAAAAAATATATATATGGGTGAATTTTCTGAAAGTGACACTTTTAAATTTCAGTTTTTCAATTAATTTTTTTCTTTAATTATATGGTTTTTTTTATTAAAACTACTTAATTTCATACTCAAGAGTAAGATTATTAGGTTGCGCAAAATTAATTCTTAAAAATATTAAAGTTTTTTTCATTTGAAAAATATTATTGTTGCTCCATTAAATTAATTTTATTTAATTAGCGAGCTTTTCTATTAAAAATTCACGCCAATATCGCGTTCACGAAATCTAAAATAAAATTACACTGCTTAAAAATTAATAATTTGTATATTTTAATACCAAATATATTCAATTGGATGAAAATATAAATTTATTTAAAGTATTTGATTTAATGGTAATTTGGGTTAATTTTTTCAAAGCGATGCAGGTAAATACTAAAAACAAAAGAAAAACTAGCATATTTCAAGGAAAAGGCTTCGGAGATGAAAAGCTTCGGTGATGAAAAATAAATTTTCTTTCATATTTGTATACACTAGGGCGCAATTAAAATATGTTTTTAGTAAAATATACAAAACACACTCTCATTTTATATTACCATCGAAATATTCTGTTAAATTTACTTTTACATTCAGTTATTTATTAAAAAGAAAGGCTACGGAGATGGAATTAATTTTTACTCAGAGTAAAATGTAAATTTCGATTATTCATAACAGCAATAATTTTTCTCCTTTTTGTAGATAAAATATAGGAAAATTTAACGTCAGATTCTCAGCTTTATTTTAATGTGCATTAAAATTTTGTTTAAGATATTTTTAATGTATAAAATGTCAGTGATCATTGTAAAGTAATTTTAACCTAAAACTGATGAAAAAGGTTAAACATTTTTATCAAAAATAAAAGTGAGGTCTAAAAATTTTTAAAATGCACATAATGATAGAAAAAACATTGTACTTTCTGACAATATTTTTAAAAAATTTCTGAGAATTTGAAAAAAACCATGAAAATTTAATTTTATTGTAAAAGTCCTATTGGAGACATGTTGAAAAGGCTTCGGAGATGAAAGTAATTTAGTTATTACGTAAATTAAGTTGAATAAAATTATTTAATTTTCTTTTAAAAATGATAAATAAGTGCTAAATTTTCACTATGGAAATTGATAATAATTATTAAAGAGTAGATTTTGTAAAATTAATCGAGACATCAAAAATGTCACTTTCAGAAAATTCACCCATATAATTTAACAAAAATGAAAAATATTCCCCAAAAATACAAAAAAATGTAAATAATAAATACATTTTTCACCGTAAATTAAGATTTTCCAGTGAAAAACCATTTTTCTCCGACTATTGTGATTAATAATTTGCTGTCATTTCGAGCATGTGTAAATTGCCAGTGAAAATAATGGAATTTCATTGCGCGTTGATTCATCGTGAGAATTCAACGAACAGTGTCAAATTAGTGTAGAAGTAATTATCCAGTTCATCGTTGTTGACATTATCATTGACTTTGGTTGCACATGAGGACAGTTCTAAACTAGAGAGAGCATCATCAACGATATATTACATCACGGAATATTAGCCATGCAGAGTATGGAAGATCGACGTGCGTCTCTCCCTTTGGTTACAATATTGAGTCTCTCGTTAATATAGTTTAGACTCTACTGCCTCACATATGTTATGACAATGAATATCGCACAACCTTCAAACATTTACGTGCACTTCTAAATTATATGCACTTTTTGAATTGTAGACATATTATATTTGTACACTAAGTATTCATGTATATGTTTACTATACGTAAACACAAAAAACTGTATTTCTAATGTTTAGAAATTAATTTCGATAAAAATAAATAGAACATTAGAATTCTTTTTAAATAATTAATTATTATTAATTAGTATTGCTTAATTAGGGTCATTTTTGGTAAATGTAAACGGAATGTTTATTTTTTACGAAAAATATTATTTTTTTGTTAAAATGTAAAACGGACAGATTTTCTTTTGCATGAAATTGTTACTTTACTTCCTTAGATAAATTTTATGAGGTAGAAAAAAATATTGATGCACTTGAATCACCTAAAACTGACTGTTTACATTTACCCCGAGATTTTGAAAGTTTTCTAAAATTCAGGGTAAATGTAAACACCACTGTAAATTGACGAAAATCAAAAATAAAAGTCAATTTTTGTTAAGGCATTAATAAAGAAGAATGAAAAATTTTAGTTTGATTTTTTAATTTTTTTTATGCAAATGAGAGACAAATAACTGAAACAGTAAAATTTTGATTTTCAACCTTTTTTGCATTAAAAGATAACTTACACTATGGCATTGACAATTGTCAAAATAAAGTATTGGCAACACTCAGAACATTTTGTAGGTGAGCTGAGGTAAAAATATTGACGTCGAATTTATTTTTAAATTTATAAATTTACAAGAAACATCTACTGTTTACATTTACCCCTTGCTTACATTTACCCCAAATGACCCTAAGTAAATTTATTTAAATTAGCAAAAATTCTGTTTAAAATAATTAAAATTTAATGAAAAAGAACAGTAATTTATAAACGCATAATGAAATAATTACACTGAAAAAAAAATTATTTGATTCAAATAACCGATTATTTGATTATTATCAAATAAATATTTACTTGAATCAAATAATTTTTATTTGAATCAATTAATTAGTATTTGCTTCAAATACTGAAATATTTGATTCAAATACAATTTATTTGATTGAAATAAAAATTATTTGATTCAAGTAAATATTTATTTAACAATAGTCAAATAATCGGTTATTTGAATCGAATACATTTTTTTCAGTGTAGTTATTAGAGTAGAACGAGATGAAAAAGCCACTTTTTTACATTTTACGCTATAAAATAGTAACTTAAAATTTTTTTGTAAATTACCAATTGGTATTGAAAGTTTTGTTAGTAAGCCTGAATATTCTTGTCGGAAATATTTTTTATCCCATGAAATAACTGAGTTATGAAATTTTTACGAAAGCACTACAAGTGGTTCTTTGTACCACTTAATGGGGGAAAATGCCACCTGACGATTTTTGCAGAATATGTTGTTAATTTTAATATTTTTACAGTTTTTCTTTATTTATATGGCAAATAATCTTATTTTAAAAGTATTTAAAAAATTTTTAAAGAGTTTTTAGCAAGCAAAATTGAATATTATGCTGAGTTTTTTTTCAAAATTTTTTTTTTCAAGTTGGGTGTTGAAGTTAATATATAATAAAATCTTATTCTTTGCATCAAGACGAATCGATTGGTATATAGAAAATATAAATTGTATGAGAATTTATAGAGTTAATCACAATTAAAGCTGAAAAATTCACATATCACATTCGCATTTATCAAAAAATGAGTTATTTCCACAAAATTCTGTTGCTGTATAAGAAAATCTTACTCGTTTATTTCTAAAATCTTATTCTTCGCACCAAGACGGATCGATCGGTGTATATAAAGTATATATTGTATTTAAATTTATAGAATTAAAAACAATTATAGACAAAAAATTTGCACTTTTAATAAAAATTCATTTTTTCTTAAAAATCATGTTGCTGTAAAATAAAATGTTATTATTTATTGGAAAATAAATCTAGAAACTTATTCTTTGCATCAAGACGAATCGATTGATGTATACAAAGTATACACAGAAAAAAAGAAGTGTTGTTTTAACACTAAAAATAGTGTTAAAACAACACGCAACATTTTTAACCAAAACGAGGTGATTTTAACCTAAATTTTGTGTTAAATTAACTCCATGAGTGTGTTAAAATTAATGCACATTTTTAATGGCTGTTAAAACAACACCATCTTGAAAACTACACGCAACAAATTTAACACTTATTTTTTTGTGTGTATAATACAGTACCGACCAAAATTGTCAGTCCACCCATTTTTGAAGGAATGAAAAAAATTTTTTAACAGAAAATTTATGAAAACTCAAATTTTTTTTATTTATATTTTAAAGACGATAAAATTTTAAAAAGAATAAGACCTCACAGAAGTCATTTGGCAAATATTTTTTCAAGATATTCTTAAAAAACCGTCAGTTTCAATGTTTTACAAAAATTTAAATAACTTTTAAAATAATGAACGCTTTTTAATAATCTTAGGCTTATTTTAAAGGTCATTTTTACGGAATAAGAATTACTTATAGTCATTAACCTGTAATTTGTTTCTTGAAATAAGCATGACGTCAAAGTTGGTCAAAAAAATTGTGAAAATTTGAAATACATGCTTTGTACTAAAAACTATTTTAGAACATATATAAAACATGATATGGTATAGATTTTTCAAGAAAATTTAATAAAAAAATATGTTTGAATTTCAAAAATTATTTTTATTTTAATATTATTTCAAATTTTTTGAATTTTTTTGTCCAACTTTGACGTCATGCTTATTCCAAGTAAAAAATTACAGGTTAATGCCTATAAGTAAATCTTATTCCGTAGAACATAAGCTATAAAATAAGCGTAAGATTATTAAAAAGCATTTATTATTTTAGAAGTTATTCAAATTTTTGTAAAACATTGAAAATTGCGATTTTTAAGAATATCATCTACAAATTTTAGACAAATGACTTCTATAAGATCTTATTCTTTTCAAAATTTTACCTTCTTTCAAAATATAAACCAAAAAAATTTTTATTTTTTATAAATTTTATGTTAAACATTTTTTTTCTTTCTTTAAAAATGGGTGGACTGACAATTGCGAACGGTACTGTATATTGAAAATTATAAAATTAATTACAAGAAAAGTTAAGAAACTAACTTTTTTACTAAAATTTTTGTTTTTTGTTTTCTTAGAATTAGATTAACATTTTTATCCTTTTAATTAAAACAAATTTTATAAATAGTTTTTTTTAGTTTTTTTAGTTTATTTATATAATTTATATAATTTATAATTCTTTAACGTAAAATATTTAAAAAATTTTGAAAACAAATAATAAATTATTTTGAGATGTGAGATTGGTTACCTCCCTGTAGTACATTTGGAAACAATGTCATTGATTTCAATTTAAATATATTTGCTTATATTTTAAATATAATATGAAAATTGGAAGGCATTTGCAAAAAGTCAATCATCTGAAACATAATAATAATAAATGTAATTAACTTTTTAAATTTATTTCTTAATTAGCTTATGTCAAAGTAATAACTACTTATCTCTTGAATTAAAGTGCCTAACTGTCTAAAAATAAATGCTACTACTTACTTCATAAATAAGAATGTATGTCTGACTAAAAACGATTTTTCTACTAAGAACATTGGTCTGACTAAAAATGTTCTGTACCACTAGTAGTAGTTATATGTAGACGTCGGCATGAAAAGGGGCCACTTTGGCACTTTTGGACTTATCTATATGGGCGAATTCCTGACAAAATTTGAAAAATTTTGAGTTGTCTTACAATCTTCCTGGTGAAAAATTCGATAAGTTACAGAATTTTAAAGTTTGGAGTATCAAATGCCCCATTTCGAGTAAAACGAAATCAAAGATTGTAATTTGAATATCTTTGGTTCTTCTGGGAAATTATTCAGATAAGAGTTTATTTAAGTCTAGTACACCCTTAAGATTAAAAATCAATTTCGAATCCCCCCCTCCCTCATTTTTTAACAATGACAGAATAATGGATCTCCGAAAAAGTGGTCCCTTTTCTAAAAATACGGTTATTAATTAATAAAGTGCAATATTTAACAAAGTTAAAGGTTCGGTGTTATTTTTTAGAGTTATTTCAAGCAAAGAAAAGAAAAGTAGCCTTAAAAAAATATTTTAAGCGACTTTATTATAAAAAATCTTAGCTAAAATTAATAATTTCATTTCCAAAAACACGTAATTAAACATTGCTATGCAAATATCTTTGGTTCTTCTAGGAAGTTATTCAGATGAGAATTGAATTGCGAATTTCGAAAAGGGCTCAACTCGGATTTTTTTCAAATTTCACTTTTTTATATTTTTTGCATTATTATATATTGATTGGTTTTCATAAAGGGAAAATTTCATCTGAGATACTTTTAACGGAAAAAATTGTAATAAACTGTGTTTTCCTTTGACTTTTAACCTAAGATTATTTGTTTTCTAACCTATTGCTGAATTGTTTTTGAGCCCAAAAAAAGTTATTACATTTTGAAATTAAATAAAAAAATATTTGAATTGATTCTCGATAGTAAAATATTGAATTAATACATTTTTATGATTAAAACGATTGAATTTTTTTCATGAATTTCGAAAAGGGCTCAACTCTGTCAACTATAATATTAATTTTCTCCAACAAACTTTAATTTAAGACAATTATTTTATCATTTTCTCACACAAAATAGCATCTAATTACTATGAAAAAAAACTAGACTCTTTTAATTAAAGCTGTTTGTAATAAAACGTTTCTTGTCTCTCCTGTAAAATTTGAAAAAACCGAGTTGAGCCCTTTTCGAAATTCGCAATTCAATTGTTTTAAGACTAGCACACCCTTAAGATGAAAAATCAAAAGGTTTTGAATTTTTCCGCCCCCAATATTTAGAAACAAAATCAACTTTTGCAGCAGATCGACAAAGTGGTCCCTTTTCTAAAAATGTTTTTTTTTTAATTATTAAACTTGATTTTTTGGGAAGTTACTGGTTGGATGTTAATTTATTAAGTTATTTGAAGCAAAATAAAAGAAAGTACACATAAAAAAATTTCTAAGGGACTTTATTGTGAATAATCTTTTGAAATATCGAAATTTTCATTTAAAAAAAATGAAATTAATAATTGTTATGCGAATTTCTTTGGTTCTTCCAGGAAATTATTCAAATGTGAGTTATTTTAAGTCTAGTACACCCTGAAGATGAAAAATAAGAAAGATTAAAATTTTTCCACCTCCTCCATTTTGAAACAGAAACAACTTTTGCAACAGATCGACAAAGTGGTCCCTTTTCATTTTTTTTTGTCTAACCAAAGTGGACACTTTTTTTTATTCGATATTATTATTATTATTAAAATTATTTACTAATAGTATTTGAATAAAGAATGCTAAGCCTGACTAGAAATGACTTTTACTACTAAAAAAGTATGCCTGACTAAAAACTTAATTTATAAACAGTTATTTCTAATAACGACACAAATGACAATTTTTGTTTGACTAAAATTTAATTTAACAGAAATAATCTGTCACTCAATAATTTTTCTACTATTGTTTACGCTACAGTCGAATCCAGAAGGGTTTTGTCGGAAAGCACTATAGAATGGTTTTTGGTGCGGTCTGTGTTTGGAAAATAGATTTGACAATCCGTCTAAGCGTGAGAGAGTGAGAGAGAAGGAGAAATAGGAGGGAAGGGGTGAAAGTTGGGCAGAATATATCGACGCTAGGTTTTGCCTCGTGAGGGCCACGTACGTGTCCGGGATTACGGCGATCAATGCGGTAAGCTTTGTTTGTTTTAGGCTGAATCCCACCCACTTCGCTACCGATGTAGCAACGCTGGCCCTCTGTTGATTTCGGTAACCGGACTTCTGTCTAATCCATCGTCTAATTAAAAAAAAATTCCTAAAAATTATCGTTCATTTTTATTTATCATATCTATTAGATTTTTTTCATCACTTTATGAAATTTTTTGTCACAGTAATTTTTGAAGTTTAAATTGAAATTTTCTGCCTACAAATATTCAATACATTGGATTATTTTCTAGTGTATGGTAAAAATTAATAATTTTCTAATTTTAAACTTTTATGATATTGTTCATAAAAAAATATATCTTTGTTTGCGATTTGTTAATACAAATGGATTTTTATGTCGCAATGTTTAATATGTCTGACCTTAAACTATTTGTATTCTACTTAAAAGTCAGGGCTGATAAAAATCATGATTGTTTAAAAAAAATAAAAAAAATCAGATTTTTTTGATTTAAATCGGACTTTTTTGATTTAAATCATTTTTTAATACTATTTTTTAAATATTTATTTTTTTAATATTAGGAATTAAAAAATTAATAATAGGGTGCATGCAAAATTTCATTTTTAGAATTTCCTGATTTTTCCTGACTAATTTTTCATTTTTCCTGATTAACAAATTTTTAAATTATTATTTAATACTCTGCATTACTAATTAAAATTTTAATAATGCAATTCAATTCAATTCATGTTTATTTTGCATATAAAAATACATTTTTGTGGCAGAAGAGTTCCGCTTAACTTTACACTTAAAAAAAAATCTTATAAAAATTTATTAATGCTTTTTAAGTAAAAATTTTATTTATAAAAAAAAGACATTTAAAAAATGTTTATTTAATTATTAAATATTTTACAAAAAAAGTCTAAATACAAAAACTAAGTTTATCAAAGTTTTTTAATTTGTGGTTTCTTTCGATTAAAATTCCCTGACTTTTAAAGAATTTTTAAAAATTCCCTGTATTTTTCTGACCAACTAAATCTCTGATTTATAATTGTTTTTATAATTTGTGGCTACCCTTAATAAAAAATACATATATAAATTCTTGTTACAATAAAATTTGTTTTAAAAAAGTTTAGGAAATCTTAACAAAATACTGATATTTAATGCTTCTTTGACTCAAATATAAAATACAGATTTTTTATCTTTCAATAACTTTCGCCAAATAAACAAAAAATAATAATTATTATTTTCTGATATTCATTATATTATTTTTATAAGATATTCTTTTTTACTTTTATTTAATTAAAAACTTTTAACATAAATTCTAATTTTGTATCCTTTTCGGTTTCTAATGCATTTAGCAGTTTGATTTAAATCATGATTTAAATGTCAAGATTTAAATCAAGATTAAAATCATGATTTAAATCAACTTGATTTAAATCATTGCAGCCCTGTTAAAAGTATTTTCCAACTATTAAGTACTTTTAAATGTTTTTAGTAGATTAAAAATTTTCAATCTTTTGTTCCCAATACCAAATAATTTTTTTTTATTTCTATTTTGAAGATGCCAGGCTAAAAACTCTGTTTTCTGCTTAAAAAGTAAAAAAACAGTTCATCTAGATACAAAAATTTTAGACAGACTGTCTATAAATTTTAAATTTAAATTAACTTTTTTCTCTAGAAAAGAGTATCTATTTTGCATAGTATTGAATCTTTTTTCCAACAGAACTTATTGCACCAAAAAAATGTTTTTTGCTTAAGAATAAAGCTTCGAAGGCGAAAAAAAGAAATAATGCGACGACTTTTTTGTGCCCTATGTAACGGAATCGAAGTCCTTGAGGATTATTCTGCGAGTTGGAGGATTCTCCAGCGGATATCGCCTCGGATGTTGCGCTTTATGACGCTTCACTTGTCTCAACGCGATTTTCGTGATTCGATTTCCAAAAGCTTTTTTAAGTTCAAATAGGTGTCCCGATCCTTGAGCAAAATTGATTTTCAAACGCTTATTTTCTGTAAAGTAAACTATCCGAAAGAAACAGAAACAAAAACTACTTTTCCATTCTATTCACTAGAATTTTGTCTTTTCGTATACATAAACTAAAAATTAAATTAAATCTAAAACTACAGGACACTAAACTGGAGAAAAAATAAAATTAAAATTTTTTATTTCTCATTAAAAAACGAGAGTTAGAGCAAAAAAAATTATTACAAAAACTTCTTATCCTTAAAAACTTATCCTTAAAATACACATTTTTCTTTAAATTTATGAGAGAAATTCAAAAAGTCTCATGTCTTCTATATATTTTTTTTTGCTCTCTTCTCCTTTTTTTTGGTTGAAATAAGAACAAATCTAGCAATTCGGAGTGAACCAACCAACAATTTCTTTCCATTTATAAAATATTTTCCAAGTGGAAAGAAGTGGTATTCTCCTTCCATTCTATGCAGAATCTTATGATATTTATCCCAAGCGAAACAAAAGAAGAGGATAACGTCTTCTAAAGAAAAGCAACACCAAGAGCAGTGAAGCCAGAGAGAAAAAAAAACTTGACGTGTATCTTTCTTCTCCCAGCATCCCTCCCTCCCTCTATCTTTTTTCTCTCCTGGAATTCCTTCTTGTTTTCATTTTCGTTCCGTTGTTTCTTCGTTGCTGTCAGAACGATTCGGCCCGTTCATTCGTTTCAGCTCGCGCGCAAGAAGAAATGACCCCAGCCTTTTATTTTCGGATCCAATGTATTTTCTTTTATGTTTCCTGATAGTTTTTTCCACAGTTTTATTTTTTTTTTTTTGCTTTCTTTCCTTTTAACTACACATTTTTTTAGTGAATTAGAAAAGTTGTATCGATTAGTGACTTTAATTTGAAATTCAATTTCAGAATGTCTGACAATAGATATCCAATCTGGGTTTAATAGAATTTCTTACAATGCTCTTCTTTGTAATATTGGATTTTTTTAATTGTAAAAAAATTAATAATTTTGTAAATTTTATACGTCGTTGGAAATAGAACTTTAAATTGTTGATTATCAATCTTTACTTCTCATTTAGTATTGGGAAAATTTGTTTAGCTACAAGTTATACTACTAAAAATAATTGCCGAAAGATTGATAGTTTTGTCCGACTAAAAACTCCTTTTACTACTTATTTATTATTCAGAGAATTTGTCTGACTAAATAAATTTTATACCCCTTACAGTAATTGTCTAGAGAATTATTTTCTACACTTTCTATTAGAAATAGTTGAATGAAGAGAAGAGTCTGACTAAAAACTGGGTTTACTACTCATTTCCCGTGTAGAAAATAGTCGCGGCGGTCTAGATCTATTTAAAGCCAGTCTAGTTTTTCCCCGCGTTGCTATTTACAGTAATGCTTGATTGGTGCAGTCTTGATTCTCTCTAGTTTCTTAGACAAGCTTTTAGTTTTTATACAGATTTTACAACGCCCTGCAATTCTAGTAAAACTATGTTAATGCTAGCTTGGTACTATGTAGTTTTCCTAATTGTATTTTTAACACGGCGTAAACTGAAATGCCAATATAGTTATTAAACAGAAATACCAGGTTTTACACTATTAACTATATTTTACTGTTTTTTGCCATAAACTTTATTAATTTTATTATTATTATTAAGTTTACTTTAAATATTACTTATCTGTTAAAATTTCGTATATATCTCAAGTTAGCAGGTCTTGGTTTAGGAATTAAAAAAAATTTATCGTTATGACAATTATTAATACATTTCTTTGAAAATAAAGGGTCCAAAAAGAAAAATTCATGGCGGGCAGGAAAAATGGTATATAATTTATTAAATTGTTTAAACAAATTTAAAGAGAGAGTTTTTAATTTCATAAAATATTTAAATCTTTTTATAAATTGTTTGGAATAAAAAAAGCATTCATTCAGAAAGATTTCTCAGCAGAATTATTACTAAAAAATTAATTAAATTTCTTGTAAATAAGTATAACAATTATCAAATTCACTGTTTGGACAGTTTTGGCGTAATAGAAGGTGTTTTCTTCTGATTATTTATGAAAATTATAGTTATTTATAAAAATTATTGCGGTAATTTATAAAAATATTGTAGTCTGAATCTCAATTGAAAATTATTACTTCCGTAATTTATGTAAATTTTCAAAGTAATTAATGAAAATTTATGTAGTAATTTATTGAAATTTTCGCATTAATTCATGAAAATATATTCTACATAAGTTGCAGTTAAAAATATTTATTTTAGCAATTAATGGAAATTTTCACTGTAATTTATGGAAATTTATAGAAATTTTCGTGATAATTTATAAAAATATGAATAGCAAAAATTAACATTAAAATTCTGTATTTCAGTAATTTATTAAAATTTTCGCGGTAATTTATGGAAATTTATGTAGTAATTTATTAACATTTGGATTATAGTTTGTAGAAATATGTAAAACATAAATTAGAACTAAAAAATTTCACATCGTAAATTTATGGTAATTTATGGAAATTTTACACTGCAATTTATGAAATTTATTAGGTAATTTACGGTCAACTTTCTATGATTCAGTTAAATAATAATTTAACTACATTACAAAACTAAACCCTTTTCAATAATTGAAAATACAAATTAATTATTTTTGTTATTATGTTAACATTGAATTTAAATAAATTTCTCATTTGTTTCGATAAATAAACTTTTCTAACTATAGTTTCTATATCGTAGTAATAATTAAAAAAATCTATCTAGTGACTGGCGCTACATTAGCGCCAGTCTTGACATGACTATCTCGCGCTTAACCATAAATTTACGACGTTAAATTTTTTAGTTTCAACTTGTGTTTTACCTAATTTCATAAACTTTTATGCACAGGTTTATAAATTACTACATAAATTTCCATAAATTATAGCGAAAATTCCCATAACTGACTGAATTCCAAAATTTAAATGTTAATTTTTGCTATTCATATTTTTATAAATTATGGCAAAAATTTCTGTAAATTCCCATTAATTACCACAAAAACTTCCATAAATTGCTAAAATAAATATTTTTAATTGTAACTTATGTGGAATAAATTTTTATGAATTGTTCAGAAAATTTTAATAAATTACTGCATAAATTTCCATTAATTACTTTGAAAATTTTTATAAATTACCGAAGTAATAATTTTCAATTGAGATTCAGACTACAATATTTTTATAAATTACCGCAAAAATTTTTATAAATAACTGTAATTTTCATAAATTATTATAATAAAACACCTTCTCTTTGCCAAAACTGCCCAAACAATGAATTTGTTAACTGTTATATTTATTTACAAGAAATTTAATTTTTTGATTCCAAACAATTTTTAACAAGATTTAAATATTTTATGAAATTACAAAATCTCTCTTTAAATTTGTTTAAACAATTTAATAAAGTATAAACAATTTTTCCTGCCCGACATGAATTTTTCTTTCTTTACCCTTCATTTTCAAAAAAATATATTGATAATTGAATACCTCCACGGAATAACGATCTATGGTACATTCGAAAATGACTACAATTTTCAACTTTGAATTTGCCATAAATTTTTATTGCAACCACAATATTTAATGAAAACTAAATAATTATATTCTCTATTTTTTTAATTATATGATTTTATTTATTTAGGCTCAAAATTTAATAATACGTGCACATATTTTCATTACAATTGCATTTATGTCAAAATGTGCCATAGATCGTTATTCCGTGGAGGTCTTCAATTGTTATACTTATTAACAAGAAATTTAATTAATTTTTCAGTAATAATTCTGCTGAGAATCTTTCTGAATAAAAATGCTTTTTTGATTCCAAACAACTTATAAAAAGATGTAAATATTTTATCAAACTAAGAAATCCCTCTTTAAATTTGTTTAAACAATTTAGTAAATTATAAACAATTTTTCCTACCTGCCATGAATTTTTCTTTCGGGACCCTTTATTTTCAAAAAAATATCTATTGATTCTTATCATAACGATACATTTTTTTTAAATTTCCTAAACCAAATCCTGCTAACTTGAGATATAAACGAAATTTCAACAAATTAAGTAATATTTAAAGTAAACTTAATAGTAATAATGAAATTAAAAAAGTTTATAGCAAAAATCGCGGGGAAAAAAACTAGACTGGCTTTAAATAGATCTAGACTGCCGCGACAATTTACTAAACGGGACGGGTTGTTATTAATAAAATTTGTCTGACTCAATTATGTTTAAGTCTAAAAATAGAACAAAATAAGGTTCATTACCCGAAATTGAAACCTCCTTGTGTTTCAGTTTCACAAATTTTTATAAATTGACTTATTTAAAAATTTCACTTGTAATATAGAAAAAGGCATGGAGATGAAAACGAATGGAAAGGAATGAAAAAGAATAAAAGAAGGTTAGAAAGTTTCTCCAGGGTTATAGTCAAGAGGTGGGAAGGGAAAAAAGGAATTGATAGAAAGGAAGGTAAAAGGTGGTGGGTACCTGTAACGAGAAGGGAGAAACGAGCTATAGAACAACGAACAACGCTCCACGTTTCATTAGCCCCGGCGGCTAACAGTTAACCGACAATTTAAACAATTTTTAACTTTTTAAACTTCCATGTCCTCTTTTCATTCTTTTCTACCGTTTTCTCCTTTTTTTCCAACAATCTTATTTTTTCTCTTTTTTTAATACTCTTTTCTCTCTTTCTCTCCTTTTATACTATACAAACGACACTGTCGCGTTTCGTCGAACCTTTTTTTAAACCAAGGATACCGTGCGGAACCGGGCGGACGAACTTTGCAATATGTAATTATAAGGATAGTTAAAGTTTTAAATCGATACGGAACACGGGAACTCGCGAGACAGGCGAAGTAAGTCGCAGGAGTTTACCAAACTAACGTCCCTGCCCTCTGCACCACGAAACCCATCATCCCGCTTCATCCATCTACCTAGGGAAAAATTCAATCAGTATCTTTCTCTCCCTCTCTCTCTTTCTCTCGTTCACTCACTCTCTGAGCTCGTTTACCCAACGGGACATAACAATCTATATCGTTACCTATATAACGAAAATGAATAGATCTTGTCAAACATATCACTTTCTCAGCCAAGTTGAGAATCTCATTCACTCTCTTTCTATTTTGATCAACAACAACAAGAAAAAAAATCAATAAATCGTTTACTTTTTTTTCCCCACTTTCATTCAATTTTCATTTCTATTTAGATGACAAAATCTAGAGAGATATAAAAACACACTCCTTGGGGAAATTTTCATATATTCCCTATCTTAACTGTAAATAAATGAAATAAATTTTTTTTTCTACATTTCAATACGAAATGGTAACGATTCAAGGCAATTAAATTCTTTAGAAAAAGAATTCTATACAGAAAAATTCTACTTTTGAGAAAACTCTTGTATTATACATTTAGGAGGATTCTATTAATTCTACACGCTTTTGGAATTGAAGAAAAAAGGTGTAAAATTTACGGAGATAGAATTTTACTACTTTATTTCGATTTCTTTACATTGTCAAATTAAATTAGTTAAAAAGAACTGATTTAAAAGAAAAAAGTCAGTCACTAATTCAAATAGTAAAATTTCTACTGACAATTAGTTAAAAATAACTGATTGTCAGTTAAAAATATCTAATGTTTTAGTAAATTATTTTTTGACTGATTCAATTAGTCAAGTTTAACTAATTTTTCAGTTATTTTTTACCGTAAATCAGTTATTTTTTAACTAAAAATCAGTTGTTTTTAACTAATTCAGAAGCAAAAAGTCAGTCACTAATTGTCAGTTAAAACCATGATTTTTAACTGATTCAAATTTAAGAGAGTACACTGTCAAATTAAATTAGTTAAAAAGAACAGATTTAGAAGCAAAAAGTCAGTCACGAATTAAAATAGTAATATTTCTACTGACATTTAGATGAAAGTGACTGATTGTTATAGTTCATAAAATAATAACTATAATTTTTCAAAAATTCAACTATTTTTAGTGGAGTTTTAATTAAATTATTTCAAAAATTGTCAATTATTATCTGTTCACTTTTGTTTCACGGGTATTAAATTGAAACAAAAAACGAATCAAAAATCTATTGAAATATTTTTAAAACCTACTTTTTCAATGCTGCATTTACACAAACAACAAATTAATAAACTGAATTTTAATCTGGATTTTAATTCTTTGTAAAATTCAATTGTTTACCAATCATCAGATAAAATTGCTTCAAAATTCGAATTTTTTAAATCTATGGCTTGATGATAATTTTTAACAAATTAAATTTTTTTACTTAATTTCTTAAAACTTCCATTAATTTGACAATTCTTTGATGAGATTTTTGTAAAACATTTATGTATCTTAAATAAAACTAAATGAAAATTTCTCTGAAATATTTTTTCCTAAATTTTCAATTAAATTATTTTTGAAATGATAATAATTATAATTATAATAATTAATCAATAATTTATTATTAAAATATGTATGAAAGTATTTAAATTATTGTTATTGAAAATTTTTTTAAGTAAACAAATATTGAAAGAGAATTCAAGATTAAGTTTTTAAATATATTCTTGGACACCAAAAACACTTAAACAAATTAAAGTTAGTAATTTTTTTTAATGTGTAAAACAAAATATCTTACAATGATATTTTGTTAAGAGAATTGTTTTTTTGTTTTTGTAGTCTAAAATATAAATGTAACTGAGTTTTACAATGAAGCAAAAATTTTATGTCGAAGTTATCGTCTGTAAGATTAAATTACATTTATTTTGAATTGAAAGCTAATAAATATTTTTTTGTTACGAATTTCTACTAAGGTCAGAATGTTAGCTTAACTTTTAACAAATTAAAAAAATAATTAATAATTTTAATTTGCTAAATAGCTAATATTAATTTTTTAGCGACTTTACTACTATAAATTCTCATGCAGATTGCGATGGCTTCGAAATAAAAACACATTATTCGCGATAGCAATTACAGAACACGTTACTCACAAAAATAAATAGAAAAAGTATTATTCATCTGAAATTCTTTTTATAGTAATTTTTTTAATTTTGACATTTATTTAAAGTCAATTTAAAATACCAAATAAAGAATTTTGATGATTTAAAGTTAATTTTGCTTTAATAAAACAATTTTATTAACTTATATTCTTGTAATTTGTTTACATTTCAAAAATAATAGATATAATTATAAATTGTAATTGTTCGGTCTAGAGTGAATAATATAGTAAAAATAATGTCAAAGAGTTAATAATTAAATTAAAATTCCAAAATTGTTTTCCTCTATATCGAATTTTATTATCTACAATTTACAGTGAATTATCCAATAGTGAAGAATTGAAAAAAATTAATAAAATTAAATCTTATCTAATTATAATCTCCAAAATTTTTTGACACAATCTTTATTTCGTATTAGTGACTGACTTTTGCTTTTGAATTAGTAAATTTTACTAATAAATTAGTAGAAATTACTATTTATTAGTAGAAATTACTATTTATTAGTAGAAATTACTATTTATTAGTAGAAATTACTATTTATTAGTAAAATTTACTAATTCAAAAGCAAAAAGTCAGTCACTAATTCAAATTAGTAAACATTTTTACTAACTCTAATTAAGAGAGTAAAAAAATATTTCAAATATTCAATCAAATTATTTTTATAGTAATTTTTTGAGAATAATTCAATGGTTTCAAAAATGATTGAGAAAATTGAGTTTGAAAAAAACAAATGAGTTTTCGTATAATAAAATTTAATAATAATCATGTTTTTTTAGTTTCTTAACCTGAAAACTATTTTTTTGAATGCTAAAACTTTTGTAAATATTAATTTTTTCATTCGTCAAGTTTTTTATTCATACAAAAACATATTTTCTTCAAAATTACATATGGATTTCAAAATCTATCAATTTTGAGAAAAAATAAAAATTCAAAAAAGCTCAAAATATTTTCCTATCAATTTTTTCGTGACCTCTGAATTCCTCTAAAAAAATTTCAATAAAAATAATTTTAATGGATATTTAAAATATATTCTTCAAATAGTTGAAAATATAGGTGTACCATCCCCTTAAGAATTCAATTGCCAAGAATTGCTATCACTCCCCTTAATACAACACCCAGAGAAATGATTTATTTGAATTAAATAAAATTTATTTGAAACAAATAAAAAAACATATTTGCCACAGAACCAATTAAACTTTTATTTAGCTCAAATAATATTTTTTATTGGAATTAATATATTTCGTTTAAATATCCATTTTTATTTGAATGAAAAATATTTTATATTTTCTTTAAATATATTTTATCTTTAGAGCAAGTAAAAAACATTTTTCATTTTAATAAATCCTGTAAATATTCTGAAATATTAAAATTCACTTATAACCTTCAAATAAATTTAACAATCACAATCACTAATGAAACTCTTAATATTCATTAAAATAAATGTTTATTTTTGTAAGAATATTTGTTAAATAAACTCAGATCTTCTCAGTCATTTTACTTTACTTTTCAACTTCATATGTAAAAGTCCACTGTCACATTTTTCTCACAAATTCTCAAATAAGACACTAAAATGTAAATGAAATCACATTCAAGTCTGTTACTTTGTTCTAATTTAAATTTTCACTTAAAAAGAAAAATTCTGTACTTAAAATAATGAAATTTGTTAACTATTCATAATGAATGAATCTCTTATACTTATACGCGTTAAATTGTTAAAAGTAAAACATCTTATTGTTTTCAGTAATGCAATATGCGCAGACTACTTATAAGTCAAAGAAACATTTATTTGAATCAAATTTTTTTTTTATTTGCTACAAATATACTATTTTCTAAAATGCAAATATATTTCTTTATTTTAGATTACTAAGTGCATTTAATTGAAATAAATATTAGTTTATTTATTTTGAATAAAATATTTATTTGCAACAAATAGGGGAGGGTAGGCTACATTGAACCGGGTATTTTCTAAAGTCCAAGAACTAATTAAATTTTACAAATTTTGATCAGGTTTTTGTATCAACATTAAGCTGAAGTACTCCTTTAGTTAATATACACGTTACAAACACAAATTATTATGATTAAATATTTAAATTTAATTTTTTTCTAACAAGTTGCACTTTTCTTATTTCGAAGAATCTGTGTCTACATTGAACCACCTTTAATAAAACACTACAATTTACTTCAAAAATAATATTTCCACTTACAGATTGTAAAAAATATTATTTTTCATTAAAAAAAATAGAAAATTGTTGTTAAAGAGTTATTATTTGTTAATATAGGAGATTAATATATTTTGATGTCAGGTTAGGTAGGTAAAGTGACAGTTTGAGTTTATCTCGATCACAATTGTGATGAAAGCATGTCTTCTAGTATTTTTCTTACTAATTAGTAGAGCAGACAACTATACCACTCTTAAAATTGAAAATTTTTTGCTTTTTCGGGTGGTTCAATGATGCCGCACTCACTGCATTCACATGACATTCACAACAAAAATTGTTTATAATAAATTCATGTAAGGCTTAAAATTCTTTATCACATCGGAATATTCAAGTTGACACCCTAAGCGACATAAATCACAAGTTTACTAATTTCTAAAACTTCCTATTTGAATAAAAAAAATTCATTATATTTCCACATAATTTTTTGTTTTGTACGTGAAAAACAGTTTTTTTCGTTTTTCTTTGTAAATAATAAACCTACGTGCTCGAAATTTTAGGACGTAGTCGCTTTCGGTTTTACTAATTTATATATTAAATAAGAAAAAATTCCACTCAGTCATTTCTTAGAAAATTAAAGTGGTTCACTGTTGACGCTGCGCTGGTTCAATGTAGCCTACTCTCCCCTAAATTTTTTTTTAAATATACACTTTTAGTTAAAATAAATAACTTTTTTCTCTGGGTGAATCGAACAAGAATAAAATTTATTTACCAATAAATATTTAATACCAATAGTTTTGAATTGAAAATACTTTTTGAATATACATTTTTATCGGATAATTCTATAGTAGAGAGAAGAGAGTATAGGGATAGGGATAGAGATAGAAAGAGAAAGAGAGAGATAGTGCAACGGTTAGCAAAGCAATGTTTGATATATTGTGCGGATAGAAATCCGTACATGTGAAGCAACATGAAGCACGGTATTGAAATTTTTGTCAGAGGAATACAAGGAACGCGTTTCTCCCTTTGACGAGATAGGATGGAGGAATTTCGATAGCCTGTTGCCGGTGCACCCAGCAGTAATATGCAAATAGCGTTGCTGAAGCGCACGAAACGATGACAGAAAGCGAATAAGAGCGAGGGTGAAAACATCAGTTTCAGAAGAGTGTGTGTGAGAGAGAGAGATAAAGAGAGTAAATACCATCCATTTGTGGAGGGGGCTAAGAGAGAGAAGCAAAACTGGACGGAGATGTTTCCTACTAACATGATACAAATGGTACGAACATATGTAGAAACGTGTCGAACTTTGATCGTATCATATCGTTACAATTTGTAACTTGAGGGGACATTCCAGTTCAAAATGTCAAAACAATCGATTTTTTTGTTTTTTTCGGATTTCTTATAGTGTCAATAATAGAGGAGAGTCTCCAGTTGTGAGACGGGTTTTCTTTTTGAACCGTAAATTATAAACGGGTAAACGAAATTGTAAATAAAATACACCGTTCGAAAGGTGACTGAAATACGCAACTTTTATTAAAAGAAAGTATAGTGTTTCGATGAACTCAAGAAATTTTACGATACATTTTCCGAGCACATTGCTTTTTTCAACCAAAAAAAAAATTTCCAGTTGTGAGACACTCATTAAAAATTGCTAAACTTTAATAAGTTTGATATAAAACGTTATGTTTAGTAGAAATTATTAAATATATTAATAATATATATTATTATATACTAAATAATAATATTTATTCCCCGAAATATGACTTTCTAATAAACACAATTAAATAGCTTCAACAAGAGCATTAAAATTGATTTCTTCTGAATCAATTGACTTTTTTCCACTTGACATGGCCAAAAATACTTGAAAAAAATCAAAACAATATTTAAATAGTATGCCTGCAAAGTCGTATTTTTTATGCTGCCCAAATGGCAAAATTTTGCGAATTCCTTCTTGTTTGCGAATTTTTTTCTGGAATTTTGATCAGAAAAGGATAGAGAAACATTAAAATTAATTAAATCCATACAATTATTTCTAGAGATACATAACGAGACTCTGCCCTTTCATAAAAAAATAAATAAAAATATAACATTTAATTGTTTTCATTATTTTCTCGCGAGATTCTCGGTTTTTCATATTTTTTAAATGTATATTTAATTGAAGAACTTTCGAATAATCAAATTTTCGTAAAATTGAATTGTAAACAAACGAATTCAAAAATTCTCAAAAGAAGCTTATTAAAAATTATTAAAATTAATTGATTTAAAGAAGAATTTTGTTTAGAAATTGTAGAAAATAATAATTTAATAATTGAAATGATTTGAAGATTTTGAAAATCTTAATTCCTATGAAAAAACATTAATTAAGTATTTATTTAAAAAAGCAGATATTGTTGTTTCCGAATAATTTTAGAATTAATTAAATTCTTTCATTAATACAATAGAACATTTTTTTGAGAATCTAATATTTTTCAGAGAGAATCAGAATATTCTTTAAGGTCAATGAAAAAGGCAAAATTTTGTTTGTAAATTAGGGAAGAATCAAAAATTAACAAAATTAAATGTTTGTGTCAACTTTGTTGTAATTATATAATAATAAAAATGACACAAACACTAATTATCGATTTTATGAATCTTAAAATATAAGAACAAAAGTTAATTACAATGGAGTACAGAAAATCGCAAACTTTTCAAAAAAGAAAAGAAATGACTAATCGGTTTAAAGTAAATAAAATTGAAAACAATTAATAATATTAGCTAAAAAATATATATAATAATAAAATAATGAAAAGTGGAAGCACAGAAAAACAAAAATTACCAAAAGAAACAAAAAGAAAATAAAGAAGAGCAAAATAAAAAATAATGAATAAAAGTTTCTGAACTATATAAAATTTACAGTTAAAAACATATCAACAATATTAAAAAAATATCTATAATTGAAAAAAATTCTAACATCCGAAAAAAGAAGTGCAACAAAGAGACAAATAATAAATAATTAAAACTCTCAAATGAAGATAAAGATGATCGTTTAAAATACTTCACTTAGTATTTGGTAATTCGATTAATTTTCTTGTAAGTGAGAAGGGAAAAAGAGGGAGAAAGAGGGTCGGCAAGGGGGAGGGGGGTGACGATGGAATTTGTATTTGTTCAGTAAAGTGAAATTTCCAAATAGTACAACTATTTGCGCGAGTAGTTTGTGAAAAAAACGAGAAGTAAAAAAATAGCAGGGGGAAGGTTTTTTTCTTTTTTCATTAAAGAGTAGAGCACGTGTAGTTGAAAAGAGAAACAAAAAAGAACTGCCAGTGCCGTAATTAAAATAGTTTACAAACGCGCAGGACCAAAAGGTTTGCCTTTGCAAGTTCGCGTGGACAATACTTTGTCCTATAGTAGATAGCGAGTTACATGCGAGACACGTAAACACATCGACCATTTCCTTTGTGGCGGATATGAGCGGACAGATTGGAAAACATTTGTCCTGTGGACCCTTGAACAACCTCGTGTGTTCCTCGCACGTTGCGCCGTTTCTATTGGGCCGAATGTAGCGGTGGACTTCACGTTCTTTACTCTCATCTCTCTCTCTCTCTCTCTCTCTCTCTCTGCTTATTCCTACCAAAAACCACCAACCAGAACGCCACTCGCTAACATATAACGTCGCCTCTCCAGTGGTTTTGAAAATTACCGCATTACCTACCTTTTCGTGGGGCAAAAAAAATTAATTAGAGTTTGAAAAATAAATTTCTAAATTAGATCCTTGATTTTTTTAGTAGTTATGCAGTTGAATTTTAAATTCAAGTTTCTCGAAAGTAAATGTTGGTAGTATAGAGTAAGTGGAATATTAATAAATGTTTAAAATTTGTGTGGGCCTAAGAAGAGTTTATGAATAAATATTTAAGGGGTTTTGGAATCGCTGAATTCCAAATTAATGTTAGATTTCCTACATTCAAAATGGTGGATCCAAAAAATTCCTTGGAAGTTTTTAAAATTTTTATTATTAATTTTATATTGGCACTAAATTTAAATTTATTTACTTATTTATGATAACAAATGATTTATAACTAAAATTATATATATAGCGAGAGAATAAATATTAAATTTTGTAAAATTATTTAACAATCATTGCCACAGTAAAACGTGGGGTCTTAAAATAACACCAAAATGGATTAAAATAATCTGCAATAGTTTAATCTCTCTAGGATTAAATTAACACCAAAATAGATTATTTTAATCCTTTTTGGTGTTATTTTTAATTATAAATGAAATTTTATTTTAAATAAATCACCAAAGTCAACGATTTGTAAAAGTTTAACGAATTTAAATTCTCCAAGGAGAATAATAAGTTAGTTACTAAGTTAGTAACATAGTTACTAAATTCAATTGTATTTAAAAATTTAATAAAATTCTCGTCAAAATTTCCATTTTCTTTATAAATAATAAAATTATTTTCTGATATTCAATTATTTTACAAAATTTTAATCAAATTTTTGTCAAAATTTCAATTACTTTCAAAAGTTTTCTAAAATTCCATAATTTTTAAAATCTACTATTTGAATAAAATTTTACAAAAGAATTCCATTATAAAAAAAAATTTGAATACAATTCTACGCAAACATTCAATTATTTTCATAAATAATAACATTTTTACAGGAAATCAATTATTTACAAATTTTTTGTATAAATTTCTTCGAAATAATTCAATTATTTTCATAAATAATAAGATTTCAACAAGTATTCAATTATTTTTATAAATAATAAAACTCTTTTAGGAATTTAATTATATTCATAAATAATAAAACTCTTTGCAGAATTTCAATTATTTTTAATGCAATTTTAATCAAATTCCTCGAAAAATGTAATTTATTCTTTAAAATCTTATTAAAATTCTTCCGAAGAATATAAAGATTTCAAAAATTTGTTTATAGCATTTTTTATAAGAATTTAATTTCAAAAAACATGAAATTAATAAATTATTTATTTTTGTATTTAATTAGTTGAATTCTCATAGAACTTTCAAATGAAAATGTTTTTAATAATGAATTTTAGTTAAAATTTTATATTATATTTAAATATTAAAAGCATTATAACGTGGATTTTAATAAATAATTAAATTTTTTACAAAGTTTCTAATTAAAATCATTGAATTTCTTAATTTTTCATATTTTTGACAAACAATTTTGTAGAATTAATTCTTTTTAAAAGTTTAATAGAATTTTTATTGACATTATTTCAAGTTTTTATTTTTCAATATATATTTCATTGCAAAATTTCTGAATAATTGAAATTTTATAAAATTGAATTGTAAACAAATAAATTTAAAAATTCTCATAAAACTTATAGCAGCGTTTCAATTATTTTTCATACAATTATAATTGAATTCCTAGAAAAAATTAATTATGTTCCTTGTAAGTTTTAATAAAATTCGACAAAAGAATTGAATTATTAAAAAATTTGCTACTAAAATTCTTTATGAGAATTAAATTTTGAGAAACATTCAATTATTCAATAAATTATTTACCTTTACATTTAAATAATAATTAAATTCTTGTAGAATTTTTAAATAAAAATTGATTTAAAAATGAATTTCAGTTAAAATTTTAGATTATATTTGAATATTAAAAGAAATATAGAGTGAACTTTTTGGAAATAATTAAATTTTGAAATTAATATTTTTGAAAAACTTTAATTTTATTTTTTTAATATTATTTGAAGTTTTTAATTTCTAATATGCATTTAATTAAAGAATTCAGGAATAATTAAAATTTTGTGAAATTGATTAATGAATTATTATTAAAATTAATAGATATAAAGTAAAATTGTAGTTAAAAATTTTGGAAAATAATAATTGAATTCAAAAAACGAAAATAATTTTGAAGTAGTATAATATTTTTATAATATAAAATAATGATTTTATTACTTCGTCATCTTTAATTATTATAAAATATGAAGAAATCAATCATTCCGAGTCGAAGACTCGTATTGATCGATATCTTTATGTTGTAAAAAATTGAATAAACTAAAATTTCATTCTGTGTAAAAAATAACACAAAAATTGATTATCTTAATCTTTTTTGGTGTTAATTTAATCTGCAACACGTTTTAATGCGAGAAAGCAAAATTTTGATATAAAAAATACTATATAATTTATTTTCCCCTCGTATATGCAATAATATTTGTGTTTTATTTTTACTTATTTGTCTTTATTGAATTTAATGATTTCTATATATTCATTTCAATTTATTTGCTTTTGGTTATTAAGTTAATTAATTTGTTTTGTTTATTTGGATTCACCATTTGTTTTCGCTTATTTTATTTTTTTTATTTATCAATTTTATATGTTTTTTATTATTTTTTTTATTCCAGTTTATTTATCATCATTTACTCTAATTAATTTACTTTTTTCTTCTACAAATTATTCACTTTGATTGACTTTAATTTTGTCCTTTATTTATTTAGATTTAAATTAATCACTACATCAATTTTTTCACCCATTTCAATTTATTTTTTTACGACTGACTGAAATTTATGATTTTTGTTTTGGATTTACTTTTTGTTGAATTTCATACATTTGTTTTTACTTAATGAAAATAAAAATTAATATTTCTATTGAAGTTTATTAAAAAAAATTTAAATGAAGATAAAAGCAGTCTGTCACTATAAATAACCATAGGAGAAAGTTTCTAACTTGTTTGCATTTAATATGCGAAATATAAGAAATATATTGTGAGGTCATTGAACTCTAAATGCAGTCAAAGATATACGTATTATTATGCTTCGCCGATGACGATTTTTATCCATTACGTTGCTCACAAGTCGAACGATGTAAATAATGAGGCGGCAAAAGCATTGAAGAGAATAGGGGGTGTGCCATCCTCATTCTGCATACTAGAGATAGTGTCTCTTCAGTAATGCGTCGTTTACGCTAGAGTGTTACTTTTACGGTTAAAATGAAATACCGTGTTATTCGATTATAAGCCATATTAATGAGAGTGACGCTTCAACGAGAGGAATAAAGTTTAAACAAGTGGAATGAAATTACAGAAAATTACTGCTATTTACGAGTATACACACAATGTGAGAGTGATGCAAAAGAAAAGAATGTTTATTTCACTACAAAATCAAAAAAAAAAAATTCTCTAAATACTGAATGATACTAAATTTTATTTCTATAGTTCTATTATTTATTTACAGAAACTAAAAAAAAATTTTATTTACAAAAACTCTTCTAGATGTGTTTCTTTTATAAATAATTTTTTTTAAAATTATAATAAATCTAAATAAATAAACAATTGATTATGTAGTCTCATTATTTTGTTTCGTTCGACTCGACCTATTTTTTTTAATTCTGGAAAAATTTTATTCTGACACGATTTATTAATTTAACTATCTTCTATTTTAATCTTTTCAATTTCGATCCTTAGTAGTAATGCAGAAAGTAAGCAAAATTATATTCGTATTCTCTTAAGTAATTTTTCGTACTCACATGAAGTAAAAAAATTCCACTGGTTCTTAGACTCCACTTACCTGAAAAAGAAGAAGAAAATTCGTTAGTATAGCAATGGTTACGATAAGAGGCAAATAATCGATTTTTCAATCAGTATTTATAAAATGAGAATTTTTCGAGTCGATTGAATAATTTTTTTTTCTCTTTCAGTTTCTGTAAAAGTGTAACTAAAAATACACTTTTTAATTTTTCAAGTTCAATCTGAAAATAAAAGTAAGAATAAGAACAAAAATCTTCTAAAGTGACTGCGGAAAAAAGTAAAAACAAATATCAAAGATACTGTGGACATAAAAGTGAAAATAGAAATCCTATAATGTGGAAGTGATAATGAAAGTGAAAGTAAAAGGAAGGTATACAATTGTCTTCCCGTATTATGGAAAAATCTTACTCCTGACGAAATTAGTAAGATTGTTGTTTATAATTTTCATGCATAATTATTAACAATTAATACTTAACTAATATTTAATCGTTCACTATTGATACTGTTATAGAAGCTATTCATTAATAAATAAAATTATCTAAATAGTAAATGGGTGAATTTTCTGAAAGTGACACTTTTAAATTTCAGTCTTTCAATTAATTTTTTTCTTCAATTATATGGTTTTTTCTATTAAAACTATTTAATTTCATACTCAAGAGTAAGATTTTTAGGTTGCGCAAAATTAATTCTTAAAAATATTAAAGTTTCTTTCATTTGAAAAATATTATTGTTGCTCCATTAAATTAATTTTATTTAATTGGCGAGCTTTTCTATTAAAAATTCACGCTAATATCGCGTTTATGAAATTGAAAATAAAATTACACTGCTTAAAAATTAATAATTTGTATATTTTAATACCAAATATATTCAATTGGATGAAAATATAAATGTATTTAAAGTATTTGATTTAATGGTAATTTGGGTTAATTTTTTCAAAGCAATGCAGGTAAACACTAAAAACAAAAGAAAAACTAGCATATTTCAAAGAAAAGGCTTCGGAGATGAAAAGCTTCGGAGAGGAAAAATAAATTTTCTTTCATATTTGTATACACTAGGGCGCAATTAAAATATGTTTTTAGTAAAATATACAAATCACACTCTCATTTTATATTACCATCGAAATATTCCGTTAAATTTACTTCTACATTCAGTAATTTACTAAAAAGGAAGGCTTCGGAGATGAAATTAATTTTTACTCAGAGAAAAATGTAAATTTCGATTATTTGTAACAGCAATAATTTTTCTTCTTTTTGTAGATAAAATATAGGAAAATTTAACGTCAGATTCTCAGCTTTATTTTAATGTGCATTAAAATTTTGTTCAAGATATTTTTAAAGTATAAAATGTCAGTAATCATTGTAAAGTAATTTTAACCTAAAACTGAAGACAAAGTTTAAACATTTTTATCAAAAATAAAAGTTAGGTCTACAAATTTTTAAAATGCACATAATAATAGAAAAAACATTGTACTTTCTGAGAATATTTTTAAAAAATTTCTGAGAATTTGAAAAAAACGATGAAAATTTAATTTTATTGTAGAAGTCCTATTGGAGACATGTTGAAAAGGCTTCGGAGATGCGAAAGTAATTTAGTCATTACGTAAATTAAGTTGAATAAAATTATTTAATTTTCTTTTAAAAATAATAAATAAGTGCTAAATTTTCACTATGGAAATTGATAATAATTATTAAAGAGTTGATTTTGTAAAATTAATCGAGACATAAAAAATGTCACTTTCAGAAAATTCACCCAAATAAATAATTTATTTTTACTTGTTGTAATTATGTGTTTTTTTTATAATAATAGTATTTAGCATAAATGAAACTTGAATTTAAACTAAATACAATTTTATTTAAATAAAATAAGCTTTATTTGAAACAAACAGTTAAAACCTACACCAAGTTTCGTTGTCTCGAAGTAAAATATATATTTTTTTCGAAAGAACTTAATTAACAAAATAATATCTCAAAATCAATTTTGTAATTGGAATAAAATTACACATTTTTTACTTTTCTGCATCAAATATTCCTAAAAAAAAATTTTTTTCAATAATTTATTACTTATTCAGAATTGAAGAACCGAATGTGTGTAATCTTTTTTTAAGGGGGGGGAGGGGAACTGTAGCGATAACGAGAAACTTTTAAAAAGTAACGCTTGGAGTCCTGCGTAATATGTATAACGTAAAAAAGGGCGAGAAAAGTCTTGAGAGAGATCAAGGGAGAGCAAAGAAAGGGAGCGGGGGGGGGGGGAGAGTTTGAGAGGCTGCCAGGAAAAGGATGAAGGAAGACGCGATGTTAGGGTGAGACGGACCGATCCGGCCTCCGTTAGCAGCATATTGTAATGCGTCGAAAAGTTAGCGAATAAATCGAAGAAGCGTTGAGAGTAAAATTAGATAACAACTCCGGCTGACTGCCGGTGTGGAAGAATGAAAAAGTGAGACAGAGAAAGAGAGAAGAAAGTGAGAGAGAAGGAGAAAAAGGGCATCAGAAGGAAAGAGGAAAGACTGACTCGCGGAACTTTTAAGGACCATCCTTCCATTTCCCATTCCTTTAACTTAACCGTGGCCAACTCTCTCCCCCCTTTCCCTGAACCTCCACTTTTACTCACCTTCAAACCCTTCTCTCTCTCTCTCTCTCTCCTTTTTTCTCCCTCTCCCACCCATTCCAATTGGCTACCTACTTCTGACATTCATTTAACAGAAACATTTTTTTTTCTTTTTTTTTTGCATTTTTTTACGACTCTACTTCAATTTTAACATTTTTCTACTTGATGGAAAGAGAGAAAGAGAGAGAGAGAGAAAGAGAGAAAGAGAGAGAGAGAGAGAGAGAGAGAGAGAGAGAGAGAGAGAGAGAGAGAGAGGGTGAGTGGGAGTTAGAAAAAAATGTCCTTTATTACTGATTGTCTCCCCTTGTCAACGTACTTGCTCCCTTTGCATTCTAATTTCCTGATCTTCCAGTTATGTTCTCTTTGTCTGCAGTTTTCTCGCTCCTATCCCCAAAAAGATCTCTCTTGGAAATGCTTGCTGTACAATTTATTCCCGTGGGAGTTTGTGGGATATCTTGCAGCAAATTACCGACCAAGATTTAATCTTCGACTTTTAGCTCAGCGCAACGTTTTTTTTTTATTATTATTATTATTATACTCTTCTTATCGCGAATTTTTAATTATAGATATAAAAAGAGATTTGCTGTGGAGGATTTTCAAATGAGACTTGGTCCAGTGGTTGTAGCTTGGGGAAAAAAAAAATTTTTTTTTCTGTAAATTTCTTCTGTGAATTTCTAGGGAAATTACATTTCTTTGAGATTGTCCAATCAAAGGGACAAATCTACTTTTAGGGAAGAAAAAAAATGACAACAGGCAAATCCTTATTATTGTGTTAATTCTTTTTAAATTAAGATTTAAATTGAACGTTAATCTTTTTTTTCAATTAAAATTAGTTTTTGTTTTATTACAAATTGTTGTTATTGGGAATTAATTCTACTGAAAATGATTTTTAAAGTGAGAATTATTTTTACTACAAATTATTTTAATTGGATATTATTTTTACTAAAAATTATTTTAATTGGATATTATTTTGATTGAACAATATTTTTATTCCATATTATTTTTAGTGGAAATTCTTTTATTGTTAAAAATTATATTTGTTTCATATCATTATCGTTGGAAATTATTTTTATTTTAAATTAATTTTAAAAAGAATTATTTAAAAAAAGAATTATTTAAAAAAATTACTGTGGGAATTGTTTTTACAGACAATAATTTGTGGTGGAAATTATTTTTATTGTAAATGATTTCTATTAGAAAGTATTTTTACTACGAATCATTTTTCTTTACAAAAATTTTTTAGATTTTCTTTTTGAAAATTTTTTTTAATATAAATTATATTGATTGATAATGATTTATATTGAACATTATTTTAACTAAATATGAATATCGCATGAAGGGAACGAAAATTTTCTAACGATTGAAATGAAAAGAAAAATTAGCAAATCGAATTAGAAAAATTTTTTCCTGAAATTATTGACACTGGAGTGAAGTGGAAACGATGAATTGATTATTATTTGACCGAGGACAATTTCAACGTCAGTACTCAATGCAACGGTGCAGATGCAGAATAATGATAAGGAGTGGAAGATAGCAGAAGTGAAACTACTCTCGCAAAATAGTGATACGAATACAGAATACTGATAAGAACTCGAGATAAACACGCCGAGGAATAATGATGAGTGTGCCTTGCTTAGAATAGATTAGTAATTACTAAACCAACTCGTACAACAAGAGATACAACTGTTTCTTTTTATCTTAATTCTCCAGGAAAATATTTTTATCTTAAAATTATGTTATTAATTTTTATTTTGTGTTACTATATGTTTTATTATTAACTAAACTATTATTACAATTATTTTTACCCACAATTTTGAATAGATAAATAAATTATTATAACTCTTATTATTTGTTTATTTTTTCCTGTAAATTTGAATAAATAAACAAATTATTATTAGTATTATTTGTTTATTACTATTATTATATTAATATTAATATACCCGTTGGTTATAAAGGGAAGAAAGATTATTTCATTTTAAAAATGATAAAAAGATGTGTCACTTAGGAATATTTTTATGTCGGAATATGTTTTAGCGATGGGGGAAGATGAAACAAGCCATTAGATTCACGTTACATAGTTAGACTAGGTCGAGTGTTAAATCTAGAATAACATTAGATCATTCCCCCTTGTGTCACACCCAAAAGATACCCACGTCTTGTCAATTACATGACTTCTGTCCACCCCCACTAGAAAAAAAGTCGAGAAAATAATATATCTTCCACACGACTAAATCACGCGAAAAATCCCTTTTTTCCAAAATTAAATGAAATAAGTGAAACAAAAATTCATATATTAGTTGAGAAACGAAAATTTTATCTCAGTAAATCGTGAGGTTCAAAAAAGTGTTGCAGATTAAATTAACACCAAAAAAGATTAAAATAATCAATTTTGGTGTTATTTTATACAATGAATGAAATTTTAGTTTATTACATTTTTTTATAACTGAAAATATGAAGATATCGATAAATCCGAGTTTTCGACTCGAAGTGATCGATTTCTTCATATTTTATAATAATTAAAGATGACCTAGTAATAAAATCATTATTTTATATTATAAGAATATTATACTTCTCTAAAATTAATTTCATTATTTCAATTCAATTATTATTTTCAAAAAATTTTAACTATAATTTAACTTTATATCTATTATTTTTAATAATAATTAATTAAAAAATTTCACGAAATTTCAATTATTCCTAAATTCTTGAATTAAATGCATATTTAATAATAGAAACTTCAAAAAATATTTAAAAAATACAATTAAACTTTTTCAAAAATCTTAATTTCAAAATTTAATTATTTCCAAAAATTTCACTCTATATTTCTCTTAATATTCAATTATAATCTAAAATTTTAATTAAAATTCATTTTTAAATCAATTTTTATTAAAAATTCTACAAGAATTTAATTATTTAAATGCAAAAGTAAAGAATTTTTTAAATTATTGAATGTTTCTCAAAATTTAATTCTCATAAAGAATTTTTGTAGCAAATTTTTTAATAATTCAATTCTTTTGTCAAATTTTATTAAAACTTGCATAAACATAATTACTTTCTTCAAGGAATTCAATTATAATTGTATGAAAAATAATTAAAACCCTGCGATGAGTTTCATGAAAATTTTCAAATTTATTCATATGCAATTCAATTTTACAAAATATAAATTATTCAGAAATTCTGCAATTAAATATATTGAATAATAAAGACTTGAAATAATTTCAATAAAAATCCTATTAAACTTTTAAAAAGAATGAATTCTACAAAGTTTTTTGTCAACAATATGAAAAATTAAGAATTTCAATCATTTTAAGTTGAAACTTCTTCAATATTTAATTATTTTTAAAAATTCACGTTATAATGCTTTTAATACTGAAATATAATCTAAAATTTAAACTAAAATTCATTTTTGAAACCATTTTCATTTGAAAATTCTATGGGAATTCAATTATTTAAATACAAAAATAAATAATTTATAAATTTCATATTTCTTGAAATTAAATTCTTATAAAAAATGCTATCAACTAATTTTTTAAATCTTTAAATTCTTTGGCCAATAATAATAAGATATTTAAGAATAATTATACTTTTCGAGGAATTTGATTAAAATTTAATTAAAAATAATTGAAGTTGTGCAATAAGTATTATTATTTATGAAAGTAATTGAATTACTGCGAAGAAGTTCATAAAAAAAGTTGGTAAATAATTGAATTTCTGTAAAAAATTTTATTATTTATGAAAATAATTGAATGTTTGCGTGGAATTGAATTTAAATTTTTTTTTAATAATGGAATTCTTTTGGAAAATTTTATTGAAATAGCAGATATTGAAAATTATGGAATTTTAGAAAACTTTTGAAAATCATTGAAATTTTGAAAAGAATTTGATTAAAATTTTTAAAATAATTGAATATCAGAGAAGAATTTTATTATTTATAAAGAGAATTGAAATTTTTAATAGAATTTAAAAAAATTTTTTAAACACAATTCAAAAATGATTTTGTATGCGGATAAGCAATCGAATGATTTTAATGTTTTCTCATTTGCATTTTTTAAAAATGACAAACAAAAATATATTTGGTGTTGCTGATCACAAATTATATTTCAAATTTTTAAAATTCAAAATGGCGTATCCAATATAGCGGAAAAGAAAATTTTTTTATTTTAATTTTTTTTTCGTTTAACTTTTTTTGTTCAGAATATTGCATCCGCCATTTTTAATTTTGAAAAAATGATGTCATATTCGTAATCAGCGACCCCAAAAACCCCCCTGTAAAGATTTTCAAGAAAATTCGATGATTTTGAAAAATAAAATGTCCGCCATATTGGATCCGCCATTTTAAATCTTAAAAATTTGATTCCATATTTTTTACCCCTTTTTTATAAGAGAAATTCTGAATAAAAACACCCTTTTGCATATTTTGGGGAAAAAGTACTCTAAAAAAAAGGGGGGAAAGAAAATTCCACTTTTTTGAGTTTCCACACCTAAAGAAATATCTAACGAAGAGAATATCACTTTGTTTTTGGTTTTATCTGTTTTAGAAAGTTTGGAATCGATTTTATCACCGACAATGGGCATTTTCGAAAATGGCTTATATCGCCGCCATTTTGACATAAAAATGAAAATTTTTTTTTTACAAATTCTTAAATAAATTATTTATTACATGTAAAAGAAATTTTTTAAATAAATGTCATAGTTATTGTAATAATATATATTAAAAAATTTTATTAAATTGTAAAATTAAAAAAGACTTCTTTTTGCCTGTTTTGAACTGGAATGTCCCCTTAATTTGTTGAATTTTAACAAATCGTTGACTTTGGTGTTTTATTGAAAATAAAATTTCATTCATAGTTAAAAATAACACCAAAACATATTATTTTAATCCTTTTTGGTGTTAATTTAATCCTAGAGGGATTCAACTGTTGCAGACTATTTGAATCCATTCTGGTGTTATTTTAACACCTCGCGGTTTACTGTGATTTTATGCCTATATTAAAAAATACAAAAAATTATAGATTTTCTTCAATCTATCTGAATAGACCCATAGTTAGCCAGATCGGTTATTGTTTATGATCACATTTGACATGTCTGCCTCATTGGGTCGACAGCAGGTCCATTTTGCGAAATGATTTATTCAGGAAGCAATCATTAATAGATGAGTGTATTAATGTCCTCCCTCACTCGCTTGTCAGGAATCAATAGACATTCCCCCTTAGCCTTTATTAATGTACAAAATCAGTTTATACGGAATAAGGACTATTTGTGATGTAGGTACTTTATCGTTCCGAAATCCTCAACAATGACAGTAAATCATTGAAACAAAAGTGAAACAAACCAAAATAAATTGCACGGGTAATGTATTCAGGCTGCAAATGATTACTCCGAAAACCGTCGAGCCCAGTCTACCTGCGGTTCACCACAAAACCGCTCGCACCGCTCGCCATTCTCGTTGCACCCCGTTGAGCTCGTGTATGTCTGCCTATCTGTACCAATTCTGTCGCTCTCTCACCCTCCCTCCCCTCTCCCCCCTTGTTTGATCTCGTTAGCCCTTCTCTCTTTGGGTATTGGTCGGTTCGATGACAATCGTGTTATCCGGAAATTCGTTCTTTAATACCTTTCAAATACACCATTCGTGTACTTTCCGCCCCTATTTACCAGCCTGTGGCTCATTTCTGGCCTCCAATTAACATTTTTTTTATTTTATTTATTTTTTTTTACAATTTTTCGAAAATAAATTATTTTTGTAATTTATCTATTTTACTGGAATATCTTTCGGAAATTTACAATGTTTAAATAGACCAATGAGAAAAAAGAGCAATAAATAATAAATTTTCCAAAATTTTCGGCAACAATTTTAATAGCAAAAGGATTTTAGTCAGACATCAATTACTATATTTATCAGTAAATTTATCAGAATTACTTTTTAACTTAATACTCCTCAAAAAATTACCATAAAAACAGTTTTATGAAATATTTAAATCATTTTCTCAACGTTGTTAAAAATATCACTGTATTTCAGTCAAATATTCTCCAAAGGCCTTTTCTACAAACTACCAATTTTTGTTTAAAATTCAAAAGATTTCAAAGTATTGTCCAAAAACCATTAAAAGAAATGAAATTCCCAAAAAAATTTGAATAGGGAAAAGAGGGAAAAATTATAGTACATTCAGTACTCCTATCGAAACAATAATTCCAAAATATTTCTTTTATCCTCAATCTATTTTGTCCCGACAATTCCAAAATATTTCTTTTATCCTCAATCTATTTTGTCCCGACATAAAAAATGATTACGAAGCATTGGACAAATAATCCCCGCGCCTATAGAGAGACAAAGAGGAGAGTTGAGAATTTACTTTAAGGTTTAAATTTAATTCCTTTTAATTATTCGCACATCCCCCGATCGTTTGAAAGATTCATTCCAAATTCCTGCCCCCCTCTCTTTCCTTCTTTTCATTTTTCCTCGCTTCCTTTTTCTCTCATTGGCGACGTGAGCACCCTAACCGGATTACACAACGAGGAATCGCGTTTTCCGACAAGCCCCAGAGTAAACAAGCGATCGCAGGACGGCTCATGTTCGAAAACGGGAGCTTGCACACCGACACGTTTCAAATTCTGCAGCGAGCACACACTAAACACATGGAAAACTGTAAAAGGCGATGGTTCGCATTCACTCATTGATATTCATCCGACGTGGCTCGGCAACGCGATTGGCTAACTACCCTGCCTCTCCCATGCACCTTATCGTCTGATGCAAGACAAAAAATTCATACTGCACATCGATACTGGCACTACTAAACAGTTAAATGCAATTTCAAACAATTCCAGAAGGGTAATTAGGTCAATTCTTCTTTGATTTCATCATTTTCACATTCTAAGTTTTAGTGATGTCGTCTACATTAATTTTGAAGGATTCGAAAATTCAACAAGTATTTTTAAATGATGTATGTTGAATTGTGTCATCTACTTTAATTTTTAAACATTTAAAAATTCTAAAAGTATTTTTAACTGCTTAAAAATTAAAGTAGACGACATAAAAAACAAACTTTATTGTAAATTCTTAAAAAATAAATAAACATTATAACAATAAATTAAATAAACATTTAAAAATTCTTAATGTATTTTTAACTGCTTAAAAATTAAAGTAGATGACATATAAAAAATAAACTTTATTATAAATTCTTTAAAAAATGAATTTAGTAAATTCAAGGTATTTTAAATAATTTTATTCAATTCAAATATTTAGTAAATTAAAATTAGTAAATCTTACTAATAAATGGGTAAAAGTTCCTATTTATCAGAATTATATACTAATTGCATTAATTAATAATGATATAAAATGACAAAATTAAAAAATTAATATAATATAATCCTGATTTATATTGTTTAATTTATTTGTAATTTTTTCTCAAATTTATTGCATATTGTAAAAAATAAACTAATCTGAACCTTATTTATGTATGAAGATGTTCTGAACTCCTTTCCCCACTCTGCATCCTAAAGGCTGTAGTAAAAAATCTTGAGATCACTTACACAACACTGAGCACAAATTCTTTTCGATAAACAAAAAAAAACCTTTAGAATCAAAAATTAATTTTAAATTCTTTTGATCACTCACGCAATTATTCGTATATTAAGTTAATTTACTTTTTTTAGTTCCTGTTTTTCTTAGTCAAAATAAAACATAAAAATCAAACAAAGAATAAAACATTTATATTAAAAAAGGAAGTAAGTTTTAAAGAAAATTGTTAATTTAAAAGAATAAAATTTATTTAATAAAAGTACAAAATCAATAAAAATAATAACAAGAATAAGTAATAAAATTAATAAGAATAAATAAAAGAAAAATAACTAATTAAATAAGATTAAATAAGATTAAATAACAAAAAAGATCGAACAAAAAATAATACTAATAAAAATAAACATAAATTATTGAATGGAAATAAATTCAATAAAAGAATGCAAAACTTGATTTTTTGAAATCAAAAGTAAAACGCAAATTTTCACGTCTATACAGGTCGAAGCAGGAATTTAAACTGACGCATTTAGATGAAAATTATATGTTTATATTAATAACGTGTATTATTTTCTTCTTGTGTTTATATCCCGGTCGACTTTTATCCCAACCTCAATGTAAACAAATCGTTCTAGCTTCACAGGAAGTTTGTAACAATAACATTTTTTTTGTTTATACTCATTATAATTACTCTCGAAATAAAATTTAAAATTTATTTTCAATATCGCATTATTTTCCCTGCCTTACATTTTATTTCCCAAGTGATTAAGCATCCATGCATTAAATAAAAATTCCACCGCACAATTTAAAAAAGAAGGAATTATCCTTCTTCTATTGTAATAGTCAGTATATTTATTTATAAATGTCATAAAAAGAATAGAAATTAAATGAAATTAGGAAATTTAAATAATAATCATTATTTAAATTTTCTATTTAAAAAGAATTGAAATTAAATAAAAATAGGAAATTGAAATAATAATTACTATTTAAATCTCTTATTTTCACTTTATTTGTATTCTTTTATTACATTTAATTTATTATTATTATTATTAATTTAGTTCACATATTAATACTCTACAATTTAATTATTTAATTATTTAATTCCTTTTGTGTGTAAGGGAGGGTGGGGTAAACCGGACCGTTTGGTTTTTTATTTATAATATTGCATTTACATAATCTACAACAATAAAAAACATAACGAATCATGTAAACAATGGTTGTAGTAATGAAAATATTAATTAGGGATTGAACTTTAATTAAATAAATATCTTTTTTAACAAAAAAATAAAAATGTTTGTCATTATCAGAGAAAGAATATTAATGGGTCCAGTTCTCATTGGAAGACAATTATTTTTCATTGTAAGAAAATATTTTAATGAAAGAAACATTTTATTTAAAAATAATTTTTATGAAACTTTAATTCAATGGAAATATCCTATAGCCGGTTTGCCCCACCGAAAACGGTCCGGTTTGCCCCACAGGCCCATTTTGAGAATAAATGTTTGTCAAAAAGAAACGCTTTGCAAATTCATGAATGTTTTTTGCGGTAAATATTTCTGAGGTGTGTGCCTTCAAAACCCAAGACCTCATTTTTGAAAATATTACACGATTTCCTCAGAATTTCCTTAAGAAAAAATTCGTAAAAGTGTAGAAAAAAACTAAAAAAACTTTTGCTCCCAGCGTTGCACAAACAGAAGTAAAAAATGTCAAATTGAAAAAATAAGGTATACTGTACATGGTTGTTTCAAATTTCTAAATAGCACTTTTGACAATTTCGCCATTTCGGAAATATTAATGCATTCGTTGAAAATATTTCAACCAAAGAATTGAATCCATTATCATTGAGAATGAAAGGAAAAAAAATTGAAAAGCCACGCGAAAATTGTTAATAATACTTTTTAATTCAAGCTCGACTGTCAAGAAAAATGCAGGTCGCGTTCTCGCTCTCTCTCTCTCTCAAAGTATAAAAGTCCCAAGAGTCGCGCGATGCATCTCGCAATTGGAATTGGCGTCTTGCGAGGCACCAGGAATGAGTCTCCATTGAGATAAATCGCTCGGGAACGATGAATCATCGCCACGTCAAAAGCAGGAAATACGAACCATTCGCAACTATAAGAGACGAAGAAGAAGGAGAAACTACTTCACGAGTGAAATATATATATATACAGATAAAGAGAAGGAGAGAAAAGTTTCTCCTTTCAATCAACAAAATTTTACTTATCTCAAAACAATATCATTAATCCGTCTTTTCAAATTCGAAGGGGGAATTAAAAGGAAAATTTTCCAAATGCTGTGTATGCTAGTTGCGAGTTTAATTAAAATAATTTGACTCCTCGAATGGTTTTCTCGGTGCGAGAATCCTCTTACGTTTCCATTTAAAGTGTCACTTTTCTATCAGAGATGTCTAGCGTTGCTCTCTTTAATTAAAAAAAAGAAGAAATTGGTTCTAGAGACAAGTGTTTAAGGTTTAATGCTTTTTTCTAAACCCTAAAGGCGAAACAACATTCACTGCTCTTTTTTCCCTTCTAATTAAATACGAAATTTGGATCTTTTCTGTTCGCTTGAAATTAAGATGACTGCAAATTATTGCAGTTTTCTTTGTGTAATAATCATTATTCTTAAAGAAAGTGCGCAAACTTTATTATGAAATATTCCCTGGGTAATTATGAACACTTTGTAATAATCAATTTTTGTTTCTTATCTACAAAAAGAGGTTATTGACTTGATATATGTATTCAATATCAATGTTTAGTCAGACTAATAGTTAGCAACAGTTATTTTAGTAGCAAGAAATTGATTAATATTTAGATAAAATTTGCATTTGAAAAAATAAATTTTTACTGAATTTATTACTGCAGTAATAAAATACTTATTCAGTCAGACAATTTGTTTAATAGTTTATTCTTATTGCAAAAATAAATTTCCAACTACTTTCAATTTCCTATACTTTTCAGTAGTAAAAAGCAAACTGTTAGACATTTGTATCGAAAGATTAGTCAAAATGCTTTTAAATAATTAATTTGCAACATTGCATCAGTGGGATTTAACAAAATTTGTGTCAGACATTTGAACGTTTTATATTTTTTCAGAATTTAATTTTAAATTAAAATCAGTAGTGAATTATATATGGGTGATTCTCCATGAAACCGACAATTTGGTTATTGTTATTTTTTTTCCAATAAAAATAAAAATCATAATGTAAATTTTAAGTATGATAGTCAAGAATGAAATATCTGTTACGGGCCGGACAAATTGTTTGTAATTTTTGTATTTTTTAAACAAAGTAACTGTTCACGCATCCATGTAGCATAATTAGTTGCCATAGTTTTGTTATGTTAACAAAATTGATAGTTGAACTGATAGAAATTGTTTTTTGTTTAATTCAGGATTTAAAAATCTACTTCAGGAAATTTATGCAGTAATTTTTGGTAATTTATAGAAATTTATGACAATTTATAGAAATTTATGGTAATTTATACAGTCATTTATAAAAATTGTGAGGTAATTCATAATATTATTACAAAACATAATTCAAGATTAGAAAGACTTTTGCAGGAAATTTATAGTTATTTAAAAATTTTTGAGGTACCTAAATAAATTTTTTTGAGTAAATAAAAGAAAATTTTAAAAACTATTTTTTAAAATTTATGGAAATTTGTAGGGTAATTTATGGAAATTTATGTTGTAATGTATGAAAATTTATGGAAATATATGTTGTAATTTTATAAATTATTTTAAATCATTTATCGTAATTTATTAACATAATTTAAATAAAAATAAATTCTTGGCAACTTTCAGAAATTTGTACGTTAATTTATGAAAATTTGTAAAGTAATTAATGTCACAACTTACTAAAATTATAGTTTTAACAAGGTAACTTTTATTTGTTTTATTTTATTTGGAAAAAATTACAAAAATTGTTGTAATTATACACTTGTTTAAACCACAAGTTCAATGAAAGACAAAAAAGGCTTCACCATGACGCAAAATAAATACTGTTTTTTAACATAAATTATTAGCAATTTTCAATCGGTTTCATATTCCTGTCTTTTATATTCACTAAAATAATACGACTATACATTATTTGCTATAAAAAATTATTATTTTTTTGATTTATTATGAAATATGTAAAGGCTTCACCATGACGATTCTGTGATTCCCTGTACAAAGTTCACGCTTAAAACGTAAAAAAATGAAAAAAAAGTATAACAATTTTTTTCTTTCGTAGTGAAACACTATTGAGGGAACTAAATTGTTGCTCGTACTAAAGAATGCCAAAATTCTGATTTTATTTTTATGAAATATTTCAATTTTTTAAAAAGGCTTCACCATGACGCATAAAACTGGGGACAAGAAATAACATCAGAAAAAAAATTAAAAAATTTTTTTTTTTTACAACCAATTTAATTTTTTCAATTTTACACACTTAGACAATAAAAACAAGTTGTTCATTTCATGACCATTTAGCTTCCTCAATATATATTATTATATATAATTTTATTAAAAGTTAAATAATTATAATAGTTTATTAAATATAATTAATAAATCTTCTTTTTAATAAATTTAAAAAAAAATTAATGTTATAAAGTTTATCATTAATTTTACTAATTTTCAAAATTATCTTAATATTTAAAATAACAAAATTTAAAACACAAAATTTTTAAATTCTTATACTTATTTTAATTTTAAAATCAGATACATTTTATCTACATTATTAAAACATTTGTTATATTTCTTCTGGAAAATCACTAAGAGCTTCGTCTTTTAATATTTTCAAAAAATGTTTTCTCATCAATTTTATATTTAGCGAATAACATATATTACTTGGATTTTTATTTAAAATAATTGATGTAGCAAAAGCTGCTGCATATACTCCACATGATATAAGGTCAGGTTGAATTACATTAATTTTTTCAATAATTATATCATTACTATTACATATTCCATAACGGTATAGTAAATATTCTTTTTCATCTTCACATAAATCATCATATTTTAAAGTTGTCCAGTATAAACTATCATAAATGTGTAAATCTTTATTATAAATTCTCATTTATTTTATAAAATTTGTTCCTCTCGACGAATTATGTATACTACACTTGAAAATTTGTAAAAATAATTGATTTTAAAAAATTCGGAAATCGACATCACTATAAGACTTCCTTTATGAGGAAGCAAAATGTTATCAATCATTATTTTTATCTGAGAATTTAACTAAAAATATTTATTTTTGTTTTGTAACTGACCCTTGAGACAGGCTTCACCATGACGATTTGGCTCTTAAATTTGCAATTAAAGAAAAACATTTAATCTTAGAAATTAAAGTGGCTATAGGTTATTGTTTGTAATCACCAGAGTTACTTTTTTACGTTGGATTCATTATTATATGTGTAATCTGTTTCTGAAAAAACACTAGGGACATGAAATTGTCGGTTTCGTGGAGAATCACCCATATATCAGTAGTACAAGTAAGTTTTTGTCAACCATTTTTTTCGAAGAGAAAGTGAAAGTGAAATTACGATATCATAGACATGGATGAATTTCAGCCTTTCTTGAAATATAAAACGGTTTTTTTACTATATGCTACAATCGTCAACAAAATCGAAAAAATAATTTTTAATTCCGAATTATTAAAGACTACTCCAAATAGTTAAAAAACTGTTTTATATTTCAAGAAAGGCTGAAATTCATCCATATATATACTATTATATGTACGTTTAGACTATAAGTGATCTCGAGTTTGAAATCGGTGATCAGTCACTTGTGTACAATTTACGAGAGTACAGGTCGCTTTGATGGTGCACTAACTAAACCAAATCTCCATCCCTTCATTCACCCACTATTCGATTAGAGGATGTTTATTACGAATGTTAATTTGATTCATGTTTGTATCTATTTTATTGTGGGAAAGAAATGCTAAAATAATTCCCCTAATTGCAAAATTCCACTAAATTTCCCCCAGAACACCTTTAGTCTTAAGAAACAAATAGAAATTTCTTAATTGCATTCCGATATTTACCAATTTAATTAATTACTAAATGAACTACTTTAATTACTTTACTGAATTATTAATGAAATATTGATTCAATTTAATTCACTTCAATCAATAAATCAATAGATTTATTATATTCCCTACTTAACAAAATTTCGTGTCCCTTTTTTCCCTGAAAAGTCAGATTATAACGAAAATGGGTCAATTTTCGAGGATTAGAAAGGTATATTCGCAGTAGGGAAAATGCAAAGCAGATTCTGAGAATGTGCAGATGGAGTTGATTCAAGACAATTAACGAATCTCACGCAAACTGTTACCAAAGCTCGAGGTCTCATTAAATTAAGGGTGTCGCAATTGAGCAAACGTTGAGGGAGAAAGAGAGAGAGAGAGAGGGAGAGAGAGTTACTGAGCTACTAAACGACATAAGTTACATCAACTGTCAGGATCAGTGAGCGAGAGGAGACATGTCCCGTGTATCCTTTGAAGTTGTTCCTTCCATGTGGTCATGTATATGCAGCATATCACTTATAGGGGCAAGGAAGGCGGTTAACAGCTCCCTGGTGTAAGTTACTCTCATGTTTTCCCTTGTGACTCGAGCACATGTTGGGTCAAACGGGGTTAAACGTCCCACTCAGCAACTCCTTACCAATCCCATATTACTTGCATCCTCAAAGCTCCTGAATTTCAATGTTTATTAAGATGATGTTGAATCAACAGACATTTGCCCCTAGACCTCACTTTAGATCTCTACTCTCTGATTTCATGATGACGATCATTATCAGAGTAATTGCTGTGATAATAATAATTATTATTATTATTATTATTCTCACGAATATTCTAATTCAAATTAAAAATACTTTAATTACAATTATTAAAATTATAATTGAAATTAAAAATATAACAACTGCAATTATTATTATTTGGATTACGGCTACAAAGACGGGCATAATTTTAAACCAAAACTTAATGCTTGGGATTATATATTATATTATATATTTATTTTTATTTACATATTTAGGGCTGATTTCACCAAATTCAATTAAAAGTTAATCAATGATTAAAGTCAGTATAACGGCTTGTGATTGGTTGATTGAGGATTTAATCATTGACTAACTTTTAATCGTCACTTGTGAAAATGTCCCTTAATGATGTATTATATTAATGATTACAATCCAGACTTTACCACAAATTGTTTAATTTTTAGGATTATGGTAATGTTAATGAAAAACTTCAATACAATATTTATAATGACTATTATGATAATGAAAAACATGATTATGATAAATATAACTGTTATAATTATTACGTAATTGATTATTAAAAAGATCCAAAAATAATTAAAAAAATATTTTAAATAAGTGTTACCATGATAATAACAACCGTTTTAATAATAATTACAATTACGTATTTAATTGCAATGCTTTTAAAATTAATAATGTTTACTGCAAATATAATCATATGCAAATTATAATCATTGTTATGACAATTACAAACATGTTTCTGATGATTATCAACGTCATAATAATTTCAACAATGATCACAATACTTCTAACTACTATTATGATAATTACAAACATTATTGTGATGATTATAATCGCCATAATAATTATGAACAAGATCAAAATAATTTTAAGCATAATTCTGAATATTATTAACATAATAATTATAATTATCATAATAATTACAAATATTATCGATATAATTATAATCACAATTATGATTACGAACATTATGGTGATAGTTTTCAAAATAATAATTATAATCTAATAGTTATAAATTGAATAATGGCCCTTATCAAAATGATTGTGATAATAATTGTCATACATACAATCATATTAATGTCCGTAATGGTTATTGTCATGATTATAATTATTATGATTAAAATAATTCTGGAAATTACTAACATTATCACAGTAAATCGTGAGGTATTAAAATGTGTTGCAGATTAAATTAACACCAAAAAAAATTAAGACATGAACATAACATGAATAGTCTTCGACTCGGAGTGATCGATGTCTTTATATTTTATAATAATTAAAGATAACCAAGTAATAAAATCATTATTTTATATTACACGAATATTATACTTCTTCTAAATTATTTTCATTATTTCAATTCAATTATTATTTTCAAAAAATTTTGACTAGAATTTTACTTCATGTCTATCATTTTTAATAATAATTAATTAATTAATTTCACGATATTTCAATCATTCCGAAGTTCTTTAATTAAATGCATGTTAGAAAATAAAAACTTCAAAAAATATTTAAAAAATTGTATTAAACTTTTTCAAAAATATTAATTTCAAATTTCAATTATTTACAAACAGTTTATTCTACATTTATTTAATATTCAATTATAATCTAAAATTGTAACTAAAATTCATTTTTAAATCAATTTTTATTGAAAAATTCTACAAGAATTTAATTATTTAAATGCAAAAGTAAATAATTTATTGAATAATGTTTGAATTGAATTGAATGTTTCTCAAAATTGAATTCTCATAAAGAATTTTAGTAACAAATTTTTTAATATTTTAATTTTTTTGTCGAATTTTATTTAAAATTTCATGATCATAATTACTAATTACTAATTACTTTCTTTAAGAAATGCAATTAAAATTGTATGAAAAATAATTGAAACACTGCGTTGAGTTTTATGAGAATTTTCAAATTTATTCGTATACAATTCAATTTTACAAAATTTCAATTATTTGGAAATTCTGCAAATAAATATATATTGAAAAATAAAAACTTGAAATAATTTTAATAAAAATCTTATTAAACTTTTAAGGGCATTTGAACCTTTATGACGTCACATCATTAAAATGTATGCTTTGCATCAATTGTGACGTCATAATGGTTCAAATGCCCTTAAAAAGAATTAATTCTACAGGATTTTTTGTCAAAAATGCGAAAAATTAAGAATTTCAATGATTTTATTTTGAAACTTTTTTAAAATTGAATTATTTTTTAAAATACACGTTGTAATGCTCTTAATGCTTAAGTATCATCTAAATTTTAACTGAAATTCATTTTTAAAACCATTTTTATTAGTAAATTCTACGAGAATTCACTTATTTAAATACAAAAATAAATAATTTATTAATTTTATGTTTCTTGAAATTAAATTCTCATAAAAAATGTTATCAACAAATTTTTTTAATAATTAAATTCTTTGGACAAATAATAAGATGTTTAAGAATAATTACACTTTTCGAGGAATTTGATTAAAATTGCCTTAAAAATAATTGAAATTCTTCAATGAGTTTTATTATTTATAAAAATAATTGAATTTGTAAAAGAATTCTATTATTTTTAAAAATAATTAAATACCAGTTGAAATATTATTATTTATGAAAATAATTGAATGTTTGCGTAGAATTGTATTCAATTTTTTTTACAAATGGAATTCTTTTGGAAAATTTTATTGAAATATTAGATATTGAAACACGGTAAATCGTTAGGTATTAAAATAACACTAAAATGGATTAAAATAACACTAAATTGGATTATTTTAATCCTTTTTGGTGAATTATTTTAATACCTAACGATTTACCGTGAAATTATGAAATTTTATAAAGCTTTTGAAAATAATTGAAATTATGACAAGAATTTGATTAAAATTTTGTAAAATAATTGAATATCTCAGAAGAATAATATTATTTATAAAGAGAATTGGAATTTTAACCAGAATTTAAAAAAATTTTTGAACACAATTGAATTTAGTAGCTATGTTACTTAGTTAGTAACAAACTTACTATTCTCCTTGGAAAAGCTAAATTCGTTGAATTGTTACAAATCGTTGACTTTGGTGGTTTAATTAAAATAAAATTTCCTTCATAGTTAAAAATAACACTAAAATAAATTATTTTAATCTTTTTGGATTAACACCAAAATAGATTATTTTAATACTTTTGATGTTAATTTAATTGCAGAGTGATTAAACTGTTGCAGATTATTTTAATCTATTTTAGTATTATTTTAACACCTCGCGTTTTACTGTGATTATGATATTGTTATCCTCATTGCTATTATAATGATTACAATTATGGTTGTAATAATAATAGTGACAAATTATAATATTTATGAATATAATTGCGATTATCATATTTTCAATTAGCATTATGTTAGTAATCGCCATCATCATGATTATAATCATCACAATAATGATTGCTATTAAATTTTCTTTATGATATTAATTATAGTCACGGTAAATCGTTAGGTATTAAAATAACACCAAAAATGATTAAAATAATCCAATTTAGTGTTATTTTAATCCATTTTGGTGTTATTTTAATACCTAACGATTTACCGTGGTAATGAAGACTACAAACATGATTATTATTACAGTTGTCATAATTTTAATCCACAATGATAATAATTAAAATTATTTTATTAACGATTGCGAACATGATCGTGTTAACTATAATCGTTATAATAATTGTGATCATGACGACAATGATTATTATCATTAAAAATACTTACATAAATAGTAATAATAATAACAATAGTCTTGCAGATTTCTTGTAAGTGTAAAAATAATACCCAATTTAATTAAAAAAATATTACCAAATATTTGAATTGAATTATGAATGATTCTTGCACGGTAAATCGTTAGGTATTAAAATTACACCAAAAAGGATTGAAATAATCCAATTCAGTGTTATTTTAATCCATTTTGGTGTTATTTTAATACCTAACGATTTACCGTGTGACATCAAGGTAAAAAAAATATGGTTAAAAAACCTAATCTAATATTGGATGTAGTGTTACGGCCCCTAGAGGGGGGCCGTTAGCTTCAGTAACCTTGAAAAACTTTTTGAATCAACGACGACGGTGGGTGAATTATTTTATATTACAGGAATAAATAATCATAATAATTAAAATTATGCCCTGTAGCTAAAATATGATAATAATGATTCAAATCAAAATTATAATGATAATCAGATGACGACGATAGTGATTCTAATGATGTTGTAAGATTTGATGAAATTGCGATTAGAGAACGAACTGATTGGAAAGGATTGGCACGAGAGGGAGTTTCTCATTGAACAAAGTTTCATTGTCTGCGACGTATGTTTCCCGTTTAGGGGACAAGTTTCCTGGATGGCTTTCTCGAAAGCCAGGAGCTCACGAAACTCAAGCTTCGAACCTCTCTCCCTCCCTCTCTCTCTCTCTCTTGGAGCCCATCCCCCGCGGCGTAAAGTCTGGCTCGAGTTAGATTAAGCCGTGGCCGGTAAGCCACCTTCAGAAATTGCACGTTGCCTTTCGGATTTCATTAACGTTTCGGACGAAATTTCCTACCGCAAAGTAGTTACACTCGACGAGTAGAAAATATGACCCTCTAAAGATTTACACTCTCACTCTCTTGTCAAAACGGAAATTTCTCTGATCCTAGCGGGCAGAAAAAGGATCGCGCTCGCGCGCGCGGAAACTTTGGAAATAACCTCAAGGCCCACTGAATTACATGTACCTTCCGCTTTCTCTAATTGTATTTTGATTTTGTAAATTTGATTTCCAACTCTCCTTCATTAACTCCTTCGCAGTCAAGCTAAAAATCGCTTGTGGTCCAAAAACGGTCCAAGAAAAAAAGTTTCTAAAAAATGTGATTTCATTGTAATTAAAGTTTTTGGAGTCGCGAAATTCGAATTTGAAGTCAGTTTTTCAAAATTTAAAATGGCGGATCCAAAATGACGAACCCAAAATGGCGAATTCGAAAATTTTAAATTTTATCAGATTTGCTTGAAACTTGTTACTCGGGGGTTTTCGGGATCTCTGATTACGAATCTAATGTCAGATTTTCAAAATTCAAAATGGCGAATCCAATATGGAGGTCGAAAAAATAAAAAATCCAACGGATTTGTTTAAAACTTGTTACTCGGGGGTTTTCGGAGTCGCTGATTACGAATCCGATGTCAGATTTTGAAATCCAAAATGGCGGACCTAAAATTCGATCAAATTGCATGAATCTTGAAATTATCCGCCATATTGGATTCACCATTTTTATTTTGTAAATCTGACATCATATTCGTAATCAGCGACCCCGAAAACCTCAAGTAAGAAGTTTCAAGCGTATTTGGTAAATTTTTAAATCTTCACAGTCGCCATTTGAGGTCCACCATTTTGAATTTTGAAAATCTGATTTGCAATTCGGATTCAGCGACCCCAAAAACCTTAGTATGCACTTGGCCATTCAAATTGAATTATTTTTTTTTTTTGGTTAGTATTTTATTTTTGAGATGGACATATATGGCCACAGACGTAAAGGTGGCACGACTTTTTCTGGCCACATATGGGCCATGGACTGTCAAGGGGTTAACCCGTTCTTCTTTTTCTTCTTCTTCTTCTTCTACCTAATAAATAACAAAAGGCAAAAATTTTCAGGTTCTCAAATTTTTGTGACTTTTAAATTAAATGAGTTTTAAATTTTAACAAAGAGATGAAAGTAATAAGGCGAAGAATTTTCGAAATATAGAAGAAAATGAGAATTTCGAGGAATAAGAATGGAACAAAAGCGGCAAGTTGGAAGGAACTGGTTGTTTGGTATTCGATCGTGAACTTCCGCTTGTCAATAGGGACGGTTCGTTTCACCCTTCGAAGCTTCTGCCCGAATTGGGACAAGACCTTGGGTATGAGGTGGTGCTGCCTCGAACGTTTAAAGATCTTTGACGCTCAATTACCACCTTTGAATGGCACTTGAACGAAGCGCGCACCCTTTACGATCCTCTCAAAATCCCCACCCCACCCCCCTCCCAATGTCGATTCAAATTTGAGCAATCTTCCAACTTGATTAGATGATGAAACTTTGGCAAACCATATTTTCAACAAAATCTTTCAAACAATATTACCCGTGATAAATTCATTATTCCTTGGGTGATTAAAGGGCTTTTGTTATTGTTGTTGTTCCTTAAATGCAAGGGTTTTTTCACTATTAAATTTGAGCAGAAATTTTTTAACAGATCAACTGAAGAGGGGAATATTGTAATTTTATTTTTGACTTCATTTCGACTTTAATATTGACATTGTTCTTAATTTTTACTTTCTGATTTTCATTTTGAGTTTGACTGGCGATTAGTTAGACTTTCGTCCTTTGTCTTTCACTTTCGATTCGAGTTTCATTTTAAATTCGACTCTTCTTTTGATTTTGAATTTGGTTTTTGATTCGATTTTGGTATTGACTTTGACCCTTGATTCGATTTTCACGTTTAATTTCGCTTCGATTTTGACTTTGACTCTCAATTATAGTTTGACCTTCAAAAAAAAAGTCAATATTAAAATGAAAGTCAATATGAAAGTTCAATTCAATTTAAATGTTAATTTAAAATTTTTGATAAATTGCAACTAAGCAATTAAAAAATTAAATTTTCAATCTAATAGTTTTAGTTTAATAAGTTATTAATAAGAAATTCATTATTCCTGGTATGACCAAAAAGGTTTCTACCATTTCTACAATTTGTGACTTATAAAATAATTGAATTTTATATTAATAATTCAAACTGTTAATTGGATAGGATTCACAATTATAGCGTTCAACTCAACATTTTCCTTACTTTAATCTATTATTTATAAAAAATATTTTTAAAAATAAATATTTGATTTTGATTCTTGATTCGATTTTGACTTTGACTCTCAACCGTGATTCGATTTTGACAGTTGTTTAAATTGCCTTAAATTAAATTTTTTTTTAAATAAATGGAAAAGAAAAATAAATAAAAAATAAAATGAAGGAACAACTATTATTAATAGGTAAATCAATTATTTCTAATTGAGTGACAATTTTTCTATTTACAGTATTACGAGTAGAAAATATTGTATATTATGAACAGAAAATTTTAATTTTGTTATGTCGTAAAAATGAAATTTGTTACGAACATTTTATAAATAAACAAACAAAATTTATTAAAAATAACATTTCTTCAAACTAACACTATGATTTCATACTATATTTCAGAGGGTTAATTGTATAATTTCATTTTTACTTTTTTTCTTTTTTTCACTTTTACTTTAATAGTTATTTACGTTCATTTTGATTTTCACTTTCAAATCATTTTCATTTTCATACATCCATATTCATTTTCAATTTGAAAGGATGACAGTGAAAATTAAAATGAATGTAAAAATATAAATTTATCAAAATTGAAATGAAAAAAGAAAATAAGAATTTGTCAAAATGAAAGTAAAAGTGAAAATGAAATTCAAAGTAAATGTGAAATTACTCAATCATCATCCAAAATTAAAAATCCCCTTCTTTATTTTTTAATTCTGATTTAAAACAGAAATTCTGACTCTAGGTTGAAATAAAATGAAAATGAAGTAAAAAAATTGAAATACAAATTAAATGTCTTCTTAAAATTTAAATTCCGTTTTCAACTATTTTTATTTTCTAATTCTTGTTTCTGTATTAGTAATAGATTAACATTTCTTTCTCTTCTCTTTTTTTGCTGAAAATGAATGCAGATAGAATTGGAAAAAATAGGGGAGAAAATTTTTTTTCTTCCGGATTAGAGTTTGAATTTTTCATCTACTTTTCTGTGATCGCACTTTAAAGATTTCTGTTTCATTCGGATCTCTACGATCCTCTTTGCTTCCGGGTGACACGAGCTCCGAGAATCCATGAAAAGAGAATCCGATTATCGGGAAATCGGGTCTCGGAAACCGCCGAAGCGGAAATGCAAGGAAATTAGCTGTTTACGTCTTGTACCGAGATCCTTCTGCTCTCTATAAGTACTGTTTCAAAAAAATAAAAATTTTTTTTTTCTTTTTTTCATGACGATAATTTTAAATTTGTCCAAAAGTTGTTATTTGTATTATTATTATTATTATTATTATTATTATTATTATTATTATTATTATTCATGCTATTTTTGTTCTCATTCTTTTTTCAGGTTTTAATTATTTTATACTGTTGTTATTATTTTTCTAAACAGAGAAAAAAAATAAAAAACAAATACGTGGAGTAATTTCTGCTTTTCTGTAATTTTCTTAAAGATTTTAATGGAACGCATTTTTCACTCATAAATTTGTTCGTTTTTTTCCATCACAAACTAAAAAAAAAATAAAAAAAAATAAAATAAATAATAATAAATAATAATAATAATAATAATAATAATAATAATAATAATAATAATAATAATAATAATAATAATAATAATAATAATAAATTGTAATTAAAAAACTGGTACAACCAACAATAATAATTAAAATTATTGACTAAAGTAATAATTAATTATTAAATTCAATTTCTATGGTCGGATTTTGTCTTTTACTTTAAAATTCGATTCGATTGTGACTTTCACTTTTAAAGTAAAAGTAAAATTCAAAGTAAATGTTAGTTAATGTTAATTTCAAGTCAAAATCAAAGTAAAAAGTCGGAGTGAAAATGAAATTTATATTTTATTTTTTCAATCACAGGAAATGAATGTTAATGTCAAAGTAAAAAATGAAAGTTAAAGTCAAAGGCGACATCAAAATGAAAGTCAATCGAATAGAAAATTAAAGTCAGATTACAAAATTACAATTCTAAAAAGAAGGAAAAATTTCTAGTCAACGCAGATAATTATAAATTTCACAGAAAGTGGAGAAAATAAGAATATAAAATTTTGTAAATAAAAAAATTCCACGACTATGTTGGAAAAAAGAGGGGAAGAGAGGAATTTTGTTTTGTTGGTGAGAAATATGTTGGAATTTATTCGGTGCTTTTATTTTTTGCTTTTAACATTGCATCCTCGTTAAGTGGCGTGTCCATTTCGGCATTTTTTCTTGCTTTCGACGATTTTTCTTTCATTTCACGTAGGCACGTGTAGCAAGCTCGGATGGGTAATACTAATTGAATATCAGGCGAAATGTAATTACGGTTGGAATTCATGCTCCGACGGAGCAAATAATTTGCCATGGCATGGAACACAGTGGTGTATATGGTAACGAGAGCAGGATGAATGGAGAGAGTGAGAGAGAAAGAGAAAGAGGGAGAGAGAGAGGACCGTAAGAGAGAAAGCAAAAGAGAGAAAGAGATGACTCAAGGGAGACAACGAATTTTCAAGAGATGGAAAATCACAGTAACAGAGATGGATAATCGTCAAGTGTCTCTCTCTCTCCCTCTCTCTCTCTTTTTTAGCTGTCTGCTTTATCAAAACTTCCATAACTCAATCGATTACACGAGATAATAATTGGTGGCGGTTCGTCATGATAGGATAAAAAGACGATTTTTTCAATGCACACTCGTGCCAATTCGAGGAAAATGAAGGTTGAAACCGATAGACAAAAAGTAGATGAAGTATTTTAAATTAATCAAAAAGTTACTATTTATTGAACCATTGGTCGATTTGGGTTCATCAGTTTTAGATTATTCGGGTATTTTCTTAGTAAGTAAAAAGAGACGAGTTTAGACAGACAAAATTTGTTCTTAAATTTTTTGTAAATGATGAGTAAGTAGTGGAGAAAAGTTTTAGTCAGACATATATTTTTTCCATCCTTCTTGACTTGGTGTAAGTTGTAAGGTCGTTAACGCTTCTGAATATTAAGCTTAACTTAAAAGTCAACATATTATTGTAAATGAATATTCTGAAATATTTTCATGTTTAGAGGCAAGTAGTATAAGTAAATTTTAGTCAGACACAAATAAAATTTGCGTTTTCTTGCAATATTAATATTAAAAATATCCAAAATAGTAAAAGCAAATATTAGTCAGATAAAATATTGTTAAGTGAAAATTTCTCAATAACTGCATAAGTTGTAAAAATAAATACCCTGTGTAGAAAATTGTCACGGTAGTCTAGATCTATTTAAAGCCAGTCTAGTTTTTTCCTCACTTTGGTATTTACAGTAATGTTAGATTGTTGCGGTCTTGATTCTATCTAGTTTCCTAGACAAGCTTTTAATTTTTATATAGATTTTGCAACGCGCTGCAATTCTAGTAAAACTATGTTAATGCTAGCTTGGTACTATCTAGTTTTCCTAATTATATGTTCATGAAGGCGTAAATTGAAATGCCAATTTAGTTATTGTACAGAAGTACTAGGTTTTACACTATTAACTATATTTTACTGTTTTTTGCTATATACGTTTTTAATTTTATTATTATTATTAAGTTTACTTTCAATATTACTTATTTGTTCTTTCGTTAATATCTCAAGTTAGCAGGATTTAGTTTAGGAAATTAAAAAAAATTATCTTTGTCATAATTGCCAATATATATTTTTTTAAATAAAGTTTCCAGAAAGAAAAATTCATGGCGAGCAGGAAAAATTATTTATAAATGATTAAATTGTTTAAACAATTTTAAAGAGAGAGTTTTTAATTTCATAAAATATTTAAATCTTTTTATAAACTGTTTGGAAACAAAAAAGCATTTATCCAGAAAGATTTCTGAGCAGAATTATTACTGAAAAATTAATTAAATTTCTTGTAAATAAATATAAAAATTAACAAATTTACTGTTTAGACAGTTTTGGCGTAAGGAGGTGTTTTCTTCTAATAATTTATGAAAATTATAGTTATTTATAAAAATTTATGCGGTAGTTTAAAAGAAAATTGTAGTCTGAATCTCAAGTGAAAATCATTACCTTGGTAATTTATGAAAATTTTTAAGGTAATTAATGGAAGTTTATGCAGTAATTTATTGAAATTTTCGCAAAAATTCATAAAAATATATTCCACATAAGTTACAAATAAAATTATTTATTTTAGCAATTTATGGAAATTTTTACTGTAATTTATAGAAATTTTTGCGATAATTTATAAAAATATGAAAAGCAAAAATAAACATAAAAATTTTGGATTTCAGTCATTTATGGACATTTTCGCAATAATTTATGAAAATTTATGTAGTAATTTATAAACGTTTGGACGATAGTTTATAAAATTATGTAAAACACAAATTAGAACTTAAAAATTTAACAACGGAAATTTATGGTAATTTGTATAAATGTACGCGGTAATTTATGGAAATTTATTAGGTAATTTACGGTAAATTTTCTATGATTCAGTTGAGCCAAAATAAGTGAAACCGGCCACTTGAAAAATTTTTGTCTCCAATTTTCAAGTTATCTATGATTTTTGGTAGATATATGAGTTCACTTTTTCCCCCTAAATTTTTTTTCAAAAAAAAATCTATTTTTGAAGTAATCTGGTGTTGAAGTTTTGGGTCATTTTATTTTCATTTTATTATTACTTTGAAACAAATAAAGATAATTAAGTGAATTTTTTAAAATTAAAGCTTACTCTCTAAATCTGAATTAGTAGAAAGTTACTAATGAAATGGTGAAAAGTCGTCCACTAAATGATTTAGTAATAATTCTACTAACAATTAGTAAAATTTTACTAATTGTTAGTAGAACGTTACTAATTGATTAGTAGAACTGTTTATTAATAGTCGATAAAACAGTTTCACTAATTCATTTAGTGAAAAAGTGACTTTCAATTAGTAGAATTCTACTAAAACATTAGTAGAATTTTACTAAAAATTAGTAATATTCTACTAATTAAAAAGGTGAAAAGTCGTTCATGAAAACTACTAAAAATTAGTAAAATTTTACTAATTCTTAGTAGAATTCTACTAATTCAGATTTAGAGAGTAAAGTCTATATTTTTAGGATTAAATAAAGCGATTGCTGAAAAATGAAAATTTATAATTGTTTTTAACAATTCTTTTAAACAATTGCAACTTGATGAATTGTGTAGATTTTTGTGAAAAAATGCAGGCAAAATTCGACTCGAGTAATTGGAAAAAGATAAAATTGCAAACGAATAAATAAGATCGTCTTTTGTTTTGTTAGAAACTTCATGCTTTCAAGCGGATTTTTATGATTAAAAGTCGATTTTCGCCTGCATTTTGTCAGAAAAATCTACACAATATCTATAATATTGGAGGTTACTGATTTTTCTTTTTTTTTATTTTAATGCTTGGAGTTTAACGCATCAATACATCGTAATTCAATCTTTGAAAAACATTGAGAACATTCTTCAATTTGCAATTGTTTAAAAGAATTGTTAATAACAATTATAAATTTTCATTTTTCAGCAATCGCTTTATTTAATCCTTAAAGTATAGACTTTAATCTTTAATTTAAAAAAAAATTTACTTACTTTATTTGTTTCAAAGTAATAATAAAATGAAAATAAAATGACCCAAAACTTCAACACCAGATTATTTCAAAAATAAATTTTTTTTAAAAAAAAAAATTAGGGGGAAAAAGTGTACTCAAAATATCTACCAAAAATCATAGATAACTTGAAAAATGGAGACAAAAATTTTTCAAGTGGCCGGTTTCACTTATTTTGGCTCAGTTAAATAATAATTTAACTAGATTACATGGTAAAACCCTTTTCAAAAATTGTAAGTGTAAAATTTGTCAAAAATTAAAATTTATTTTCATGTAGCTTCGATAGAATAGTGGTTAGAGTCTTGGGCTAGAAATCCGCAGGTCATACGTTCGATTCCCCGCAGTGTCAAATTTTATTCAGTAATAGATTTCTGTTTATTCTGTGTTGTAAACACAGAAACTTAACAAGTTAAAATAGATTATTAATTAAAATAATGGATTAAATTAATGGATTTTTTTGATTTTGGTCAACAAATTGTAAACGAAATTTATCGCCAGACAATAATTTCCCCTCATTTCCTACAGTATTGTGATCACTATTATAATTGAGTTTAGCTGAACCATCGAACAAATAAGTAATGGTAAATTAACGAAAAACTAAATATTCGGTTTATCAAAGCGATTGCGCTCGTAATATATAGATCTCACTAATCCATTTCCCGTTAATAGTTATTCTGTGATTAACATGGATTTGTGTATACTATTCTCGTAAACGTACTTCCATAGTTTCCCCTTGTTCTATATGTCACGAAATGTATCCATTGCCCTTGGCACATGCTCTCTGTCTTTCTCTCTCTCGCTCTCTCTGGAAATTTCTCAAAATACACGTATACCAGACAAAAAGAACGAGAGGAATTTCATGGAAAAGGGAACGAAATAATCACAATTTCCGACAAATTTTTCATTGTTTTGTTTTCAAAGAAGGAGAGGGGGGATTTTTCGATCGCCAATGATTGACAAATTTATGTTTGCCGTATTTGTAAAAAGTAAAGGTGATAAAGATAAAGAGAAAAGAATATCCCCCGTCGATTATTTCTCCTCTCTCGATGGAATTCAATCGTCCCAAGAGGAAACACATTATTTTGTCCTGGTATCGTCAATTACATGACGTTTAATTTAAATTACATCTGGAAATACCAGTTTTGCGAGGTGATTCATTTTGAATTTCATTTGAAAATTGAAGTTGAAATAGAGCTAATTTATTTTCGCTTTGTATTGAACAATTGTAGCAATTTGTATACGTGACTGATGCAAGAGGAAAGAAAACACAAAAAATATTATATTTTTCTATTTCAAGAACTAATTATAGTTACAAAATATATTTATAATTAATTTAATATTAATTTAGTGTCATATTTTTATTTAAAATTTTTGTGTGTTAAAACATTTGTAACGAACAATTGGAAGGTAAAATATATAAATTTTTTAAACTAAATTTATATACACTGTGAAGATTCGAATTGCATTTGGTTTGATTAGCGAAAAATGCATGAAATTGAATTAAACTTGATGGTTCACCTCTTATCAAGGAGCCATTCAAATTCAGTCGCGTATCGAGAAAACATACAATGATCCTTGGGATGTTGATCCATTTTTTTTTCTCTCTCTCGTCGTCTTTTTTCAGTTTTTTTCTTTTTTTCATTGGAAGCACAATTTCGAATGGGAAATACACGGGGAACGTGTATACAACTTGAACTATATTAAACGAAAAGAAAACGAAGAAATTCGTGACACGCTTTACAAAGAAGGCAAAGATGGTATGGTATATATGCACACTACCTTGCATTCTAATTCTCCTGCTTGTGCTCAACGGCAAAAAACTAGAGGGTGGAAGCATTTTCCAATTAGCGTTAAGCAAATATCAACGCGAGTGTTAACGAAAGAAAAGTGGAGGAATAAAGAAAGATAGAATGAGGTCAACTGTTCCTGACGGTGCTGAGGAGGGAGGGGGAGAAATTAGAACTACTCTTTATTTTCTCTTTTGTAACGAAAGGCAATAACAGACAAACTTATTTTTTTAATTTCTGTTTTTTGTATAATTTTAAGTTATTTTTTTTTGTTTCAAATCTAAATTTTTATTGAAAAGTCAATCGAGGACTGTTAGGATTAGAAGGAAGACAATTTATCAAGCTATAAGCTTGATAAATTTTTGCTACACAAAAATTCGTAATAAAAAAATTTTTTTCTACTTTTCACGTCAAACACAAAAATTTTAATCACAGAAAAGAAAGTGGTAATAACACAGGCCTGCAAATTTTATCTTAGTTCTGTTACAGAAAAAGTGAAAGGTTATTCTTATAGTTTTTTTGACGTACAATACGAATCCGATTTCCAAAATGGCCCATCACGTCAGGATTTCTTGTAATATTGCCTTAAATAGCCAAAAAAGGTCTATTTTGGCCATTTTTCGGAATTTTTTTTGGTTAACCAAAATTTTTTTTTCAATTTGCGAAATTGCATCGTATAGTACTATGTCTAAGCTTTAAAATCCATTTTTCAAAATTGCATTACGATTTTCTAAAACAGAGTTATGTAGATTTGAAATTTTTTTATGCAAATTTAATTTCAAATCTACATAACTTTTGTCTAAAAAATCGTTGATTTTCATAATTTCTAGAGCATATTTTTGAAGAAATACTTGCTTTTAGATAAAAAAATTTAAAAATATAATTATTATTTAATAATTTTAATTGTAAATGGGTGATTCTTCTGAAAGACAAATGATCCCCAAGTTTTGAACGTTCAAATGAACGAAATATTGTTTATTGAAGATATTTTAATAAATTACTAATTATAAAAAAATTTAAAAACTAAAATTTTACTTTAAAAAACTCAGTAATTAATTATTTGATTTGTGAAGCAAGATAATTGCAATAAAAATTTAATTTTTAGAAGAAATAAATAAATTTCGTTCATTTAAACGTTCAGAACTTTAGGCACTTAAAGACAACTGTTTTTTCCAAAAACTAAAAAAAATAATTAATTTTTACATTTTCTGAATATATACAAATCTGACTTGCGCAAAATTAATTTTCAAAAATAAGCCTTCCAGCATCATTTTAATATTAAGTGTTTTGAAGGTTAAATATACTGTAATCAATATTGGAGTTTTTGTAAAAAAATTCCTTTTAAATTTAATTTCTTTAATTTATTAAACTTCTAACATTATTCATTTATAATTTAATGAATTGCGTATTTAATAATTTATTTTTAACTATTTTATCTTTTAAAAAATAACTAATATACTTTTTTTTATATTGAACGGATAAAAAAATTATAATAAATTTTTTAATTTATCATTTTATGTTCGAAATTGATATTTTCTGTAAAAAAATTTTATTTTCAATTATAATTTTATTATTTATCTAACTTTCTACTTAATATATTATATTTTAAAAAATTGAAAATATTATATTTTAAATAAAACAGAAATTTTTTTATAATTCAAGGGTTAGATAATTGAAAATGATTATTAAAAACATAACAATTACGCTTACTAAATATGAAAATGCTTCGGAGATGAATAGTTTGTCAAATAAAAAATTCACGTTTTTGTTAAATTTAAAAATATTGAAACATAATTTAACAAATTTTTTGGGCTACAACTTCAAATATTTATATATAGATTACGTATGACTAAAAAAAAGTTTAAAAATATGATTAACTGAAAAACGAGGCTTTGGAGATCAATTTGAATTTTTACTCTCATTACCAGTTGGTTTTAATTAATTATTTAATAAATTTCTTTTATTTTATTTAAACTGAATATAAGTAAAAAATAAACGGTAGATTCTAAGCTTTAATTTGACATATATTAAGACTATATTACAAATTTTTTAATTATATTAAAAATAATTAAAAATATGTATCATATTTAACCAAAACCAAAAGACAAAATTAAATAAAAATTTTTAGTAGGAAAAACTTTAAATTTTAACATTACAGGATTATGTAATGATAAATAATGTTACGTAGATTATGGATAAATTTTTTTTGAAATTTATACTCAACAAAATATCAATAAAAAGTTAAGGCAAATATTGAGTCTCACGTTGGAGACATGTGAAGTGGTCTCTTTCAGTAGAATCACCCAAATAAATTTGTTTATTTTTGGATCTAATTTCAGATCATAATTTTATTAAAATTTTTTAATATTATTTTTTTATATAATTACAAAAATTATGATTTGAAATCAGTTAGTAAAAAAACAATGAATTTTTATATAAAAAACAAAGATTTTTTTTTAAAGTGCTTGGAAAATTTTTTTTTCCATTTTTTGTATTTGGCAATTTTCTTGTTGGTTTAAAAGCATATTTTCTAAAAAATATATTATTCAAAAATTTTCTTTTTCAGTAGTTCGTTAATATTTATTATTTATATAATTAATTATTTACTTACTTAATAAATATATTATTATTTAATTATTTCCTAAAAAAGTTTGTACATTTTAAAATCTTTTTAATATTCAATAAAATTTTTTAATGAAACTAAAAGTTTTCTTTAATTTCATGATTAAATGTGCTAATATGTTTCTAAATCATTTTATTTTAAATTAAACTTATTTTAAAAATTTGAATAATAATTTAGCAATTTAATAAGTTCTAATGAAAATAATTTAATAATTTACCTATTTATTTACAGTTAGAAAAACAACATGGAATTTTAAATATTGACATAGACATTCTTTTTTTGTAAATAATTTTATTTTCCGTTAACGTTTATTCTGTTTTGGTATTCGTTTTGCTTTTTGTTCTTCATTTTAATTAAAAAAACTTTTTTTTGTATTTAGTTTTATTTTTTCTTCCTTGTTTTTTTATTATTTATTATTTTTTTTTTATTTCACGTTTATATTTTTTCGTATTTATTTTTTTCTTTACAATTTATTGAATATCTTGTGTTGTTATTTAGTATTTAATATTTTATATTTTGTCAATAAGTTTTTTTTCGTTTTCTAGTATTTTATTCCAGATTTTGTTGTTTCTTGTTTTATTTATTCTTTTTTTTTAATCTTTCATAATTTTTACCTAATTAATCTATCTATATCTATCTATATTTACCTAATATTTTTACATAATTTTTATAATTTTTTTATTTCTTTTTAATTTTTTTTTTTTTTTTTTTGAAATATTATCAGATTTTCTTTCTTTGAGTGATTTGCAATTAGAAATAAAAAAAAAGTGTTTTGCTATTTAGAGTAGTCTCTAGTAGTCGGCGTATAAAAAAATCCCAAGCAGTGCGAAAGTTGAAAAAAAGTGTCTGAAGGAGCCTAAAATAGACTAAAGTTACCAACTCAAGTAGAATCGTTCATCGCGCAACTTCTCCTAAAAAAAAAAATATTCGTGTGCAATGAAGGAAACGAAGAAATGAAAGAAGTTGAACAGTTTTCCATCCGTTGATGAGAAGCAAAAAAGGCGGCGCATATGTGTGTCTATGTATTGTATCGAGAAAGAGAGAGAAAAAAAAGTGGAGAGGAGAAAAGAATGAGAAAATAAGGGTAAAAAAAGAAACGCGAAAGGATAGCGGTGATAAAGGGATATTGTTCACCGAGGGCCGTGTGTGTACGAGAAGCTAAATGGACGGATAAGCTTGAACGAAGAACTTCTGGAAAAGCAAGTAGTAGCAACGGCATGGCATCAGAAGAAGCAGAAGCAGTAGCAGCAGTTTTACAGTGACTCACAATTTTCCGAAAAAGAAATACATCCACAACATTGAAAGATTCTAAGAGGTCTTTAGGTTGAGAACAACTGTGTGGAACGCTGCGAGGTAGCCGAGGACTTTATTGGCTTTTAAGACGGGCGTAATTAAAATGTAAAGGGTTGTCAGCCGTCTCCCTTTCCCTATCTTTTCTGCTCAATCTCACTCTGTGCCGTTATCCAAGCAGCTGCTTCACTCTCTTCTAGTTTCAAAATTAAAGAATCAACCCTTGAAAATGATCAAACGCAACTCTTCCAATATTATAAAGTCACGTTTCCAACAGTTGTTATTTTAATACTGTCTAATTGAAAATGTCCTTGATGAATATCAATGCAGAAAGAAAATTACTTCACGGGAAATTATCATAAATGCTTTCTCAAGAAAAGTCAATTAGAAATTAGAATAATGAAGAATAGATTGGAATTTACAGGGAATTTGGATTTAGAGGAAATTCTAATTTCGAAGAAATTTCAATTTCTAACTAATTCAGCTAGGAACCAATTGGTATTTTAGGAAAATTAGAATTCAGAAGAAATTCAAATTAGCAACAATCGAAAATTACTATACATTCGAATTAACAACAATTTGGAACTCTATCGGAGAGAATTTAGCACAAATTAAAGTTTAATCGAAATTAAACCGAGTCGAGTTGTGCAATTCGAATCGAATTTTCTCTCGATTCTAATTGTGTACACCTCTAATTTAAATATAGAAAAATATTCAAATTTACAAACAATTTTAAATTTACAGCAAACAAAATTTAGGAAAATTAAAATTCACAACTACTTAGAATTTACATAAAATTGAAATGTAGAAAACAGTAATGAACTTAGAACAAAACAAAATATATTAATTCTAATATTTAATAAATCGTTATTAACAAATTCTAAGTTTAGGACAAATTCTCATTTAAAGCTATTTCTAATTAATGAAAAATTCTAAATATAAGAAAATTAAAATTAACATCAAATAAAATTGAGTACTCTCTAAATTTGAATCAGTTAAAAATAACTGATTTAAACGCAAAAAGTCAGTCACTAATTCAAATAGTAATATTTCTACTGACAATTAGTTAGAAATAACTGATGTTTCAGTAAATTTTTTTTTTGACTGATTCAATTAGTCAAGTCTAACTAATTTTTCAGTTATTTTTTACTGTAAATCAGTTATTTTTTAAACTAAAAATCAGTTGTTTTTAACTGATTCAGAAGCAAAATGTCAGTCACTGATTGTCGGTTAAAACCATGATTTTTAACTGATTTAAATTAAGAGAGTACAAATTGGAAAAATAAAAAGAGTAATTCGAATTGAAAACAAAATTTGAACAAATTAATTTTAATTAAAATTTGAGAAAAAAATTAGAAAGCAATTTGTTAATAAAAAAAATTAATTTTATGTTGATTAATTCTAACTAGCAAAACTAAAAAAAATATAATAAAAAAAATAAATTAATAAAAAAAATTTTCTTTTTCATTTTTACTTTCAAAATTTGCTTTTCCAAATTTAATGAAAATTCTTAATTTTCTAAAAAGTATAATTTTTCTTACTGTCTTTCATTAAATATAATTATTTGAACTCGTTTAGTAAATGTCAAAATATTTCTAACAGCAAATTGAATTAAGATTCCAAAAATAATTTTAATAAAAGTTATTTTAATCAAAGTTTGATTGAATTCAATTTTTTAAAATTATTTTCGGAAATAGAAGTATTTTTAAAAAATTTTAGTTTCATTTTTTCAAGAAACAATTTTACGAAATTTCTGAATTAAATTTTTCAAAACTTTTTGTTAAACAAAACTTTTAAAAATTATCCATATTTTTTTCCCCAGGAATTAAAATTTTAAATAATTTCATGAAAAAACATCATGAAATATAATTATTTCTAAAATTTGCAACTGTAATTCATCCAAAATTCAATTATTTTTTTTCAAATTTTTGAATAAAATTATTGAAAAGCTTTAATAATTTTTAAAGAAAAATAAGGTTATTAATATTTTTTTTAAATAAAAACTTATAGATTTTTAAAATTTTACTTCTCTAATATTTTCAAGGAATTTAATTTAAAAACCTTTTAAAATTTAATTAATCTCTAAAATTCCTGTTATGACGGTTTAATTATTTAAATATTTTTTAAAATGTTAACTAAAATTTTTGTTAAATCAATTCCTATCAGAATTCAACTACGAGAATTGAATTATTTAAATAGAATAATTTTTGGAAAATCATAGAATGATATAATTTGAAAAATATAATTATATTTAAAGACAATTTTTAAAAAGGAAAAAATAAAATTCTTTAAAATATAAAATTTTACAGAATTTCCAATTGTTTCAATTTGTTACAATTATTATTGTAAATTCAAGTACCTTTTTCTTTAAAAAATTTTAATTACTATTTTTTAAAAACCTAATATTTTAAAAATTTCCAAATTAAATGTTTCAAATTTTAATAACTTTTGTAAAATAAATATTTAACTAATTATTGTTCTTTATTTGCTTAAAATTTCAAAACACTTAAAAAGTTGAACTGAAATTCTTCCAAAATTCAATTAATTTTCTACAGTTTTTGAATAATATTATTAAAAAATTTAATTTTTAAGAAAGCTAACAAATTAAAACACTACACATTTTTACAAGTTAATTTTCGTTCTTTTCACATATCAATTTAAACTACAAAACAAAACATTGGAATAAAACAAGCACGGTAAATCGTTAGGTATTAAAATAACACCAAAATGGATTAAAATAACACTAAATTGAATTATTTTAATCCTTTTTGGTGTTATTTTAATACCTAACGATTTACCGTGAGGCTAATTTCAGATGAGGACAGATTACGTCGATTATTATAATATAATTTTCAACAAATCGTTATGAACAAATTTTCATTTTGAAGCAATTTGTAATTAATGAAAAATTCCAAATATAAGAAAATTATAATCAAGAATAAATAAAATTGAGAACCATTTCGAAAAATAAGAAAAGTAATTAGAATTGAAAACAAAATTTGAACAAATTAACTCGAATTAGAATTTCAGAATAAAAGGTAGAAAGCAATTTTTAAATAAAAAAAATTAATTTTAATTTGAAAACGAAAAAAAAAATGAAGGAACTCCGATAGGGAAATAAGAGTATATTAAATGATTTATGAACGTTTCATTTACCGTTGGAGGATGATCGAAATTATATCGAGTCGCTTCTAACTGGGTCAAACACTATCGCAAATCAACAAGTAATAACTCACAGTCGATTACCCATCGCTTCTCACTTGCCCTTCATGTTTCGGATGGGCTTAGAAGTGGTTTAGAGTTTCTGAAGATATACTCAAACCCAGAAACCCACCATGAAATTTCATGATTCACAGTTTGAGGGTCAGTCAATTTATTCATTATAGAGATGTGCCAATAGCAAAACTTGACTTCAAAGTTTCATTCTTTGAAAAGTCGAAAATCGACCTTTTTCTTTGGTGTTTGAATTTTTTTTTTTTTTTTTTTTTTGAAGAGGAACATAGATGGGGAATATTATTAAAATATCTGACTATTTTTTGAGAATAAGTGAAAATTTTATTTTCAAACACATGCGATAACTTTTGTAGAATTTTCCAACGTATTTTAAGGACTTAAATTATAAACCGCAGAACTGTTCATTAAATATTAGTTTGACAATATTTCTTTACGAAAATAAACAACATTATTAAACATTTGATTATTATTTATCAAATATAATTTTTTTTCTTACAACCATATACATTAAAAAACATTTTTGTTATTTTCTAAAACTTGGCTTTAAAAAAATATTTAATGAACAGTTTTGTAAAGCTTTTGAACTAATTTTTTCAACTTCTGGCGACTCTATAAAATTTTTACTTAAGATATTTAACAGCCTTTTAAGACGCTTTTAAGTTTTCTTCGTCTTAATTTTTTTGGAAGTTTTTTTTCAAAATAAATTCAAATTTCGTAAAAAAGAAAGTTGAAGAAAATTTACTGAACAGTTCATTAAATTAAAAATAAATTTAAAGTATGAAAAAAAGAGAAATATTAATTAGTTGGTAACAATTAACCAAACAAATGAACAGATTAATGAAAATGAAACCAACACTCTTTTCCCATTAAAAATAGAAGAATCCTCAAAAAAAGAGGAGAAAGGTACGGAAAAAAAAGATTCCAAAATCGAAAGAGAATTCTTTATACAAATATTTCTCAAATCCGACAGGAAATCATAGAGTGTTGCCCATGACAGTAAACATACGTGAGTGCAAATTCGAAAAGAAGTGGAATTTCTTTGTAGCTCTTGATACTCGATCGTACACGTCACATAAAAGACGCCCGAAGACGAAAGGCTATCGAGGATTATTTATATATAAAATGTACCAGTTCTGTTGGCCTGTCCGTTGGATCTCGATATTTATTGGACGTCTCCGGAAAAAAGGAGAAACAGAAAAAAAGAGAAGAGAAAAATAGAAAGAGGGATAGAGAGAGACAGAGAGAGAGTTGGATGGAAGGGAAAACATCCGGTATAATAATATCTCTTTTTCCAGGCGACGATGTGGAATGAGTATAGGAGCATGACGTTCTACTACACGAAACGAAAATGGAATGGTCAGTGTGAACGCTTCTTTTTCTTGTGAATGGTCACTCGCATACACGACGAATAGAAATAAATAAAATTAAAGTGAAAGAAAATAGAAAGCAAAGAAGTAAGCCAAAAGAAAGGGAGGAAGGACACAATGTATATATATATAGATGTGGAAAAAAAAGAGAAGAAAACTGTCAGTTCCGTAGGTGTTACGTGGCTATCATACAGAATGGTTTTCGGACCATTCCTCGAATGTTCTCCTTTTCGTCGAATCGGCCTTTGTCCTCGTCTCTTTCTCTCATCGTGCCAGCCCTTAAAGTAAATATATAACATGTGACTGTCACCCCCACCCACTTTTCCAGTGTTTTACAATTTTTCCCAAACCATTAGATTTTTTGCTTGCGTAACGAATTTTGATGTTTCTGATTTTTCCAAACACTGTTAAAAATGTTGATTGAGTTTTTTTTTGTTACTTCCTCACATAGAAGAAGTATTGTTATACCAAGATTTTTCAAGTTCGATTTTTTAACATATCTTTGTATTTATTTGACCTCAGGAGTTGAAAAATGACATTTTTAAAAAATGTCATTCCGTATGTGTGTTTGTGTAAACAAATTTTCATAAATATCTCCAAATTATAAAGAGCTTTTGGGCTGAATATTTTTTTATTTGTAGGTCCTACCTGCGGACATAAAATGAATGTACTTTGAGATAGATTAATAAAGTTTAACTATATATTTTTTTGATTTTTAATTTTCCAAAAAAACGTTTTTTGCCCATGACTTTAAAAAAATGTTAGGATACCTATAAGTGTTTTTCTCTAATTTTGTAGTGATTTCTTAGACGCATCTTTTGAGCCCTCAATGAACATTTTTCGTCCATATTCACCGGAGATATTAAACTTTTAAAAATCAAAAATTTTGGAAAATAAGACTTTTTTGAAAATTTCGTTTAAAAATATAGAAATAACTTTGGAACTATAGTTACCAACTTGTAGAGTATTAAAACACGCTTCGATTGATCTATTTTTGAAGCTAATTCGATTAGAAATAAAGAAGTTATTCATATTTTAAAAAACAGAAATTGTAAAGAAATTTTTTTTTGTGGAAGTATTAAATAAAGAGAAAAAAATATTACAGCAATTATACTATAATAATCTTCTTATTCGTTCTGTCCAGTCTGTCCACACTTGAAGTTAGTCATGATTATGCATTTGTTTTATTGATACGATTATTCTTATTCTGACTTTTGGGCAGAAATATTTTTATTTTATTATTTGTTTTGCTTGAGAAATTTATTGAACACTTGATCAGCGCTGTCACGCATTTGTTCATTTGAAAGTTCCTGATTTTTTCAGTTAAAAAATTGGAAATTTTCCAGGTTTTTAAAATAACATTATTTTTTACCACATTAATAATACGAAATAATTAATTTCGTTGGACGATTTTTAATAACATTTTTAAAAAGAAAGAAATTTAAAAAAAATTTGTAAATAATAGAATTTACATGAAATTGAGGAAAATTTTTGAAAATAATTGAATTTTTGGCAAGAATTTTATTAAAATTTTTTAAATAATTAAATTTTTGCCAAAAATTTTGTTAAGAATTTTTGAAGTAATTGAATTTTCGACGAGAATATTAAAAAACTTTTGAACATAATTGAGTATTTAGAATCATTTATAATTTTTAGGAAATTCAATTTTTTTAGTGTTTTAAGTAAAAGTCACCCATAAAGCCATTATTATTTTTAATAATGAATGAAATGTATGTTAAAAAATATAACGAATTTCATCAGAATTTGAATAAAGTTTTTTATAAACCTAAATTATCTTTAACATCTGTAAAGTTCAATTGTTGTTAAAAATGGAGAAAGTTTGAAATAAATAAAATATTTTTAATGATGAGGAATCTAATATTCAGAATTTTCTTATGAATTTTCGAAATTGAATATTGTTTTAGTACTTTTGACAAAATTTTCTGACTTTTTCACGATTTTCTTGAATATATTTAGAGAAATTGAATTTTTCAATGTTAATGAAACAAGAAACTTCACAAAAACGTATAACTTGGCCGCTGCCAAGTTTTAAAAAACTTAAAAGTTTTTTAAGTTAAAAAACTTAATTTTCTGACGGTTTTTTTATTTATTTATTTTTTTGCTTTCTCGCTGCTTTATATAAAATACAAATTGATCGTTATTCTTATATTTTATAATATTTTTTTTGTTCTTTCTACTTTTTATTTTATTTTTAATTTTATCTTAATTTTCTGACTTCATCACTCGGTAGAATTAATAAAATTTTAAATAGAATAAATAAATAAATTTAAATAAATAAAAAATAAATTAGAATAAATAAAATACTAATTGATAGTTATTCTTATATTTTATAATATTTTTTTTTGATTTTTCTACTTTTTATTTTATTTTTAATTTTAACTTAATTTTCTGACTTTATCACTCGGTAGAATAAATAAAATTTGCTTTTTTCTATTTACTTATTTCTTTGCTTTTTCGCTGCTTCTCATTGTATTTTATATATTTCTATTTTATTTTTTTGTTCTTTCTACTTTTCATTTTATTTTTGATTTAAAATTAATTTTCTGACTTTATCACTCGGTAGAAAAATTAGATTAAAAATTTTTTTCTACATAAATTTTATCTTCTTATTTTTTATTTATCCAGTTTTTCTTTTTTTTACTTTTTTCTATATTTTATATTATTATTGTTTGCCTTCTGTTTTATACTTTTTGTTCTTTCTATTTTTATTTTTATTTTATTTTATGTTATTTATTAGTTATTTATTTTAGGTGCTATTTTGATTTTGGTTTTTTATTTTTTTTATTATTTCCGTTTATATCTTTTACTTATTCTGTTTCATGTTTTTGTCTCTTCTTTGTTTAATATTTTTTGTTTGGACTGTCAATCTGTTTTGATTTTATTTTATTATTCTTAATTATTATTTATTTTATTTTTAGCATTTTATTAACGATTTTTTCATATTCATTTATTTTTTTCATTTCTTTATTTGCATTTTGTTTAATATTATTTTTTTTTAATTTTTTATATTAATTTTTTCTTATTCATTTATTTCTTCTTTTTTTTATTTGCACTTTGTTTCATATTATTTTTTTTTGTTCTGCATTTTATTTTTTGTTATTTATTGTTTATTTGGTATTATAGTTATTGTGTCTAATTTTATTATGTTTCTATGCTATACTTTATATTCTTTCTGTTTTATGTATTATTTTTTCTTATTTATTGTATTTTTTTTTTCTATTTACGTTTTTATATTTTTTATTTATTTTATTTGTGTACTAATTATTTAATGTTTTGTTTTTTATTTCAGTTTTTGATGTTAAATTACAAAATTATAATGCAAAAAAGGGAATTAAATTTTAACTTCCCAGGAGATTCTATAACAGTCGCACCCATTTGAGAGTTAAGATAAAGGGATTTAGTTGAAAAGAGTTAAAATTTACGCAGTAAAAATAATAAGCTGTTAAATTAACTCTCCTTTAGAGTAGATTTTTAATTCGCAAAATTTTACTCCCACTTCCCGTGACCATCAACTCTCAAAATTTTTTATAATTTATTTGATAGTTGTAATTTTTTTGGTTTTCCAGTATTGTATTCTAAATTTTATTTCACATTTTTAAAACTTATTTTTATTTTTTATTTTATTTCTATTTTTTAATTTTATTTTTTTATGTTTTTAAAAATCTTTCTGTTTTTATTTTTCTGTTATTTATAAATTATTTTTTTAAATTTATTTTATTTTTTGCAAATAATTTTGTTTTCTTTTTCAGTTTACTTTCTGATGTTAATATTGTTCCTTTATTTATATTTTTTATTTAAAAATTATCGAGACAGAACTTATTCTTTATTTTAATTCTAAAATTGTTTTGTCTACATTTTTTTATTATTTACTTTGCTTTTTAATTTGTTTTAGCTTTTGTTTCTAAATATTTCATTTGTCTGTGTTATATTTTTTGTATTCTTTCAATTTTTTAAAATAATTTTCCAAAATTTTTGTTAAAATCAAATACACGTGTTTTTAAACTGTTGATAATAATTAAAAAGTTGTATTTTTAATAGTTTTGTCAAAAAGTTATTTTTGAAATACAGTCCAAATTTTGCAGGCGTTTAAAATAAATTAATTTTTTATTTTCAATTTTATTCTCTCTTATTTATTTAATGTTTTGATATTTATTTTATGTTTTATTCTTTATGCTATATTTTTTATTTTATTGTTTATGTTTATTTTATTGTTCGTTCTTTTATTATTATTTCTCATTTTCTTCCTACAATTTATTTTGTTTTTCCTTAAAAAAATCACCAAAAGAAGGCAAGATATATAAATCTTCTTCCTAATCTAATCTTCAAATAAACAATTAATGACAATGACAATAGGGACAAATTAAATGCGAGGGAAAAGAAATTAATTTTAAGTAAAATGCTTTTTAGAAAAGTGATGATGGTTTATCAACGTCGTTAAAGAATTTAAGTGTCATTAAGGGGCATTTTGTTAAACAAGAAGTAGAGTGAGAATATCCGGACATTCCTTTGAGTCTTTTCTTTATTTTTTTCGCCCTCATCACTTCTATTTCGCGATGCTCTGCTAAGGTACTTGGCGAGAGAACCCACTCCCGGATGGAACTTCCGTTCTTTCTACATCATCCACTCTCTCTCTCTCACTCTTTTTCTCTGTCTACCGTCTTATTGAGAATGCTCGTTAATTACATGCCAGCTCGACCCCACTACTCCTCTCATCCTTTTCTCTAGTGCACCTCTGGGGATCGTCCTGTTTTCCTTTTTTTGCATCACCATTTTTTTTTCGTCTCGACGTTTTCAAACTCTCCTTTTTTTTTTGTCGAGTCCTACTTCACAAAATACGAAACTGGGCAAGAGAAAAAAGATCCACCTTTATTTTTTAGGATGTAAAGTGCCGACAGAAAATCGAATCAAACTCCTTTCTCTCCTCGAGTTTTCAATCGGCTACTTTATGTCACTTTTTTTCGTTCCATTATTTCGTGATGGGTTAAAACAAATTTCTTGTCTATTTAATCAGATAGTTACAAAATGAAAGGAAAAACAAAGGAAGGGAGAAAGAAAATAAAAAAATTAAAATAAAAAGGACAAAAAAAAACAGAAAGTTGAAATAAAATTAAAAATTTTATATCTTGTTGAAATAAAAATAAGATGTATAAAGAAAAATAAAAAAAATAAAGGAGAGTGCATTTAAATGTGATGAAAAACGTGTCTCGCAATGTGGAGAAAATTTGACGAGATATAGTGTGTGTTGGTATGAATCGACCCATTATGTCTGCTTCTTGAATGCAGTAACAATGTTTCTGTCTTATACATCATGGGAGGAAAGAGAGAATGTTGAAGATAGAAAAAGGCCGACATCCATTTATTCATAGTAGTTCATAAATAAATGTATGATAGCTTCAACGAGCGTCTGACACAAGCCACCCCAACTTTTCCTCGTTTTTCTTGGCCTGTAACCCATAACTGTTTCTACAGGACTTTCCATTACATTCTTGTCCTTTACTATTATTGTAATTCATCTCCAACAATGCGAAATCATTTATTTATGTGAAACTACTTTTTTCCTTCCTGTCATTTTTTTCCTCCCTCCCAGATTCCCTATTTTTTTATTTTCCCTTGTTTTTAATTTTATTCGCAGCACTTTTTTTCAATTTGAATATTAAACTTATTTAATTATTATTAATTTAAATAAATTAATTAGAAATATTAAACTAATTCAATTGTTAGTAAGTTAAATAAATTAATTAAAAAAATTAACCTGATTCCATTATTAGTAATTTAAATAAATTAATTAGAAATATTAAACTAATTCAATTATTATTAATTTAAATAAATTAATTTACAAAATTTAATTTAATTCAATACTAGCAACAAATCGCGCGCTAAAGCGCGCGGCTAACTTTTTACTACCTATTTAAAATAAAATTAACAATTTTAAAAATAATAAAATTTGACAATTTTCTAATTTAAATTTTTGTTGAAAATACTAAAAAAAATTCAATTTTGCAGAATTCAAAAATAATTGCAAAAATTCTTTAAAAAAAATAAAATTCTTGTTATTAAATTCAACTATGTTTAAATATCTTAAAAAAAATTCTCGTAAAAATCCCAATTATTTTTATAAATGACAAAATTCTTCTCCAAAGTTCTATTATTTTCAGAAATTTTTCTAATTTTAATGATTTTCAATATCTACGATTTTAAAATATTTAAATTATTATATTTAAATTATTATAAAATATTTCCCAAAACGAATTCAATTATTTTTTAAAAAATTTTAATTTGAAGTTTTAGAAAATGACAGTTTTGAATGAATGAATTAAATAATAAAAATTTCAGAGGAATTCTACTATTTACAAATTTTTTATAAATTTCTTCGCAATAATTCAATTACTTTAATGAAGAATAACCTTTTTTTAAACTAGGAATTCAATTATTTTTATAAATAATCAAAATCATCAAAGAATTCTTTGATAATTGAAATTAATTTCAACTATTTTTGGTACAATGTTATAATGGAATTTTCTCGAAAGATTTTAATGAAATAATTTTTAATAATTTGATTTGTTAAAAATAATTTCAATTAAATTCTTCGTAGAATTAAATTAATTTCATTAATATCAAAATTTAATTATTCTTAATATCTACTATTTCAATAAAAATTTACAAAAGAATTCTAATATTTAAAAAGAAATATATTATTAAAATTTATCGCAAGAATTAAAGTATTTTTTATAAATAATAAAATTCTTCTCAGGTATTCAATTATTTTTAATACAATTATTAAATAATTCGATTGTATCCAATAAATTAAAGAAATTTTTTCAAAAAAAAATTGAATTATTTTCCAATAATTTGAAATAAAATTCAAGAATTAAAGGCTTATTTTCAATTATTAAGCAAGAGGATTATTATAAAAACTTGAAATAAATTATTCATATAGAATTCAATTACTTTGAAAACTTGTAATTAAAATGATTAAAGAAAGTCCATTATTTTAAAGAAACTCAAAAAATTTTTCAAACGAATTTAATTAAGATTATGTAAAATTTTAATAAAATTCTTCCTAAATTCAGTTATCTTCATAAACAATAAAATTCTTCGAAGAAATTCAATTAGTGTCGAATTTTTTGATAAAATTCTTTGAAAGAATTCTATTATCAAATTTTTCGATAAAATTCTTTGCTTGAATTCAATGATTTGCAAATGTTTTATAAATTTTTTCGATTTAACAAAAAAATTAATAAAAATTCTTCATAAGAATTCAATTATTTTTGAAAATTTTAATAAAACTCGTTGCAAAAATTCAATTATTTCTAAAAAGTTTGATAAAATTCTTCGAATCAATTAAATGATTTTAAAAAATTTTGAAAAAATTCTCGGCAAAAATTTCAATTATTAATTTTCCTCAATTCAATGATTTCTATAATATCTTCTAACAATTTTCAAAAGAATTCAATTATAAAAAATTATATTGAAATTCTGCGCAAACATTTAATTATATTCATAAAATAATTGAAATTTCACAAGGAATTCAATTATTTTCATAAATAATAAAATTATTTGAGGAATTCAATTATTATTTTCATAAAAAATAATTTAAAATTCAGAAAGTAGTAATTTAATTAAAATGATGAAAATAATTTTAATGAAGTTACAGTAACAATATTCTTATAATGTAAAATAATGATTTGAAGATAATAATTTTGATGAAGTTACAGTAACAATATTCTTATAATGTAAAATAATGATTTGAAAACATGAAGAAATTGATCACTCCGAGTCATCGACTCGGAGCAATTGATTTTTTCAAGTTTTATAAACAATATTTTTTTGAGTAGTTTAATTTAAAAAAGATTTGAATTTTTGAATGTCTTAAATCCAGTGGAAAATCCTCTTCCAAAGATAAGGTTAAAATATAAATTATACAAATATTTTTCTTCTTTTTCTAAAACAAAATAATAACTTTCTTAAAAAAATGGTGATTCAAAAAGAAAATAATGGACAATAAATAAATTTTCTACTTCTTAATCACAGTTGTTTAATAATATTCTAATTTGTTTAGAAGTAGAGAACTAAAATAATTTCAATTTGACAAAATATAATATTTGACAAAATTTTAGTCTTTTAATGAAACGAAGTAAAAAAAATTCTGATGATTTCTATTTTCTATCTAAAGTTAAGAAAAAACAAAAGTATAAACAAAAGATAACTTCAGAATGTGAGGGACAGAAAAAGTGAATGAAAGAATGAAAGAACATTCAAATTAATATAGTTAATTCTTCTCCTCAGAAACCCAGAATATTAATTAAATATATTTGAAATAATGAAAAAATTCTATTCATTCTATAATGAAAAAAAAATGAAGTCATTAATAGTATCAAAATAATTTTCTGTCTAGATTTTCCGTCTAGGTCGATGGAGGGTGAAAAAAATCTGCAAGATCATTCATTATTGTTGATGAAATTTCAACTTTAATATTTCATTCTATCATTGTGTTCGTTTTTCGAAAAGTTTTAATTGCAAATCTCGCAATGTAATTACCGGCTTAAAAGGCGAGGGAAAATTTTCCCAAAAAAAAAAAAAAAAAAAAAAAGAGAAACTACAAAAGAATGAGAGTTTCTTGGTTATTGTGTCGAGTAAACTCCGCTTGGAATTCAAAGTGTAAAATCTGAGACGAAAAAAGCATTTACAGTCGAGCGTTATCACACTCGTTATATACAAACTGAGCGAAAATTTCAATAACGGATTCTCATATAAGAACCTTGTCATATGTCCCTATTTCTCATAAGAATAACCTTCTCGTCGGAAAGCAAGTTTTTTCTCTACGAAAATATTTTTCTCTACGAAAATATTTTCCACTACGAAGAAGAAAAAATTTCGAGCGAGATTGGAAAAAAAAGTATCGCAGCCTAACGTATTTTTCTCTACGTGAACTCTGATGTAGGAGAAGAGAGTGAAAAAGCGGTAAAAAGACTAAAAATCCAAAAAATAGGTATTAATTAAAAAAAAGTATTAATTAAAAAAAATAAAAATTTTTTTTAAATACCTAAAAAATAAACAAAAATACAAAAGTGAAAAAAAGGACAAATTTCCAAACGTAGTGGTGGAAAAAAGTACAAAGTACTTAAAAAGCACGAAAAAAGTCGTGTTTTTACATAAATAGCGTTTCTTGCACTGTTTGCCACAGACGCGAATGATGCGAACCTAGAGAAACAGAGGAACAAGTATAAAGAAAAAGCTTTTGTTTCGTGTTTCAAGTTATTCCCCAGGGGATAGATTAGCTCGGTACTACTTTCAACCTCATTGTAAACTGGTGAGATGGCGATATAGAATAATAAAAAAAAAGAGTAAAGAATACACGGGAGAATAAAAAAGAAGAAATAAATAAAACTTGAGTAAAGACAGAGAGGCGGAAAGGTTAAGTAATAGGAAAGGGTAGAGACAAATCTGAGACAGGAAGAGAAGAAACTTGGTGGAAGCTGTATGCCTCCTAGTTTACAATATAGGATTAAAGCCAGCGGCTACAGAAACCCTCTCTCATTCCCTCCCTCTCTCTCTCTCGCTCTCTCTTTTGCCATTGCGAGACAAACTTAAATCTCTTGATAAGCTCTCGCACTTTCAACCTAGGCCGCCCCCTCTTGTGGATTCTCACTCTTATAGCTATATTTTTCAATGTATATATACCTCATTTCCGCCAAGAAGGATTCATTAAAAATATCAATTTCCCACTCACTGAATTCAAATTAATTGTTGGAGAAGAAAAAAAAAAATCCCTCCCCCCACTCGTCCAACCAAAAGCAGTTTATTTTTCCAGGCATTAAATTATCAATTCTAATTTACAGGAAAGATAGTTCTGGAATTTAAATTTATTTTAAATGAATTGAATTTCATTTGTTTTCTTTACGAAAAGAAGCTCGTTTTCTTTGCAAAAATGAAATTTTCATTTATTCGCAGATTTTGACCAAATTTGTACCAAATTGAGTCAACAAATTTTTGTTTTTGTTTAAATTTGATGTCCTTAGAAAAATTGAGTTAATTTATTATATTATTTGCTAGAAAGTATATCGTTAGTGTTGGAAACATGGGATAACATTTATTGTTATAGATATATTTTACAAGTTTTTTTTTTGTATATCAACTTCAATTTTAGAAACACATTTAGATTGTAAATTAAGAACAAATAAATTATTAAATGCAAATTTTGGGTAGAATTTGTTTAATAGAATTCAATTATTTCTTAAACTTTATTTAATAATAATAACTAAAAAATAAATTAATAATAAATAAAATAAATAAATAATAATAAATTAATAATAAATAATTATATATTAAATATATTATTATTATTATTATTATTATTATTATTATTATTATTATATTAATAATTTTTAATAATAAATTTTTTTTTTATTTATAATAATACGTAATATTTGGAAAATTATATTATATTATATATACATTTATATTTAGAGGTTCGGAAGAGTTAAATTATTTTCATTAGTAATTTAAATTTTTAGTCGAAATTAAATTATTTTTAATTCATTTCAATAATTCATTTATTTTTAAAAAATTTTTTAAAACAATTCAATTATTTTCATAAAAAAAATTATTGCAGGAATACAATTAAGTTTGATAGAATTCTAATAAAGTTTATTAAAATAATTTAAATATTTTTGAAAATTTTAAACAAAATGCTCCTCAAAAATTAAACTATTTTTAAATATTTCAAGAAAATTCTTTTGTAGAATTCAAATATTAAAAAAAAAATTTTTTTTAATTCGTTTCGATAATTAAATTATTTTCAAAAATTTGTTTATTTTCAATTTTTTAAATAAAATAATTCTAAGGATTACAGTTATTTTAAAAATTTTTTAATAAAGTTCATCTCACTAATTAAATTATTTTCAAAAATTTTAATAAAATTCTTTTAAACAATTTAACTATACACGCAAGAATTTAATAATTTTCATAAACAATTATTGCAGGAATACAGTTAATTTTGATAGAATTCTAATTGATTTCTTAAATAATTTAAATATTTTTTAAAATTTTAAACAAAATGCTCCTTAAAAATTAAATTATCTTTAAATATTTCCATAAAATTTTTTGTAGAATTCAAATATTTGAAAAAAAATTTTATAAAATTCTTTTCAACAATTCAACTTTCGCAATTTTCGCAAGAATTTAATCATTTTGATAGAATTATTCTGAAATATTTAACTCAAATAAATATTTTTCCACAATGTTAATAAATAATTTCAAGAAATAAATTGGTCTGAGAAAAATATGCCAAGATAGCTAATTAATAATTCATAAAAATGCTATTGATTAATTTCTTTTTTTTAAATATACGTGACTTTAATATATTTCAACAATAATAATTAAAAACAAGCGAAGAAATAAATTAACCTGGAAAGGGTTTCACAATAATTAATTGACAATGAATTAAATTATTCTTGATTAATTAATTTTTTTTTAAATAGAAGACTCTAAAATGTTACTAAAATTTTAATATAAAGAATTTTAAAAAATAATTTAATTTCAAAACTATCGGAAAAATATTTTCATGGTATATGATTATGCTTTTGTTTTTTTTTATATGTTTTGATAGATAATATTATTTTTCCTTATTTTTTCACTCTTACTTTTTAAATTTAATAATAGGTATTTATTTATTTTATTTAGAAATTTTTTGTTTTGTATTTATATACAAAATCATTTTTATTAATCTACAAAAATTATTAATGTTATTTTTTAATATTTCTCTTCTTTCCAGAAAAATTATTACTTTGTAACAAACATTTTAGGACTAGGTAATTATTCATGTTATGTTTTCTAATAAAAACAATTTAAAATACAGTTGGAAAATTAAAATTAGAAAATATTTTTTCACATTTTCTGCTTCTCAATGACAATTTATAAACAAAGTACAAGTTTTAAGTAGAAAAAAAAGTTATAAATCAAATTTTGATTAAGAAATTTGATATTTATTTTGGATAAAATTTTTACAGAATTTCTGTTTGTTAAAAACTGTATTATCGAAATTATAATAAATTTTTATTTAATTTGTTTTGCTTGAGAAATTTATTAAAGACTTGATCAGGGTTCAGGCATTTCTTCATTTGAAGGTTCCTGATTTTTTCAGTTTAAAAAATGGAAATTTTCCAGGTTTTTAAAATAACATTATTTTTTACCACATTTTAATAATACGAAATAATTGATTTCCTTTGACGATTTTTAATAACATTTTTAAGAAGAAAGAAATTTATAAAAAATTTGTAAATAATAGAATTGAAATGAAATTGAGGAGAATTTTTAAAAATAATTGAATTTTTGTCAAGAATTCTATTTAGAAATTTTTTAAATAATTGAATTTTGCCAAAAATTTTGTTAACAATTTTTAAAATAATTGAAATTTCGACGAGAATATTAAAAAACTTTGGAATATAATTGAGTTTTTGCAATCATTTATAATTTTTGCAAAACTGAATTTTTTTAGTGTCTTAATTGAAATTCATCCATTATTATTTTTAATAATAAATGAAATGTATTTTAAAAAATATAACGAATTTTATAAGAATTTGAATTATTATTTTTTTTGCCTAAATTATCTTTAAAATCTGTAAAGTTCAATTGTTAAAAATAGAAAAGTTTGAAATAAATAAAATCTTTTCAATGATAAGGAATATAAAATTCAGAATATTCTTGTGAATTTTCGAAATTGAATATTTTTTCAGTACTTTTGGCAAAATTTTCTGACTTTTTCACGACTTTCCTGAATATATTTAGAAAAATACGGATTTTGAGTAGAATTCTTCTGAATAATTGAATTTTTTAATGTTAATGAAACAAGAAACTTCACGCGCGCGTTATTTTAGGTGGTTAATAATAATAATGAAAATAATAGTATAAGTAATAAAGATAGTAATTATTACAATAATAACAATAATAATAATAAAAATCATAAAAATAATAATAATAATAATATTAATAATAATAGTAACAATAAATAATGCAAAAGTCGAAATGAAGAAAGTAAAAAAAAAATAATAAATTTTTCGATATTGGTGCAGAAATATTAGAGTATTGAATTGATATAGGAAGGTTGATATAAAAAGAAGCCACTTTTGGAGAGTGGGTGGAAGGGGGGAGGGGAATGTCTTGACTCGCATGTCCAAAAGAAATAGTGAGCACACGGGATATAGGATGGATGTAATGTTATGGTACGCTGACCGCCACGGCTCATATGGCTTCCAACACACTATAGTCTTGCCACGCCAACCCAGAATTTACTCGTTTCTTTCGGTTTACCCTTGAAACATTCCTCTCCTTTCCTGGCACGTACACGAAAAATGTTCTTGTTAGACTTCCCCAAACCCATAAAAACAAAATAATAAATTTCATCTCAAAGAAATTTTTTCCTAATAAAAAATATTATGTATACGCTCTGCAAAAAAAAAAATAAAATAAAATTCTCCCTCCTCTCTCCTCAGTCATTAAAACAAATGACAATTATCGCTGCAGAAGGAAAACAAATTTTCTTTTCTCGTTTAGGAAATAAATAAAATTTATTTTTATTTGTAACTAACTTATTTTTGTTCAAAACTAACTATTTTTGAACTATTTTTTTTTTAATTTTAACTAACTATTTTTGTTTAAAAAATAAATTGAAATTTCACTCGTAGAAAATATGACGCACGTTCAGAGATTGGATTTATCTTTTATCTTCGAAGTAAACTATAGAATTAAATATTTTTTAAATTCAATTATTACTAACAATGAAAACCAAAAAATTAAATTATTCACAGAAGAAAAATAAGAACACCGGTCCGCAATCGCTGTTTATATTCCTCCCTTCATTTATCTTATATGTTTTAAAAACCCCCGGTTCAAATCCAACGCTAATTAATTAATTACATTTCTGTTTGTACTTTTCTGTTTCACACTTTCCTCTCCTTTCTTTGAAAAAAAAAAATGTTTTCTCCTACAAAAACATAAAAGACTAAATTAATTAACTAGATTTTACATTTCACGCTTTACTTTAAAAAATGAATGAAAGATAAAAAAGTACAAAGGGTTTGTGTTTGCGTAAGTTTCTCTCTTTTTATATATTCTACTTTATGTATATATTCAGTTCACGTTACTCGATAAATATTAGTCTTATGAAAAATAATAAGTTGATTTCTTCTCAAATTTAATATATTTGAAAAGAAATATTTTATTTTGAAATCTAACCCGTGTGACAATGTTGAGCGCGCACATACATATAGGTGCACACAGAGAGAGAGTTTTTGATAACAATTGCTAAAGCAACCAGAGTTCCAGTTTAATCCGATTCACTCGTTTTCCTTTCGTGCTCTTGCATTGTTTAGATCTCAAGTGGAGCATCTCCATCTCCCTTAGGGGTTGGAAAAGGTCCTTATTTGCATTCGTATGTCCACCGTAAAATAAAGGTTATCCGGAGCGCGAAGCACGTTCCGAAACAGAATCCGACTGCCACTGTCGACAGGTCTAGCTTTTCCAGTTCTCTTGTCTATTCTACATATATAGAGATGTATATATAAATCAGTCGCTATATATATTCAATTTTGAAAATATTCTTTTTTGCACATGACATTTGACTCTTCATTATAAAAATAGACGATTTTTTAAGACCATACTGACAAAACATTATACTTAAATGAAACACAAAAATAATGAGGACAAATTTTTAGACGGTTTTGTTTAATTGAAATTAGTTTGTAAGTTAAATCTCAATATATAGAAAATATCTACTGCATTGATTCAAATGTATTATTCGTTTAGATAATTAATTTAATTCAAACATATTTTCTGTTACGGTTTAAAGAAATATTATGATTAAAAATTTTATGTTTGAATCAAACTTAAAAGTTAACTACAGATAATTTAAAATAACAATTAAATAAATTTAATAATCACAATTTATGTTTGATTTCAAGATATAATCTCTTAAACTGAACCAGAGAATATGTTTGAATTAAACTTAAATACGTTTGACTGTATAGCAAAAATATTTCAAGTTCGCTTTAAACAAAATTTATTTGAATCAAATAATGTTTTTTTCAGTGCAGAAAAATTAAGGGGAGGCACCACCCCCAATTTTGACCCCTATAAATTTGAATTATTAAAGTAGGTTATATTTTTTCTTGCACCATTTTTAATCCTAAAATTTATAGGGGTGATTCTCCTAAAAAGGGGCCACTTCACGTGTCTCCAAAGTGAGACTCAATATTTGCCTTAACTTTTTATTGATATTTTGTTAAGTATAAATTTAAAAAAAAATTTTTCCATAACCTACGAAACATTATTTATCTTTACATAATCTTGTAATGTTAAAATTTAAAGTTTTTCTTAGTAAACAAATTTATTTAATTTTGTCTTTTGGTTTTGGTTAAATATGATACATATTTTTAATTACTTTTTAATATAATTAAACATTTTGTAATATAGGCTTAATATATATCAAATTGAAGCTTAGATTCTACCGTGTATTTTTCACTTATATTTTGTTTAAATAAAATAAAAGAAATTTTTTAAATAATTAATTAAAGATTACTAGTAATGGGAGTAAAAATTAAAATTCATCTCCGAAGCCTCGTTTTTCAGTTAAAAATATCATATTTTTAAACTGTTTTTTAATTATCTATGCTTTTTTTAGTAAAGCTTTTTTAGTCGAGCTTTTTCTGAAACACGAAGGTACTCAGAACTATTTTAGAAATAATTTCCAATTTAGAAAAAATTTGTATTTTGGAAAACGACACGCTGGTCTTGACAATTTTTTAAAACAATTTTTAGAGTTAAATATAAAATTTGGGCTATTTTTATCAAATTGGAGTTTTTTTTAATTGAAAAATATATTATTCCAAATTTCCAGAGTCAAGTACTTCCAGGATATTTTTCGACTTTATTGCAAAGAAATTACTAAAAACTTTGTAAATAATTCAATTCTCTTCAAATTATTTAATATTTTAAATTTTTTTACTATTTTTCATAAAATTTTTAAAAGTAATTGCATTTTTAAAAAGAATTTAACTAAAACTGTATTAGAAATCATTTTAGTTCTGCGAATGGGCTTAATTATCTATGAAAATAATTAAATTCTCGTAAAAATTTTATTATTTATTAAAATAATGTAATTATTCACAAAAAAATTTATTTTATTTTATTTATTTATTTTATTATTTATGAAAATATTTCAATGTTTTCAAAGAATTTTATTAAAATTCTTTCTAAATATTATCATTCTCTTGGAAAATTCTATTAAAAATAAAATATTATTGACAATCATTAAGTTTAGAAAAATGTTTAAAAATTAAAATTTTGCCAAGAATTTTATTAAAATTTCTAAAAATAGTTTAATTTTGCAGAGAAGTATTTTATTATTTGTAAATACAAATTTAATTTTGACTAGAATTAAATTAAAATTGTATTAGAAGTTATTGAAATTCTGCGATGAGCCTAATTATTTATATCAAAATAATTACATTTCTGTAAAAATTTTATTATTTACAAAAATAATTAAATTATTCACAAGAAAAACAATTTTTAAATAATCGGATTTCTGTAAAATTTTTATAATATATGAAGGTAATAAAATGTTTTCGTAGAATTTCATTAAAATTCTTTTTAAATAATATCATTCTCTAGAGAAAATTTTATTTAAAAAAATAGTATTTACAATAATTAAGTTGAGAAAAATTTTTCAAAATAAAAATTTTTACATGAATTTTATTAAAATTTCTTAAAATAGTTTAACTTTGCGGAGAATTTCAGTACCGTCCGAAATTGTCAGTCCATCCATTTTTAAAGGAAAGAAAAAAATTTTTAACATAAAATTCATAAAAACTAAAAAAATTTTTTGTTTATATTTTGAAAGACGATAAAATGTTGAAAAGAATAAAATCTTATAGAAGTCATTTGGCTAAATTTGTAGAAGATATTCTTAAAAATCGCAATTTTTAATGTTTTACAAAAATTTGAATAACTTCTAAAATAATAAACGTTTTTTAATAATCTTAGGCATATTTTTAAGGTCATGTTCTACGAAATAAGAATCACTTATACGCATTAACCTGTAATTTTTTACTTACAATGAGTATGACGTCAAAGTTGGACAAAAAAATTCAAAAAATTTGAAATAATATTATTAAAAGAAAAATAATTTTTGAAATTCAAACATATATTTTTATTCAATTTTCTTGAAAAATCTATATTATATCATGTTTTACATACACTGAAAAAAAAATTTATTTGATTCAAATAACCGATTATTTGTCTATAATCAAATAAATATTTACTTGAATCAAATAATTTTTATTTGAATCAATTAAATAGTATTTGCTTCAAATACTGAAATATTTTGTTCAAATACAATTTATTTGATTCAAATAAAAATTATTTGATTCAAGTAAATATTTATTTGATTATAGACAAATAATTAGTTATTTGAATTAAATAAATTTTTTTTCAGTGTATGTTCTAGGATAGTTGTTAGTGCAAAAAATGTATTTCAAATTTTCACAATTTTTTTGCCCAACTTTGACGCCATTTTAAGAAAAAAAAAGGTTAATGACTATAAGTAATTCTTATTCGGTAGAAAATTAACTTTAAAATAAGCCTAAGATTATTAAAAAGCGTTTATTATTTTAGATGTTATTTAAATTTTTGTAAAACATTGAAAATGACGGTTTATTAAGAATATCTTGAAAAAATATTTGCCAAATGACTCCTGTGAGGTCTTATTCTCTTCAAAATTTTATCGTCTTTAAAATAAAAGAATAAATAAAAAAAAATTTTGAGTTATCATAAATTTTATGTTAAAAAATTTTTTTCATTCCTTCAAAAATGGGTGGACTAAAATTTTTGGCCATTACTGTATTTTATTATTTATAAATATTTATTTTAAAGTTTGACAGGAGTTTAGTCATAATTTAATTTCTCTAAAGAATTTTGCTGATTTTGAAAATAATTGAATTTTTATAATATTTTGTTACTTCTCCAAAATTTAATTTTTTAGTGTTTTTAAAAAAACAGAGGCTTTTTCAAGTTTGTTAAAAAAATAATAATGATTTTTTTTGTGTAGTCATGAAGATAATTAGTTTCTCTCACTTATTGCAGAAGCAAATAGTCACTAATTGTCAGTTAATCCAGTGATTTTTAACTGATTCAAATTTTCAGAGAATATAAATATATTCAAGTGAGAGTGTATATAGAAAAAGAGAAAGAGAAAGAAAGAGAGAGTTCTTTCTCTATCCGCGTTCAAATCGCGAAGCCAACTGTTATTGCAAATAGGTGAAATCCCATGTTCTATGGGGATATCATGCGGTTCCATAATATCGCGATGAAACGATGCGAGGATAATTTCCCCATAGGAACTGAGCCGCAAACCTATACACACGACTTTTGAATCCCAAAAGCCGGCAAGTACATTGAACATTTATTTCCAAAGTCACGTACACGCGTACCTTTACTTGATCGCTCAACCCGATCATTTGAACGTGCTCAATAATAATAAGTCATAAAATACACGATTTACATTGATCCGCATTTCATTTCGCTAATTTTCATCTAGATAATGAAATTTAATATTATTTTCAATTTTCATTTTGCACTCTCATTTCAATTTTCATTTCATTATCATTTAATTTTCAATGTATTTTCCGCAATTTTATTTCTTGTTTTGGACAAAAAAAATTATTATTAATTATTATTATTATTATTATTATTTTAATTTCACATCGTAATAATTCTGAATTTACTTTCCGTGATCTTAGCGATCCCAATTGTTACTTCTGAACGAGATTTTTGATTAGTTAAATTAACTCCATAATGACTTTGCCATAAAAATCAATTTGAAATCTAAATGAATTTGTCGTCAAAGTGAATTCAATAATTTTAAATTAAAATGAATTTAACGTCAAAGTCAAATCGAATTCGAAAGTATAAAATCAACTTACATAATCTAGCGTAATCGAAAAACAAAACAGTTTTCTAAAAATATAAAATAAAAGTTCTAATTCTCATTAGCAAAAAAACCCTCGACTACTCGTTTATAAAACAAAAACTGATTTCATTATTATCCCGAGAATATTTTGGATTAAACGAAGATTATATTTCGAGAATTCAATATATTGAATAGTGTTTTGAAATTTAATATGGGGTAAATATAAAAAAGGGACATAATCAGGGATTAACGTGGAAAGCTTTTCGAAAGGTCTGATGTTGCCAGAGAGAGAGAGAGAGAGAGATTGAGGGGTGGGGGTGGTTTCGGGGGTGAATTCTACCCTTAGGAAAGCAGAGGAGTTCGTAAACGAGCTGCGCCTGACAAAACACGTTGAAACAACTCGACCGCCGAAGGGTCGTGTTTTTACAGCGGCTTGGTCAATAAGTCTTGACGCACCATCCCCGAACGTATAGTTGGCCCCTGAGGGCATCAGAACCATCCAAGGAAGATCAGTTGACTATAATCTCCTTCCATAGCTTCTAACATAAGCTCCCCAAAAATCCATCTATGAACATGATAAATTCATCAGAAACTTCAAATTAATACAATGTTATTGTTGTTGATTGTAGGCAAACATTGCATATTCAAGCTCGCAAATTTCGAGGCTACTAAATTATTGATCAGTTATAATTTGTAATGTTCTTGTTCTAGTTTGCTGTTGAATTAAAATATTGTTGTATGATGTTATGCTACATTTTAATTAATAGTAAAAATATAAATAAAAATAAAATCAACAATAAGAAAATAAATAAAAATAACAATAATAATAAAAATAATACTAATAAAAATAATAATAATAATAATAATAGTAATGAAAATAATAATAATAATAATAAAAATAGAAAAACCGCTGCCAAGTTATACATTTTTGTTAAAATTTTTATGCTCACTTCATTTGATTTCGTAAATCTCGTTGTGTTCATTTCATGAACACTTTGCTTCCTCATAGAGATGTTAATAACAATAAAGTTTAAATTTTCAACAATTAATCTCAATTGCTGTAATATTTTTTTCTCTTTATTTAAAATCAAAATCAAAATAGCACCTAAAATAAATAACTAATAAATAACCTAAAATAAAATAAAGATAAAAATAGAAAGAACAAAAAGTATAAAACAGAAGGAAAACAATAATAATATAAAATACAGAAAAAAGTAAAAAAAGAAAAACTGGATAAATAAAAAATAAGAAGATAAAATTAAAGTAGAAGAAAATTTTTAATTTTATTTTTCTACTGAGTGATAAAGTCAGAAAATTAAGTTAAAATCAAAAATAAAATGAAAAGTAAAAAGAACAAACAAAAATAAAACAGAAAAATATAAAATACAATGATAAGCAGCGAAAAAGCAAAGAAATAAGTAAATAGAAAAAAGCAAATTTTATTTATTCTACCGAGTGATAAAGTCAGAAAATTAAGTTAAAAATAAAAATAAAATAAAAAGTAGAAAAAACAAAAAAATATTATAAAATATACGAATAACTATCAATTAGTATTTTATTTATTCTAATTTATTTTTTATTTATTTAAATTTATTTATTTATTTTATTTAAAATTTTATTAATTCTACCGAGTGGTGAAGTCAGAAAATTAAGTTATAATTATAAATAAAATAAAAAGTAGAGAGAACAAAAAAAAATATTATAAAATATAAGAATAATGATCAATTAGTATTTTATATAAAGCAGCGAGAAAGCAAGAAAATAAATAAATAGAAAAACCGTCAGAAAATTAAGTTTTTTAACTTAAAAAACTTTTAAGTTTTTTAAAACTTGGCAGCGGCCAAGTTATACGTTTTTGTTACAATTTTGGTGCTCATTTCATTCATTTTCGTAAATCTCGTTGTGTTCATTTCATGAAAACTTTGCTTCCTCATAGAGATGTTAATAACAATAATATATAAATTTTTAACAATTTATCTCTATTTCCGTTATTTTTTTTTTTATTTAATACTTCCACATAAAAAAAATTTCCTTCAAAATTTATGTTTTTTAAAATATGAATAACTTCTTTATTTCTAATCAAATTAGCTTCGAAAATAGGTCAATCGAAGCGTGTTTTAATACTCTACAAGTTGGTAACTATAGTTCCAAAGTTATTTCTACATTTTTAAAAAAAATTATCAAAAAAGTTATATTTTTAAAAATTTTTGATTTTTAAAAGTTTAATATCTCCGGTGAATATAGAAGAAAAATGTTCATTGAGGCCTTAAAAGATGCGTCTAAAAAAACTCTACAAAATTAGAGAAAAACATTTATAGGTGTTCTAACATTTTTTTAAAGTTATGGGCAAAAAACGTTTTTTTGAAAAATTAAAAATAAAAAAAAATAAATATTTAAACTTTATTAATCTATCTTAAACTACTCTCATTTTAGGTACGCAGGTGAAACTTACAATTTAAAAAAAAATTCAGCCCAAAAGCTCTTTATAATTTGGAGATATTTATGAAAACATGATGTTTACACACACACTGAATGGAATAAAACGGGTTAAGAGTTACAGTTTTTTGAAAAAACAAGTTTTTCACATAATTTTTTTTAAATGCTTTTAACTCGGACAAAAATTGATCAAACTGGACATTCTTATAATGAAAATTTTTGTTTTTTCACGTAGTTTTTAAGAAAAATGTAAAAAAATATTTTTTTTAATTTTCGAAAAAAAGTTTAAATTTTAAAAATAAAATTTCACACATTAAATGTTCTCAGACTGAGTCTCTCCGCACTTAACCTTCATACTGTTTAAAATTAAGATTTGGTCAAATTGTAAGTTAGACATTTGGCTACCTACCGTTTTAGAAAAATTAAAAATTTCAAAATAAATAGATTCTATCCTTTACCATCAATAAGACATAGATTAAAAATTCTTAAATTAGTTCTTGTTGCTTACAAAAAATATTGAAAAAAATCGATCGATACATACATTCTTAAAAATGAAATTTTATTTTTAAAATTTAAATTTTTTTTCGAAAATTAAAACAAAATATTTTTTTACATTTTTTTTAAAAACTACGTGAAAAAACAAAAATTTTCATTAAAAGAACGTTCAATTTGATCAATTTTTGTCCGAGTTATAAGCATTTAAAAAAAAACAAAATTACGTGAAAAACGTGTTTTTTCAAAAACCTGTAAATCTTAAACCGCTTGATGAAAAAATTTGAAAAAAATCATGGTAGCTAATTTCAACGAGCACTAAAAGAAAAAAAAATATTTGAAAAATATTTGAGATGCAAAAGTAAAATAATTTCTGATTTAGTGTGGAACGCCCCAGAAATATCTTACTGTCTGACTTAAAATAGATTTTACTACTTAAAACAAATTTAAACGAAAATTTAACATTGTCTGACTAAAATACTTGTCTACTACTGACGATGCAGGATTTTTATAGTTTTGTTTATTTCAACATTTTAGAAATATTAAAAATCTTGTCAAACATAAGAAACTTTTGGTTTAGAAAATGTTTCTATTTCTGCACTGAGAAAACGATATATTTGATTCAAACATATTTTCTTTAAATCAAACTTAAAATATCTTAGCTATACAGTTAAACACATTCAAGTTTAATTGAAACATATTTTTTGGTTCATGTAAAGAAATAATAGATTTTATTCAAACATAAAATGTGATTGATTTTAAATTATTTATAACCCACTTTTAAGTTGGAATCAAACATAAAATTTTTAAACATATTTTTTGTTTAAGTCAAAGCAGAAAATATGTTTAAATTAAATATAATTATTCAAACAAATAATATGTTTGAATCAAAATAGTAGATATTTTCTATACATTGCGATTAGGCTTACAAACTAATTTCAACTAAAAAAAAATCACTTAAAATGATTTTTTTATTAAAATTAAGTATAATGTTTTCTCAATGTAGAAGTGGCAATATTACAAGTATTAAAAATTTTAAATTTGACTAAAATGGTGTAAGACTACTGAAAATGTTGTTCACTTTTATTTGCCTACCTAAACTTTTATTTTATTACAAATATACTGTAAAAAATGTTTAAAAAATTTCTCGAACCAAATTTTTCTTCTACTACTCTAAATAGTACTGCAAATGCTTAAGAATTATAGGTCTGACTCTAACAGAACTAAAATTATTGTTTTTATTTATTTATTTTTTTGCTAGACTTTGATTACATTACAAATATAATTTAAAAATAAATTAGAGTAATTATGTCCGAGTTTTTCCAACAAAAAAATATTGGAAGTTGGACAAATTGCCGACTACTGTCTGTTATGAAGAAGCTTATACTGAATTATATTATAAACATAATTTCTCAATGAATTAGAATAATTCTGTCTGACTGAGTTTTTACATTACTACTGAAATTGTTAGCGCAAGTGCTCAACGATTGTAGGTCTGACTTAAACAGTGTTTTACTACTGCAAATATCTGCTACATCATTTTTTCTGTCTAACTTTCAATAAAATGTTATTTTATTTATTTATTTTATTTCAAATATACTGTAAACGAAAATTAATTGAATTCAGTTAATTTTCGTTTACAGTATTTATCAATTATAATCAATTATTATTAATTAATAATAATAATAATTAATAATAATAATAATAATTAATTATTATTAATTAATAATAATTAATAATAATAATAATAATTAATTATTATTAATTAATAATAATTAATAATAATTAATTAATTATTATTAATTAATTATTATTAATTAATTATTATTAATTAATATTTATTATTAATTAATTATTATCAATTTTGTCTATTACTACTGAACCGGACACTGAAATTGCTAAATTATTTTAGCTCTGACTTAAATAGGGTTTTACTACTGAAACTGATGTTTTATTTAATGTTTTATTTATTTGTCTTATTTTATTATTTGCCTGCTTAACTTTTCTAATTTTTTCTTGTTTTCTGTCAAAAGGAATAAAGCAGTAAGATTTTTGCATTCCAAGTAGTTAAAGTATCAAAGAATACGTATATCTAAAGCAGCAAACTCTAATATATTTAATAAAAAAAATAAATATATAAGATAAAAAAATGAAAACAGAAAAAAATGAATATATACTCAACTGAAACTGAATAAGTGAAATTTCACTGATTCAGTTTTAGAGAGTATAAAAATAGAAAATTTTTATTGTAAATTAAATTAATACGCAAAAATCCACCAACAAATTTACGTTCTTCTATTCCTATTATTACTATTCTATTCTACTTTAGAATAGAGATAACAATGTTATCAAGAATTGAGAGTTGGATAGAAATTTTTTTACTAAAACCAAGAACAAATTTTCAATTTCTCGACAAATCGGATTATTTTCTTTTAATTAATAATGAAATTGGGAAGCTAGTTCTGTTCGCTTTTTTTTGTGTATGTGTACACTTGGAATCATTACGGTTACAAACTCCCTTAATGTTTTCTTTAGTCGCTGACTTGTTCGTTTGGAAAAGGTTCTTTTATTGAAAGAGGCAGCGAGTCACGTGACGACTGACTTGTGTGTGATGTTTTCTTTCGACAAGAGAGTGACTTTCTGAAAGAACAAACGGCTTGAGGGTTGTACACGACGTTGTCTCTCTTATTGACGCTGACGAAAGGAGCTGGATCTCTCTTTTCGATGGCATCGAATCATGTTCTTCGGTATTTTCTGTCCTTAAATCGTATTAACCTCATTTCAGTTCGTTCGTCATTGGGGATTTTTTCGTGGCAAGACTACCCGATCACATATGGCGAAAAGAAAAAGAATTTGATACTATACTTTATATATTGTGGACGGAAACGTAGTTTTCACTAGGATAGAGGTTTATATATAGAGGAAGAGAGAGAGAGAGAGAGAGTTAAACTCGAAAGCCAGGTTGGGGATTGCAATGTTCTCCGACCTAGTTTCGTGGGTGGTAAGTCTCAAAAACGGAAATACCTACCTACACTTAACGACCCCTAGAGAGAGAGAGGGATAGAGAGAAAGGGAGGGAGAGAGAGGGAACTCCCTCGGTAAATCATAGCTTGCAACTCGGGGTCTTCCTGTGTACTTAAAGCACTGCGCACAATTTTAACGTGCATTTAATGCAGAGAAGATATACCTTATACCTTTTCTGGAAAAGAATGTTTCACTCATTTTGCTTCCTCATAAAGGAAGCCTTATAGTGATGTCGATTTCCGAATTTTTTAAAATCAATTATTTTTACAAATTTTCTAGTGTAGTATACATAATTCGTCGAGAGGAACAAATGTCCGGATGCATGTGTGTATGTATGTGTGTGTATGTATGTATGTATGTATGTATGTGTGTGTATGTCACCGATTCTTGTGGACAAACTTTCTCTTACACATCTTGATGGATTTTGATAAGATTTTGTAGGTGTATTACGCTCATGAATACCAAGAATCAGACAGAAGGATTTTCAAAAATATATAAAAAAAAATTTTTTTTCAACAATTTTTTAATTTTTGAAAAAATAAATTTTTGGATTTTTTGAAATAACTTTTTTCTATATTAAAATTTTTATTAATTATTGTCAAAATTGCATTCCTGACATAAAAACGAATCGATTCATGTATATAAAGTATATATTTTATCAAAATTTATAGAATTAATAAATATTTTAATTTTTCACAAAAAATTAAAATTTGTATTTTTTGACATTTTATCATAACACTTTAAATAATTATTCTATATTTTTATTTATTGTAATTAATAAATGTTTTTATAAAATAAATGAGAATTTATAATAAAGATTTACACATTTATGATAGTTTATACTGGAGAACTTTAAAATATGATGATTTATGTGAAGATGAAAAAGAATATATACTATACCGTTATGGAATATGTAATAGTAATGATATAATTATTGAAAAAATTAATGTAATTCAACCTGACCTTATATCATGTGGAGTATATGCAGCAGCTTTTGCTACATCAATTATTTTAAATAAAAATCCAAGTAATATATGTTATTCGCTAAATGTGAAATGGATGAGAAAACATTTTTTGAAAATATTAAAAGACGAAGCTCCTAGTGATTTTCCAGAAGAAATATAACAAATGTTTTAATAATGTAGATAAAATGTATCTGATTTTAAAATTAAAATAAGTATAAGAATTTAAAAATTTTGTGTTTTAAATTTTGTTATTTTAAATATTAAGATAATTTTGAAAATTAGTAAAATTAATGATAAACTTTATAACATTAATTTTTTTTTTTAATTTATTAAAAAGAAGATTTATTAATTATATTTAATAAACTATTATAATTATTTAACTTTTAATAAAATTATATATAATAATATATATTGAGGAAGCTAAATGGTCATGAAATGAACAACTTGTTTTTCTTTCCCCCCCTCTTTTTTTTTAAGTCATGACAATTTTAGTGAGCGTTTTAACAAAAGACGATTTACATTCAAGAAATGAGATTTCTAAGAAATGAAAGAACCTTTACGTGAGAATTAAATAAGCTTTTTTTCCGAGAATGAAATTACGTCGCTGGAGGATTAAGAAACGACACGTGACGGAGAGAAGTTTTTCTTTAAATCGAAACAAGAAAAGGGTGAATTTTCAAGTGAAAATTAGTCGTTGATATAGTTTTTCATCCGAGCTGAAAATTTACAGACAGTACCCTACTGTCTGACTTAAAATTTTTACTACTAAAAAAAAGATTTTTAATGAATTTTTAACATTGACTAAAATACTTGTCTACCAGTGAAAATACAGAATTATATTTGTTTCTTGTAACTTTTAATAGCACGGTAAATCGTTAGGTATTAAAATAACACCAAAATGGATTAAAATAACACTAAATTGGATTATTTTAACCCTTTTTGGTGTTATTTTAATACCTAACGATTAACCGTGAGTGAAAAAATTTGATTTTGAAAAATTTTCCATCTCTACAAGTGCTACTATTACAAGTGTTAAAAATTTTAAGTTTAAAGTAAAGTGAAAATATCAGGGCTGAGCAGCTGAAAAAATTCTACTTATATGCCATTAGGAAAAATAATGAGATGAACTCTGTCTGACCGAATTTTATTATTGAACTTTTACTTTATACTAATTTTTTATTTCTTTAATTTTATTCTTGTAGTTTTAATAGGTATATAAATTTTGTAGAAAATAGAAAATTTTTGATTTAGCAAAATAATTCTATCTATTTTATTAACGTCCTGTCTGACTAAAACGACTGTTGATTACTGAAAAACAAGATTGCTACATTTTTGTTTGCTTAAACTTGCAATAAGTATAGAAATGTAGAAAAAGTAAGAAAACTTTTTATTTTGCAAACTTTTTTTCACAAGTACTACTATTAGAAGCATTTAAATTTCAAGTCTGACTAAAAAAGTGTTTTACTACTTCTACAATTCACGACTGATTGAAAATTAAAAAAGTATAACAACTAAATAAAAAGTACAATAGATATGAAAAGCGATAATTATTTCTTACCCACAGAAAAGATTTGATTGAGAAAATTATTCTACTTTCTATAAGTATTTAAAAGTATTAAAAAATTCAGGTCTGATTGAAAATAGTGTTTTACTACTGAATATAATGTTCTTTATTTTTTGTCTTGGAACATGTAATTCAGAGAAATACATCGAGAAATATAACGAGAGGAACTTTGTCTGATCGTATCTTTTACTTCTACTGAAAATAATATTTCAAATGATATGTAATTAAATGTCTAGCTAAAGTAATTTTTTTACTACTAAAAATAAAAAAGTGCTTTCAGAAAAAGGTTTCTGTATGTATAAAATAACTTGAAATTGCATAAATTTTCGACTGCTTTCTGGCTTATTCTATTTAACTATAATAATAAATTTTTAGAATTATTATTTTAGAATACAGTTTTTTATATGGGTGTTTCTCCACTAAGTGGAAACTTCTAACTACGGGAACATTTATTTAAAAATATTAATTTTTTTGAAAATTTTCTATGTAGATCTTTATAATGAAGCTTGAACATAATTATTTTGTACATATTTGAGCTTATTGATATTTTGGAGGTTAATAACATTTTTCCATAAAAAACTCAATATTTTTATTACGCGAATTAAAATTTGGCAACGGAGTTTACAAATCAAAGAAAAAAATTTATTACAGCCATAAAAATGAATAAAATCAAACAATATTTACAGAATATTAAAGAGATTTGTTTACTCTAAATTATTTTTTTTTATTTATTTTCATTGGTTAAGAATTCAGTGATTTTTGCAAAACTGAAGTTTACACATAATTAAAATACGCCCTAAAATACGTGTTATTGTTATAGTTTTAAATCTAAAAATGCTATTTCTTTATCCAAATTTAACATAAATACAACTTTTTAACTTAATAATATAAATTGGAAGAAAAATTGAACTAAAATTGTCAATACAAAAACATAAAACACATGAAAATTTAAACTCCAGTTCCAAATAAAAATTACTGGGGAAAAATATTTATAAAAATATTTTAACACTAATTTATTAATGAAAATTGGAAAACAACACAAGAAAACATGCTATTTAAGATAAACTTTCGAATGGAAGAAATAAAAAGATGATTAAAATAGACTTTGTGTGAAATAAACCATATTAAACTTCATGATTTTTGTGTGGAGAATCGAGAAAAATGTACTTTTGGGTAATTTCCAATTAACTTATAACTTTCGTTTAAAATAAAAAAATTTTTTCGATTCAAATATTAATAATAAACACGCTAAATATTACCTTTTATTTTCACTGTCACTTATATAGTTTATTATTTTTATCTTCATTTTGATCAAAAGTGGAAATGAAAATGTGTAAATGTGAATGTATGAAAGTTAATGTTAAATTAAAAATGAATTTGAAAATTAAAAAAACATTGCATAATTGACTCTTTAGAGTTCGATCACGTAATTTCATTTTGGTTTTTACTTTTATTCTTATTTTCATTTGAACCATAACTTTGACGAATTTCTTGCATTACTTTCATTTGTACTTTAATAATTTTTTCATTCGTTTATTTAATTGAAATTGAAAATTAAAATTTGTCACACTGAGAGTAATTTCGAATGTTACAAAGTAAAAATGAAGGTGAAAGTAAAATAAAAATTCTGTCATGTAAAAATAAAAATTAGAATGAATTTCAGTCAAAGCAAAAGTGAAAATGAAAATTAAAAATGTATCAAAGTGAAAGTAGAAGTAAAAATAAAAAATGTCAAAGTGAAAGTAAAAATAAAATGAAAGTCAAAATAAAATTAAATAATCAACTACAACGTTTGACTTAAAAAGACTTTCACTATACTTAAATTATTGTTCTTTACACTGAAAAAACATTATACTTAAATGAAACACAAAAATAATGTTAGACGATTTTGTTTAATTGAAATTAGTTTGTAAGTTTAATCCCAAAATGTAGAAAGTATCTACTGCATTGGTTCGAAAGTATTATTTGTTTGAATAATTATATTTAATTCAAACAAATTTTCTGTTACGGTTAAAACAAAAATTATGTTTAAAAATTCCATGTTTGAATTCAACTTAAAATGTTTTTAAAGTTTTGAACGTTCAAATGAACGAAAATTATTTTCTTTTTTAATATTTTTCAATATTATTATCTTTAATTGCCAATTAAAAAAAAATTTAACATAAATATTAAATAATTCGTTTTTAATTTGTAAATTAATATTTTTTACCAAAATTCAAACATCAAAAATAGTAATGAAAAGATTTGTTCATTTGAACGTTCAGAACTTCAGGGGCATAACTTAAAAGTTGACTACAGATAATTTAAAATCAATCACAATTTATGTTCGATTTAAATATAATATATTTAATTATTAATTTATTTAATTAATATTATAAATTAAAAAATAAATTAATTATTAATTAGCTTTATTTAAATTATAATATATGAATAATTATATTATATGAATAATTTATTTAATTTATATTATAATCTCTTAAACTGAACCAGAAAATATGTTTGAATTAAACTTAAATATGTTTGACTGTATAGCAAAAATATTTTAAGTTCGATTTAAACAAAATTTGTTTGAATCAAATAATTTTTTTTCTCAGTGTACTATTATATTGCCTAGACTTCAATCTTACAGCAAATAAAATATAAAAAATAATAAAGAGAACTTTTTCGAAACAGGATCAACCAGTCAACATTTACACGAATGAAACAAAATCAAAACTCGATAAGAACAGAATTTTGAAAAATTTTGAAAAAAAGAGAAGTAGATTCGAAAAATATTTCTCTCTCTCTCTCTCTTTTAGGGAAAGTTGACACAACGTCAAATGAATTTACCGAGGCATTAAGGGAGCACAGGGTTTACGCTCGTGCGTGTTTGTGTGCATACGCGCAAGTGAACACACGACGACTCGGATCGGATCGCTAAGGGAACGATGGAAGGCAACATGTCAAACTGTCAGAGAGCTAACAGCCAGACTGCTTTGCAACACATGTTTCAGGAACTGATCCCCTTTCGCCCTTCGCTTTGCCAAGCGTCCTATAGTCATCAAGTCATCGGTATGCCAATACAACACACTCACTCCAACTGCTATCTGATAAACCTTTAGCGTCACGGTGACCTAGTAAGTTGAATTTACACGCACACACATGACACCCCTCATCCTTCCTCCTTTAACTTAGCTCCTGGCAATAGTCAACTACACTGTATATACGAGAACACGAAATCTTAATAGCCGTCTTCCTATGCTTCGTCCCCGGCACTGCGGGGTACCATACATGTCTAGGCATTAATTTCACCTTCGACAAATTTAACAAACAGACATTCACTCGACGTGTTTCATTTCGTAGATTTTCATCTAATGTTCCATTTTCATTTTCCGTTTCAATTTAATGTATAATTAATTTTCGGTTTAGAATTATTGTTCTGAAATAGTTCCAGTGTGATTGGAATTTTATTATGATTATAATATTCATACTCAATTAACGATGAATTAATTCATTTTAAATGTTACGGATTTTTTAATTTAGACTTTTTTGACTTGCTACAAGAATGTCTGACTTAAAAGAGAAAAATATTATTATTGAGTTATTCCTTTATATTTCGACTAAAGTCGTTGTCGACTAATTTTAAAAATTGTAATATTTTGCAGGAATGATTTTAAAGATATTAGGATTACCGAACAAAAGGAATTTTTGAAATATTTTTTATATTTATTGTAAAATAAGCATCTAAAGTATATGAAGTCGTAAAAACTGTCACATTTTCATCTATTAGAAAATATTAAAGAAAACACATAATTTATTATAAAAACGTAAAAAAAATTTAGATTTTACTAAGAATGAATTATTTTATTATTATAAATTCATAGAAACAATTATTAATAAGAAATATTAAATAAAAAATTATTTTAAAGTTCACCTGGAAAATAACCTATTTTTAAAAATTTTATTCACTAAATGTGAGAAATAGAAATCATTAAATTGAATGAAGCCTAATGAAATATAAAAAACCTGTGATTAACATTTAGTTTTTCTTAACACTTTCTTTCTTTTTTCTTCATGAGTGTTAAAAAATAAGCAATTAAAACTGGCACTTTGCTTATTTTCACGATTTTAACATGTAAATAACTTCTGCCCAGAAAAATGAAAAATTGCGAAAATTGGGCTATAATTAATTGATCACTAGATACACTCACTGGAAAAGGATTTTCTTTGGTCCCGAAGCTATTTTTTGAAATTATTAATTTTAAACTTTTCACTATTTCTATCAGGTTAATACATGTAATTTTTTTAAAACTGAAGTTGGTTCAAAACGATTAAACAAGAAGAGGTAACTTCGTCATTTAAAAAACCCCATTGTTAATCTGACAAAAATAGTAAAAAGTTTAAAGTTAATTAACTCGGAAAATAGCTTCGGGCCCAAAGAAAATCTTTTTCCACACTGTAAAAAATAAATCTTACTTTCAGTCTCTTTTTGACTAAAACCGTTTACATTAGAAACATTTTTAACTAAGTCTTAGCCTTGAGAGTATTATTTAAAGCCAAAAAATTGACTTAATCTGGTTTTCAGCTTAAAAATAGGCTATTTTTCAATCATTTTGGTTTTAAGATGTAAACGGTTTCAGACTTTGTTTTTTCTGTGCAGTGAGTGTATCTAGTGATCAATTAATTATTGCCCAATTTTCGTAATTTTTCATTTTTCTGGGCAGAAGTTATTTACATTTTAAAATCGTGAAAATAAGCAAAGTGCCAGTTTTAATTGCTTATTTTTTAACACTCATGAAGAAAAAAGAAAGAAAGTGTTAAGAAAAACTAAATGTTAATCACAGGTTTTTTATATTTCGTTAGGCTTCATTCAATTTAATGATTTCTATTTCTCACATTTAGTGAATAAAATTTGCAAAAATAGGTTATTTTCCAGGTGAACTTTAAAATAATTTTTTATTTAATATTTCTTATTAATAATTGTTTCTACCAATTTGTAATAATAAAATAATTCATTCTTAGTAAAATTTAAATTTTTTTTACGTTTTTTTAATAAATTATGTGTTTTCTTTAATATTTTCTAATAGATGAAAATGTGACAGTTTTTACGACTTCATACACTTTAGATGCTTATTTTACAATAAATATAAAAAATATTTTAAAAATTCCTTTTGTTCGGTAATTCTTATATCTTTAAAATCATTCCTGCAAAATATTACAATTTTTTAAAATTAGTCGGCAATGACTTTAGTCGAAATATAATGGAATGACACTATTGTATGTTAAGTTTCTAAATTAAAAATTCATCATAATTTTTTACTCACCTAACAGAAGTGATTAAATTTATACGCAGGAAATATTGACTCACCTGAAACAATAAAACAAAAATATATTAGTCACACATTTCTAATTATAAATTTTTTTGAACGTTTTAAACTTTTCTTACAATTTCTATTTTTCATTTTTAACCAAATTACGTTTTAATTTTACAACTTGTTATCTTTCACTTTTATGACATTAAAAACTTTTAATTAAGAACTTTTATCATATTTTAAAGTATTTTATTTTTCGAATTTTTGATACATTTGAAAATAAAATTCTGCATTTTTTTAAATGTTAAACTTTTTTCATAAACTATAGGTTTGAAACTCTTAATTTGGAACTGTTTTACTCTAAAGAAGTAAAAATATTGTCGCTAAATAATTTATCAAATGATAAATTTTATTCAACAATGCAAAAAAAAAGGCTCGGATCAATTGGACTTCACAGTGACAAATAAGATTAAAAATTAAAAAAAATGACTGTATTATTAAAAATACTGTATAATAAAAATAGAAACAGTTATATTAATAATAACAATAATAATAATAGTAATAATAATAATAATAATAATAATAATAATAATAATAATAATAATATAGAAAAATCTTGTAAAGATGAGTCTTAATGTACATTTTCACTCACAGCAATTTGTGTTTCTTTTTCCCTTAAACTTTATTTCGACTTCTTCCTTCGTTTGAAGAATCGATTAATTTTTATTGCCGACAAAATAAAAGAGAAAAAAAACCACAACTCTAAACTCGAAAGAAATGTCTTAGAACTTAATAAGGTAGGTACTTGAAGAAAATTCCAAGTGCTCTTTTCCTTCTAGCAACATAGCCTTAAATTTTTCATGTGTTTCAAGTACAAGGAGAGTTTCTAATCGTAGTCTCGAGAGATCGTAAAAGTTGGAAAGTGTTGGTGGTAAACCATATACGGCATCACCTTCGATGGAGTCAGCAACGATCGACTTTTAGAATTCCAAAAGGGGGTGGTTTTAGGTACAAGAAGGGTAGAAGCGGCACAGTTATTGCCATGCATATGGTGTCTCGGACAATAAAACGAAATGGCTTCAGTGCGGTGGGTTTCGGTTGGGTATGGGATTTTAGAGTCCGCCTTAATCGGACTATCGAGCAAAGCAGCCAAACGTGGCAGAGCGAATTGCAGTGATCCTACGAATCTACTCGAAATTTCACTACTATTTCCTCTCCCCCATTTTCTCTTCTCCTTTTCCTCCCTCACTCTATCCCTCTCTTTCTATTCCTTCCTTCCTTCCTTTCTCACAAGTGGATGAGGTCTTGATGTAGACTACTCACAAGTTCTCTCCTCACGATATAGTACAAACTATATCAATTCTTCAACTTCCTATTTTCTATATTTATTAGCTCGGGGAAATATTTATTCTACTTATTTGTCTTTTTATTACTAATTTATTATAAATACAGTGTAAATAATAATCAGACAAATTTTGCCTGACCGAATTCGATTAAATTAATACAATTAATAATTATTAATAATAATAATAATAATAATAATAATAATAATAATAATAATAATAATAATAATAATAATAATAATAATAATAATTATTATTATTATTATTATTATTATTATTATTATTATTATTATTATTATTATTATTATTATTAATAATTATTAATTATTAATTAATACAATTAAAAAAATTGTCAGGTCTGACTAAATTAGTGTTTTACGACCACAGTAAATCGTGAGGTATTAAAAAGTGTTACAGATTAAATTAACACCAAAAAAGATTAAAATTATCAATATTGGAGTTATTTTTTACAATGAATGAAAATTTAGTTTATTAAATTTTTTTTTAATTATAAAACATGAAGATATCGATAACTCCTTGTCTTCAACTCGGAGTGATCGGTTTCTTCAAATTTTATAATAACTAAAGATGACCAAATAATAAAATCATTATTTTATATTTATATTATAAGGATATTATACTTCTTCCAAATTATTTTTATTATTTCAATTAAATTATTATTTTCAAAAAAGTTTAATTATATTTTAACTTTATATCTATTATTTTTAATAACAATGAATTTATCAATTTCACGAAATATTAATTATTCCTAAATTCGTTAATTAAATGCATATTAGAAAATAAACCACTTTAAATAATATTAAAAAAAATTCAATTAAACTTTTTCAAAAATATTAATTTCAAAATTCAATTATTTCCAAAAAGTTCACTGTATATTTCTTTTAGTATTCAATTATAATCTAAAATTTTACCTGAAATTGATTTTTAAATCAATTTTTACTAAAAAAAATTCTACAAGAATTCAATTATTTAAATGCAAAAGTAAATAATTTATTGAATTATTGAATGTTTCTCAAAATTAAATTCTCATAAAGAATTTTAGTAGCAAATTTTTTAATAATTCAATTCTTTTGTCTAATTTTATTAAAACTTGCATGAACATAATTACTTTTTTCAAGGAATTCAATTATAATTGTATGAAAAATAATTGAAACGCTGAAATTCAGTTTTATGAGAATTTTCAAATTTATTCGTTTACAATTCAATTTTAAAAAATTCCAATTATTCGTAAATTCAACAATTAAATATATATTAAAAAATAAAAATTTGGAATAATTTCAATAAAAATTATAATAAACTTTTATAAAGAATTAATTCTACAGAATATATTTTGTCAAAAAAAAATGAAAAATTATGAATTTCAGTGACTTTAGTTTGAAACTTTTTCAAAATTTATAATTATTTCTAAATATTCAGGTTATAATGTTTTTAATACTTAAGTATAGTCTAAAATTTTAACTGGAATTCATTTTTAAAACCATTTTTATTAGTAAATTATACAAGAATTGAACTATTTAAATGCAAAAGTAAATATTTTATTGAATAATTGAATGTTTCTCTAAATTCAAATCTTATAAAGAATTTTAGTAACAAATTTTTTAATAATTCAATTCTTTTATTGAATTTTATTAAAACTTGCGTGAACATAATTACTTTCTTCAAGGAATTCAATTAAAATTGTATGAAAAATAATTAACACGCTGAGATGAGTTTTATGAGAATTTTTAAATTTATTCGTTTACAATTCAATTTTACAAGATTTCAATTATTCAGAAATTCTGCAATTAAATATATATTAAAAAATAAAAATTTGGAATAATTTCAATAAAAATCCTAATAAACTTTTAAAAAGAATTAATTCTACAGAATATATTTTGTCAAAAACAAAATGAAAAATTATGAATTTCAGTGATTTTAGTTTAAAACTTTTTCAAAATTTTATTATTTTTAAAAATCCACGTTACAATGCTTTTAATACTTAAGTATAATCTAAAATTTTATCTGAAATTTATTTTTAAACCCATTTTTATCAGTAAATTCTACGAGAATTCAATTATTTAAATAGAAAAATAAATAATTTAGTAATTTCATGTTTGTTGAATTTAAATTCTCATAAAAATTGTTATCAACAATTTTTTTCAATCATTAAATTCTTTAGACGAAGTTTAATAAGATTTTTAAGAATAATTACATTTTTTCAGGAATTTGATTAAAATTGCATTAAAAATAATTGGAATTCTGCAATGAGTTTTATTATTTATGGAAATAATTGAATTCCTAAAAGAATTTTATTATAAATAAAAATAATTGAATCTCTGTAGAAATGTTATTATTTATGAAAATAATTTAATTATTGCGAAGACATTTATAAAAAAATTGGTTAATAATTGAATTTCTGTAAAAAATTTTATTATTTATGAAAATAATTAAATGTTTGCGTAGAATTGTATTCAAATTTTTGTTAACAATGTAATTCGTGTTTTATTTAAAATAAAATTTCATTCATAGTTAAACATAATACCAAAGTAGATTATTTTAATTTTTTGGTGTTTATTTTTGCTTAAAGGATTAAATCCCAACAATTTAAATTTGTTCTAATAACAATGAATTTATTGAGATAATAAAAAATGTAACCACAACAAAAATTTTTTAGTTCTTTATTAACAATTCTTTTTTCTTCGGAGAAAATAGGCAAATTCTTTTTTAAAAAGAATACATTTTTCTAAAAAAAAGAATATATTTTTCTACTTTTTACAAATTTTGGAAGAAGAAGAAGAACTTTTGTATTTTCATTTCTTCGACTCCTTATTTTCTGTAGTTATTAGCACAAGCAAATATTTGTTCCACTCATCAGTTTACTTTGGCTTTTCGACAGAAAATAATCCTCTTATACTATTAACAAAATCGTTGATCAATTTTCTATTGACAGATCTCTTTTGGATTCTGTTCTAACTTGAGTTTTTTCCGGAGTTCATTAATCATTTTTAGCACAATGTGGTGAAAAGAGATGAAAATTAACATTAGACATATATTTTCGTAAAGGTTTTATTGATCGTAAATGGCAAGACAAATGTTTAGGTAAAAAATTAGTTCCAGAAGAAATATTTGAAAAGTAAAAAAATATATATAATGTCCGACACAAATTTTACTTGTACTACCGAAATATAGGAGTTATTATTGACTTTAATTGAAAATATAGTTAATTTTTTTCTCCTTCGCTTATGTTGACTTCTACTACTACTTTATAAACCATTGAAAAATTTTCGTTGAAAAAAATATACTTTTACTATTCTTTTACTCTCGCTGTTATTAATTTTGAATTAAGAGGAATTTTAACAAAAAAAAGTCCACAAAGATCTAAAACTTCCTGTCTAGTAAAAACTGACTTTTACTACCCTTATAAATACTTTACTAGAATGAAAAATGCACCCCTCTATCATTTCTTAAAACCTCCACCAAAAAGCAATGGAAAATATTTATTTGTCTAAATATTTACTTAGCGTTTTAAAAAAATGTCATAAAAGTCAAAAAACAGGAGAATTCGAATCGACAAACAATTTAGAGAAACATTGCGAAAGAGTAAGATAAAATTGAGAAACTTGAAGAGCGGCATTAACCGATAGAGATTCCGAAGGCACACTATCTCGTCCCTTTTTCATCATCTATATTTAATCGCCTCAAGTACGTTTTTTTACAGTTTCTTTAGTTAATGTTCCTCGGTTCATGGGAATCGTACATCTTAAGGACTTTTAAAAGGTTTCTTTGACAACTTAAGTAACAACAGTGATATCAGTGGAAAGCAGTTAAGCCCCGTAAACTCTATACACACAAGCAAACAGGAGGAATAAAATAAAAAAAAAGAAAAAAAAAAGAGAACGTCCGGTACGTGAAGTCGTAGATATTTAACGACACGATTTCAAAAGAGAGAGAAAAAGAAGAACTCTTTTTTCTCACAAGGAGAGAAGAGGCGATAGAGAAAGAGAGAAGAGACTCGGTTACAATTGTGGAGAGGAAAAAAATATATAGGCATCTAAAGGTTAGGATTGTATCAGCTATTCGAGTATAAGAAACAGTTTACATTTACTAAAAGTTTCCAATTGCACCCGAGTGAATCCACTTTATTTTACTCTTGGAACCGTCATTTTACTACCAACAGTGGGACGCAAGGGACGCGCTGTAAGAGAAAAGGCCGAGGGGCTTGTGTTCTTAAAACGACTTCAAAGTCGTCCCAGAGTCCTTTTGTAATCCTCGAAGGTAGGGGAGAAAGGGAAAAGAGAATGGAGAGTGGAAAAACTGTTCCAACGTACCTTTCTCTTGTTAACCAGTGCGAGAGCCACCTGATCGAGAAGCATCGAAATTTTATTCGATTTCGAGTTTTACTTTTGTTCGCCCTTATACGAATACAATATATTTTTTCCTCAATACATTCCTTTCTTTTTATTCCACAGATTTTGAGTAGAAAGTTTAAAAAACTTTTTATTGTAAAATAAAAAAAAAAATGCCGAGCTCTGTTTTATTTAATTCAAGTAAACCAGAAAATGATCGAATTTACTATCGTAGTAAATCAAAATCAACTCGAGAAGCAGATTTTTTCCAAAACTACAATAATAGAAAAACTTTTTGAATGAAATTAATCAGGGGTTTTATTAGGTAATAATATTTTTTCTCTGACTTTTACTTTCATTTTTATTTTCACTTTGTTAGACTTTTTTACCTTCATTTTCATTTTGATCCATTCGATAAATGGAACTGTAGATTATTTAAAGTGTTGTATGTCCCTTAAGACTTAATTTTTAAAAAGTTGACTGTACTATGAAAATAAAATATTAAAATTTTATTATTAAAATTATGTTCCAAAAAATGTATAATATTGCAATTTTAGGAAAATATAATATTAAATTATTATTAATAAATTATCACAGTCGATTGTTAATAAATTGAATTTCAAGAGTTACAAAAAAATTTGCAATTTTTGAAAATTTTATTTATTGGATGATTTAAGTATCAACATTTTTTTAAAAGAACACAAAATCAGCTTAAAATATTTTTAATGTTTAATTATCGAGAAATAACTGTATTAATAAAATAATCGAAATAAAGTAAAAATACAAATTTTGCTGTACATAAAATATATTTGAGGGGTAAGTTTTCAAAACCTGATAAATCCAAATTTTGTCATTTCGAATAATTTAAACAAATGACAATTCTCACATAACCATTAAAATTATCTTTAATGTAGAAAAAATGTAATAAATTATTCATTTTTTAATATTTTTTCTATTTAAAATGCTATTTTGTAATTAAATTTTATTGTTATAGGGAATTTAAAGGTTTTAATAATTTTTTCTAATAAAAAGATAGAAATTAAAAATCATCAAGGTTGGGCCAAAATATTTTTTAAACTCGAAATTCTTTATAAATAAATTTTCTTTTCTTAAATTAAACAGTGATAAATAGATTTCTAAAGATTTTAGTATATTAAATATGTGTTTATCTCAAGTTTTTTAAAAAAATGGATTTATCAACTTTTGAAAAATTGCTCCTCATTTATATATAGTTATATCTTTATATATTTTTAATTAATAAATTTATTTCTGTTGTAAAAGATTTTTATTGTAAAGAATTTACTTTTTAATAATAAAAGCAATTGTACAATCGAAGTATTTATTAAATACTTTTAGATTTATGACAAAAAAAACAAAAATTTTTCGAACCAAATGAAGTATAAATTAATTTTTGATTTTCTTTAAAGGGTCAGAATTCGTGAAATTTTCAAAGAAAACAAAAAGTATTTTTTTTAATCAAAATGATAAAAAAAATTTACTATTTTGTCTTAGGAATGTGTCAACCAAAGAACAGAAGAAAATATTATTTTTTATAAAAGTTATTGCAAAATAATTTTTTTGAAACTTTTTAAACAAAATTTTATTTCTCCTAAATAAATGGACCGATTTAAACGAACCAAGCGGGAATATAAAAGGAATGAAAAATACTTTCGTTCAGAATTAGAAAATTTTTAAAAAGTTTATATTTTAATAATTATTTAATAAATTTTTTATAAACAATTATTTTTTTTAATATTCTGCGCCTTTTAAAAATTTTTAAAAAACATCTACATACACTTAAAACTCTAAGAAATTCAAATGCGTTGAGAAAATTTATGAGCGAAAATTATTTTAAAAGTTATAATGGAAATTATATTGAACGGAGATGCGATTTTGATTATTTTCCGAATTAAAACATTATTTTTACCTACGAAATGAACAAAATTCTGTCGAATTAAAATTTTTATTCAGTTATATAACCATAAAATTATCAAAAACTAAATTCATCGTTGATGCACTACACCGCGCCAATATAATTTCCATTATAACTTTTAAAATAATTGTCGCTCATAAATTTTCTCAACGGATTTTGATTTCTTATAGTTTTAAGTGTATGTAGATATTTTTTTTAATTTTTAAAAGGCGCAGAACATTAAAAAAAATTAATTGTTTATAAAAAATTTATTAAATAATTATTAAAATATAAACTTTTTAAAAATTTTCTAATTCTGAACGAAAGTATTTTTCATTCCCTTTATAGTCCCGCTATTGGTTCACTTAAATCGGTTCATTCATTTAGGAGAAATAACATTTTGTTTAAAAAGTTGCAAAAAAATTAATTTTGCAATAACTTTTATAAAAAATAATATTTTTTTCTGTTCTTTGGTGGACACATTCCTAAGATCAAATAGAAATGCTTTTTTATCACTTCGATTTAAAAAAAAATACTTTTCGTTTTCTGTGAAAATTTCACGAATTCTGACCCTTTAAAGAAAAAATTCTTTTTTTCCTTAATTTAAAAAGAAAAAAATTTGTTTAAAGATTAAAGGGAAGTTTGAAGAAGTTTTGCCTGCTCGTGTAATTCTGAGTGGGGCGCACACAAGTTGCGCAGTGTTTTCACATTTTGGAGAAGTTTCCAGTGAAACATTTAATCGCTATTATTGTTTACGCGCTCTGTTAATCAAATAGTTTTAAACCTTTCTCTTCTTAGGGAACTTGTAAACCCTCTCGGAAGCTGTAAATTTCTCTCGAAACAATATTAAACTAAAACGATGTAAACTCTTTTTTCCTCTATAAATACATATATACACATACACAACCAAACGTAGGTAAACTTTCCAAATCTCGCTAAAGATTTGAAAAAAAAATTTTTTTAAAATTCTTTTTTGTAATTAAAGTTTAAAGTTAATTAGGATAAATTTTTTTAATTATCTACGGTAAATTTCCATCATTTGTTATTTTATAATTTATTATTTCTATTGTAGCAGTTTATGAAATATTATTTTTCTATATATTTATTATTTTCTTTTTATAATTTATCTATACTTATTTATTGCATGTTAAATATTTTTTTACAATCAATTTCAACATTTATTCTAGTGTTTTTATTCCTGTGATTTTTTTTTATTTCCTGTTCATTATTTTACAGCCTACTTTATTTTCATTGTTAATTTAATGTTTAATTGTTTTTATTTGACTTTTATGACTTTTGTTATATCACTTTTTAATTTTATTTACCGATTTTAATTTTATCGCTTCTTTATTTACCGATTACTGTTTTTATTTTCCCCATTCTTTGATTGTTATTATTATTTTTTTTTATTTATTTGCAGGTTATTATTTGCCCATTGTTCGGTTTACTACTACTTTATATTTTATTTTCATCACTCCTTGTTTTCTAAATTTATTGCTTCATTTTTTTATCGTCACTTCTTACTTTATTTCTACTTGTATGTTATTTAATTTCTTGTCTAATTTTCTTTTTTTCGGGTTTTTTTTCTATTTTCTTTTTTTTTTAGGTCTTTAAAATTTGAATAATAATTTGATTGATTGAATTCATTATTTTTATGTTAAATAAATGAAACTAAAAAATGTGATTGAATTAGAAAAAGTAAAAAAATTTAAAAACTTAGAGAAGTGTAATTTTTTATTTGTAAGACATCGGAAGTGACGCTAATCCATAAGATAGAGAGAGAGAGAGAGAGAGAGAGAGAGAGAGAGAGAGAGAGAGAGAGAGAGAGAGAGAGAGAGTTTAGAATTTTCCCTTACAATGAAACATGTAAATCAAATATCGAAGATTTTTGAATAAAACTCCATTGATTGGACGGGAAAATCTTTTCTGAGATTAATGTCAAGGATCAGTCGAGATTATGTTGCTGGAGAATTAGAGAAGAAAGTAACAAACGTTTGGTCTAGAGTTACATCAAGTGGGTTAGTTTACTCAATCCGCTTGTCCATTGTTTTACAATGGAAAAACGATCGAGTCTAACAGGAACGTTGAGCTTTACAGGAAGCAATTCTCTCTTTGTTTCTCTCCTTCTTTCCTCACCTTTTTCCATCGACTCCTTCTTTTCACCTTTCCCTGTGAAAGAACCGCTTCCTCACGGAATTAGAGGGCAAAAGTTTCCCTTTTTCACCCTTCCCCCCCTCTTTTTGCACTCTCGCTACTTCTCGTCGTGGGGCGTCTAATAAATATTAACAAGAACCGCGGTGAAATGATAATAATCCACGAAACTTCTTCTTCTTCTACTTCTACTTCTTCAGGGAGAGAGACAGACTACGCGAGTGGGAGTTATAAATATAAAAACCTTGAGAGGGAAAAAAAAAGATTAAAAAAATATTAAGAAAGATAAAAAAGAATGAAAAAAAAAGATGAGAATTAAATGAAAAGGAAAAAAAAGATTAAAATGAAGGCGAAATAAAGGTGTGTTAAACATAGTGAAAGAAATTTTTTCTGACAAGATTTTTTTATTAACACTGGTGCTATTATTTCAAATCTGACTGAAAAATTTAGGTCAGATGAAAAAGCCTTTTACTACTGAAAATATTGTTCCACCTTATTTGTTTACTTAAACTTTGATTTTATGGCAAATTTATTCGTAAATGTATTTATGTCTAAAATAAGTTTTCTATTAATTATTCTTCATTAGGAATATAGTGTAAAAATTAATCAAAGAAAGTTTAGCTAACTGAATTCATTTAATATTACTAAAATTAATATTGCAATTGCAATAATTTTTGGCCTAACTAAAATAGTGTTTTGATACTTAAAATATTTATTTATCTCATTATTTATTACAAATACAGTGTAAAAAGTGATTAGAGAAACTTTGTCTGACAGGATAATTTTACTTTTACTGAAATTATTACTGCAAGTTTAGAAATGACAGGCCTAACTAAAGTAGCCTTTTACTACTAAAAATTTTAATTTGTGTCTAAAATAAAAATAAGAAATAAAATAAATTTATTAGAAATCAAATGTAAAAAATTATCAGCAAAAATTATATCTGCCCAAATTCGTTTAATAGTACTGCAATTAATGCTACAATTGAACAAATTATTAGGTCTGACTAAAACAGTGTACACTGTTTTAAACGTTTTACTACTGGAAACCTTATTATTCAAAATTTGTCTTTTGAGATTTTTATTTTATTACAAATACAGTGATAAAAATTATGAGTGAAAGTTTGTTTGACGAAAATCTTTAATACTACTGAAAAAATATTGCAAGTGATAAACAATTCAATTTCTGGTAGAAATAAGAAAACAAAGGAAAAACAAGGCAAAAAAATTTGAAAAAGACAAAAAAAAATTCTGATAAGGTAAAAAAGGTTAAGAAAAACCTTGTAGAAAATTTACATCGGCAGTCTAAATCTACGTAAAGCCGGTCTAGTTTTTTCCTCGCGTTGCTATTTACAGTAATGTTAGATTGGTGCGGTCTTGATTCTATCTAGTTTACTAGACAAGCTTTTAATTTTTATATAGATTTTGCAACGCGCTGCAATTCTAGTAAAACTATGTTAATGCTAGTTTGGTACTATCTAGTTTTCTTAATTATATTTTTATCACGGCATAAACTGAAATTATTTTTTTAATATAGTTATTATACAGAAATACTAGATTTTACACTATTAACTATATTTTACGGTTTTTCCCTATAAACTTTTTTAATTTCATTATTATTATTACATTTATTTTAAATATTACTTATTTGTTAAAATTTCGTTTATATCTCAAGTAGGCAGGATTTGGTTTAGGAAATGAAAAAAAATTCATCGCTATAATAATTGTCAATATATTTTTTTGAAAATAAAGGTCCCAGAAAGAAAAATTCATGGCGAGCAGGAAAATTTTTGTTTAATTTATTAAATTGTTTAAAGAAATTTAAAGAGAGATTTTTTAATGTCATAAAATATTTTTATCTTTTTATAAATTGTTTGGAATCAAAAAAGCATTTATCCAGAAAGATTTCTCAGCAGAATTATTACTGAAAAATTAATTAAATTTCTTGTGAATAAGTATAACAATTAACAAATTCACTGTTTGGACAGTTTTGGCGTAAGAAGGTGTTTTCTTTAATAATTTATGAAAATTATAGTTACACTACCGGTCAAAATTGAGAGACCACCCATTTTCAGGCGATTGAAAAACGTTTCATAACATAAAATTTATGGAAACTAAATTTTTTTTCTTTTTATATTTTGAAATATGATAAAATTTTGAAAAGAACAAGATATTTTAGAAGTCATTTAGCCAATATTTAATTTAGATATTTTTAAAAAATCGTCATTTTCAATGTTTTACATAAATTTGAATAACTTCAAAAATAATGAACGCTTTTAATTGATCCTGGACTTATTTTAAAGGTCATTTACTACACTATAAAAATTACTTATAAGCATTAACGTGTAATTTTTTTCTTAGAAAATGCAAACCGTCAAAGATGGACCAAAAAAATTCAAAAAATTTGGAACAATCTTTCAACAGAAAAATGTTTAAAATTCAAACATATTTTTTTAATTATATTCTTTGAAAAAATCTACACAATATAATGTTTTATATATTTTTTAGAATAGTTTTTAGTACAGGAAATTGTTTCTAATTTTTTGAATTTTCTTGGTCCATCTATGACGGTTTGCATTTTCTAAGAAAAAAATTACACATTAAAGTTTATAAGTAATTTTTATAGTGTAGTAAATGACCTTTAAAATAAGCCTAAGATCAATTAAAGGCGTTTATTATTTTTGAAGTTATTCAAATTTTTGTCAAACATTGAAAATGACGATTTTTTAAAAATATCTAAATTAAATATTGGCTAAATGACTTCTAAAATATCTTGTTCTTTTCAAAATTTTATTATCTTTCAAAATATAAAAAGAAAAAAATTTTAGTTTCCATAAATTTTATGTTTTAAAACGTTTTTCATTCGTCTGAAAATGGGTGGTCTCTCAATTTTGACCGGTAGTGTATTAATAAAAATTATTGCGGGAATTTATAAAAATAATGTAGTCTGAATCTTAATTGAAAATTATTACTTCGGTAATTTATGAAAATTTTCAAGGAAATTAATGGAAACTTATGTAGAAATTTATTGAATAAAAATATATTCCACATAAGTTGCAATTAAAAATATTTATTTTAGCAATTAATGGAAATTTTCACGGTAATTTAAGGTAATTTATAGACATTTTTGCGATAATTTATAAAAATATGAAAAGCAAAAATTATCATTAAAATTTTGGATTTCAATCATTTATGGAAATTTTCGCGGTAATTTTTGGAAATTTATATGATAATAATTTATAAACATTTAGACAATAGTTTATAAAATTATGTAAAACACAAATTAGAACTAAAACATTTAACGTCGGAAAGTTATGGTTAGTTATGGAAATTTACGCGGTAATTTATGGAAATTTTTAGGTAATTTGCAGTAAATTTTTTATGATTCAGTTTAATAATGGTTTAACTACATTACATAGTTAAACCGTTTTCAATAATTTTAAGTGTAAAAGATGTCGAAAATTATAATTTATTGTCATGTAGCTTTGATATGGTAGTGGTTAGAGTGTTAGGCTAGATTTCCCTACATCATAGGTTCGATTCTCCGCAGTGTTAAATTTTATTTAGTAATAGGTTTCCGTCTATTCTGTGTTGTAAACATTAAGTTGATTAAAAGTTAACGATTATTACACGCTTTTAAATACAAATTAATTATTCCGTTTATTATATTAACATTGGATTTAAATATATTCCTTATTTGTTTCATTAAATAAACTTTTCTAATTTGTTTCTAGATCGCAGTAAAAATTAAAAAATGTATCTAGTGAGACTATGTAGCGCCAGTCTTGACATGACTATCTCGCGCTTAAAGGATACGAGCGTTACATTTCGGTCTAGATACTAGATTGAAAAGATATACTGGGCCAGTATAGCATCTAGACAAACTAGATAGGAACTAGGTGGCGCCATTACAATTTTCTACACGGGTACAAGAGGTTAAGAAAAAAGTTAAAAAACAAAGAGAAAGAAAAGGAAAAAAGAGAAGAGGAGACGAAATATTTCCTGACGCGCCTTCAGGAGCAAGATAAATAACTCCCAATGCGATTTCAAAAATAAGGTGAAAATAAAAATTATTTTTTAATTTCCCTGTTTTATACGAAGGCGAAATAAAATCTCCATTCCTCTTCTTCTCCCCCTCTCTTTATCATCATCTGCTAAATATGCAAGCGAATTCCCACTGGAGGACCTATTTGATCTTTCATGAAACAATAGCAATTCTCCTTTTTACGATCTCCTTCCTCAATTTATACAAATTCGAATACTATCAAGAGAGAGAGAGAGAATAAAATATAAAAATTATCCTTCCAGGAAATGGAATTTTCAAGTGGAGTCGCGCGCGCGACAAAAATTGATTCGCTTAACCCGTTTATTGTACTCGTCCGAAATCTGACAAGCCTTGTGTAGCCATTTCCACACTGAGCGAAAAGCCGAAGGGTTGAAACAGCAGCAGTACCACCACCACCACCACGTGATGGCTCTGGATGGAGAGTAAGGGCAACGGCTATTCTAAGGGCTCGAGATTACAAGCCATTGTTCTCTGGCACCCTTTGTCTCAGCTTCCCTCCTCCCACTACTCCTCATTTTCCTCAAACCCCTTTCCCTCCAAAACAGAGACCCTCATCCTTTCACTCACTCCAAAGGTCTGGCTAAACCTACCGAACCCTCGTTCTTCTTTGTGTTTTTAATTCGCAACTTTGTAACCAGTCCGTCGTCACTGCCGAAAATCTCCCACTCATTGCTGCCACCCTTGGGAGAGGGGGGTGAGGGGGACAACAGCCTTCATCAATGTTTTAACCCACGTCAGAACTTCGCTTATGCAGGAATTTTTTTTTTTTAACTTCTTGTTTTACAATGAATATATATGTGACCGAAACTTGTTTTTTATTTGACTTTTGTCTTTAATCTTTCTTTCTTTTTTTTAGAAAAGAATATTTTACATTTTTTATTCTTCTATTTCCTTCCTGAGAGGATTTTTTTTTCATATCGGAGAAAATAAATATTAAATGTGCTTTTTTCAAATTTTTATATGAAATACAAATTCATTGAAGTTTTATAAAAGAACAAATTTTTCATTTCTTAAAGTTTCTATTAAATTTCCAAGTTTTCAATTTTTCAATTTCAATTTTTCGTTCAAAAGAACAAAATATTTTTTATTGAAAATATTTTAATAATTCAATAATCATAAAAAAATTTTTAAACTAAAATTTTACATTTACAAACTCAGCAATTAATTTGTTGGATAGTGAAGCAAAATAATTACAATAAATATTTAATTTTTAGAAGAAATAAATAAATTTCGTTTATTTGAACGTCCAGAAATTAAGGATTTTTTTTAAATTGAATAATAATTAGTAGTTCAAATGAAAACAGAAATTAACAATTTGCGACTTTTTGTAAATTTTCACGTCTTATGAACTGTTAAATAAATTTTTTCAAAAATAAAAAATTAGAAATTATGTGGAAATTCTATAGACAAGTTATGAAAATTTCATAAATTTCATTCCAAAGAATTTACATTTTTGGAATTTTATAAAAAGGATTTTAAATAAATTAAAATTATTAACTCTGCAATTATAAAAAAATTTTAAAAATTAAAAACAATCTTTCAATTTTTTAATGTATAAATTGCAAATTGCATAGAAATTCTATGGATGCAAACCATGAAAATTTTCTATAAACACGGAATTTTTATATAATATTTATGGAATTTTTAATATATATACAGCTTAAAAAGAGTAAAATTTAATTAATATTTTTAAAGTTTCTAAACAAATTAGTAACAAAAAATTTTCAAAAAAATTATTATATCTTTTGAATTTTTCTTCTTTCAAAATGACAAAATTCGAATTTTTTTTAGAAACTCTCTAATAGAATAACCAAGGAATTCCCCTAATGAAATATTGTAGAATTTTCAAATAAATTTTTTTTGAATTTTCGATTCAATTTTCTATCCTATTAAATTTTATTAATTAGTTAGTCAATAATAATCGTAGTATTATCAAACAAAGCAAAATTGTAAAATAGACAGAATATAAAATAATAAACAGACAATAAAATAAAGACGAGAAACGGTAATAAAAAGTGAAACAGTAAATAAAAAACAAAAGGTAATAAAAAATGAATAAAACAGAAAGTCGTAAATTAAACAGCGAGCAATAATTTCCAAATAAATAACTGAATAATAATACTAATAAAAATAATAATTAGAATAAAATAGTAATTCAAGCAATGTATAATATAATAATTTCTCAATATTGCAAGAATAAAATAATATTTACTGGCCAATTTATTCTTGTAAATAGGTAAATCAATATTTTGGTAATTAATTTCAATAATAAATTAATTAAATAATCTCCTTATTTAAGGGGGGGGGGAGTACACCGATATTTTTAATTATATTAAAAAAATAATTTAAATATTCACCAATTTAAGGTAATTTTTTATAAGAAATTAAAATTAAAATTTTTTTTTAATTAAAGATTAATAAAAATAAAAAAATTAAAAATTTAATTAATTAATTAATTAATTAATTATTAAATTTAGTTTATTTTAATTATTATTATTTAATTTAATTTAACTTAATTTTAACTGAAAATTAAAGTAGTTTTTTAATTCCATACGTAATTTTGTAGAATGTATGCTTTTGAATGCACACAAAAATTATCAAATTAAAAAATTGATTTTCATAATTTGTGAAGCATGAATTTTGAAAAAAATCTTTGTTTATACGCTGAAAATGCTAAAAATACAATTATTATACAATTTTTTAAAATAAAAATTAATTATTTAAATTTTTTCTCAGAATTTTTCACGAAACAATTGGCAAAAATTAATTATACTATTTTTGTGGCTAATTTAAGACCATAATTTCTTCATGCTTTTAAAATATATTTAATTTTTTAAATATAATTTTTTTATCTGAAATTATATAAAATTTCTTGAAATTATATAAAACTATAATAAGTAAACAAATTAATTTTTGTATAAAAAATTGAATCATAATGGTATTTTTTTATCATTTTCAGCCTAAATACAAAGATTTTAAAAAAATGCTTAAAAAATTATTCGATAATCATTTTTTCATTTATAAATGTTTTTGTGACTTCAAATTCTACAAAATCTTCAAAATAAATCATTTATTAAGAATAATTTTTTGATTTTCAAGTCATGTTCAAGAAACTATATATTCTTGTCGTTTAAGGAAGAAAAATATAAAAATACCTTCTTTGAAAAAAATATTTTTTGATTTGAAAAAAGAAACAAATTGTAATTTGTAAAAAAAATTGAAACAAAATGATACCAAAAGTAATTTTTAAGAAACTTAATATTCTTTTCCTTCAAGTAAGAAGAAAATTACTTTTTTCCAAAATAAACCATTTTTCGAAACTAAATTTTTGAATGCTATATGTTTGACTTATATTTTCATCGAATTGGTGTCAGTGCACATCTCGATTATAGAGCCGTTGGACGCGCGTCGTAAAACGATATTACCGTCAAGAATTTAATTCCTCAGTGAGGTTTTTATCATTATGCATGTATAGCGCGCGCACGGACTATTCGACTCTGCTCTTTTATTGCATTGCAGTTTCACGTGAGTTATACTTTTTGATTGCATTTAGTAAACAGATTTTTTTTTATATACCTATATATCTATATACACATACATATAATGTCGATGAGTTTATGCAGACTTGCAATTTCGGCTGAATTCAATATTTGAGATTAAAAAAGTTGGAGGATTTTTTAATAGAGTTGCGCCCGCCAAATGCGTCCAATTTTTTTTATTTTTCTCCTCCTATTTTTTAACCTAAAGTGGAATTAGAGATGCAATTTTTAAATTAAAAGGAATGCAAATTCAAACGTCAAACAATGACGATTATATAGAAAATAAAATTTTTCTCCTATTTCATCTGTGTTTGCCTACAGAAAATAAAGCGAAATAAAAAAAAATTTGGTATAATTCTTTTATCTCAATCTGAAATGTGAAAATGCTTTTTATGAGAAATGAGAATATAAACAAGTTAAATATATTAAAGCTAATCAAAAGCCAGCGATGTTTTCATTAAGTTAATTCGTTTGTATATGGATTTTTTCTAGAAGTTTTAAGGTTGTATTTTGCTTGATAACAAGCGATAATTAATTATATTCACTCGTACAAATATCATATATACAAAATTGACAGAATTTAATCTAATTGAGTCTATTTACGTTTTGAATTTTCGTGACGAGAGATATCTTTTTTTTTTATTATAATATGATTATAGAGATTATTTATCGCATTTGTAGGCGATATTGCGCAATATTCGAAACATAAAATTACCAGAGAAAGAGAGAGGAACAAAACTTTAATAGCAGGTGTAAAACCGCAAAAACCTTTTTATAAGGAAGTAAAAAATCATAACTGTTTATAATAACTGCATTTTTCATCCAAGGAAAAAAATTAACCCCGTTTCTTTTTTGTCGTTAAGAATAAATTCCAATTAGCCTCAATGGTTATTAGATAGTTTTTTTCCTCCTGAAACTTAAAGAAATTGAAGAGAAAAAAAATTACAGTTTGTAATTAAATCGTTAAACAAGGAGACAATTTCGTAAATATTACCTAATTGTTTCTAGGAGAATCATAAAAGACGGATGGATACAGTTTTTATCCTTAGCATTTGCTGATAATTTTTTTTTCAAAATTACTACTCTCAATATTGCGTGATAAATATCAAACCGAAAAATAGTTCAACCTAATAATTTTCGGTTTTAACTAAAAAAGATTATTATTTTAAAAGTATTGGGAAACTAATTTTTACTTTAATTTCTATTAAATATTTCTAAATATTTCTAAATAAATTTCAATTTATTATTATGAAAGCAAAAAATAAATAAAGAAAAAAATACAGAAATGAATAAGTAAATTTCTAATAGTTATGAATTAAGAAACAAATAAAGAGTTAAATAAATATAAAAAAATAAATAAATACACAAATGAATGAATAAATAAATAAATTATTTATTTTCGTTCTAATTTTAAATTTGCTCGAATTACATACACGTAAAAATTGTTTCAAATAATAAATTGTGAAAAAGAAACAAGTTACGATTGTTAAGTATGTAAGGGAATATATTTTAGATTACAACTGTTGCGCATTTAAATATAAATGGACCGCAAGCCTACAAGAGAGAAAGTGAGAGAGAGATAGAGAGTGAGGTGAGGGAGAGAAAAAGAGACAGATACTTTGAGTAAAATTCACAGGTACATAGAGAATTCTTAGCTGGCGTAATCCTCTTTGAAAACGGACAAGAATTATATTTAGTGTGTCGCAAATTCACACCGCATTTCTCTAGCTTTTCATGAATTTAAGCACAGTACCCCAAGGGTCGACACTGTGCAAGTTAAAATATACATAATGTTAACGAAAAGGTTCATGTGTGGTCACAGAAAATTGTGAATGTGTTGAAACAGAACTTTAACATTCCAATCCAATTTTGTAAAGTCACTTCTGAAAAGTGTTAAACTTCCTCATTACATTAAACTCACATTACTAAGTTAATTTTCCTTTATGTTGGGTAATAAATTTCGAAAATCTCAAACAATTTTTTTTACAAAGAAATCGAGTAAACACTCTTTTAGTAGTTATGTAAAAAAGAAAGAAAGTTTTTTTTTTAAATAAAAAGTTTAAAAAAATTGCAATAAACTTTGTAGAAGGTTGATTCCATTTCAATTCAAAAAGGCTAAAATATGTAAGTCAAATAATAGTTTCGTATGGAAATATATTATTTTTTACACAATTTTAGACGACACGTATTTTGTCAAAAGGCAAAATACGCGTCGTCTAAAATTGTGTAAAAAATAATATATTTCCATAGCATTTGAATTTTTAAAACTGCGAAGTCTGATTTCAAGAAAATGACGGTAAAAAATATTTAAATTGATGTATGTTTCTTGCAACTGTCTATAATGTAGTGGTTTTTTTGTACCTACTTCCGGATTAAATGTTCTTTCAAGTCCCACAAGTTTAAGTTAAAAATTTTTAAATTCAGCAAAATGGCGGCTATTTTTCGAAAAAAATTAAAATCAAATTTTCTCAAAAACCCCATCGTTTTTTTGTCTCCTAAATTTTTTTAATACTTTCTAGAAGTCTAAAGATTATTTTCCAATAAAATTTATCGGGGTCCCGCATCTTAAAGAAGAATAACAAATTTTTTTGTTTTTTCAGAAATGAAAAATGGAAGTTGTTTCGATATGTTTACAATATACAACTTAATTTCAAAAAGAAAAAACGTTTGTCTTGAAAAATTAAGTAAATATTTATTACAACTGACATTTTCATCATTTAAGGAATTTAAATTATTATTATTTTCTAATTAAGCCAATAAAACTTGCATTTTTAAAGTATATTAAACTTTTAATTCAGCATTTGAATGCAAAACACTTTTAATGTTCCAAAAATTAAAAAAACGACATAAAATACATTCAACAAAAAATAAATTTCCATGGAATTCAAAATTATTTTACTCCACCTTTAGATTAATTCAATATTTAATTTTCTGTTTTAATGTATTGTTTTACTTTGTTACTATTAGGTTTGTTCTGCTTTTATTTTTTCGTTAGTGTTTTTTTCTAGATGTTTTGTCTTCTTTATAGACTTTGCTGAAAAAATGACATAAGTAAATACTTTTATGGGAATTCATAAGAAAGTAATATATTGTTCACGTGAAAATAAATTTATGAAGCTAAGAAAATTAGCTAGAAAAAAACAGTAACGAAAAAATAAAAGCAGAATAAACCTAATAGTAACAAAGTAAAAAAATACATTAAAACAAAAAATTGACGTATACTGAAAAAGAGTATTGAACCAAGAAAATTTTTCTTGGTTGAAGCAAATCGTGAGATTGTATACATCCAAGAAGATACTAAAGTTCTGAACGTTCAAATGAACGAAATTTGTTTATTTCTTCTAAAAATTAAATATTTATTGTAATTATTTTGCTTCACTATCCAACAAATTAATTGTTGAGTTTGTAAATGTAAAATTTTAGTTTTTAAATTTTTTCATGATTAGTAATTTATTAAAATATTTACAATAAAAAAAAATTTGGTTCATTTGAACGTTCAAAACTTGGTGATCATCAATATTATTATAGTATTGATTCAAGAAAACGATTTTCTTATCATAGTATATCTGGGAGAAGAACACATATTCTTGATCCAACAAAATGTAGAATTCGACCAAGAAGTTAATTTTTATTTTGAGTTGAAAAAATTAGTAACTTTTATATTAATCTTTCCATTTTCTTGGCTAAAGACTATTGGTGTTGGATGAAATAAATAGTTATTTAAAGAAAATAAAAAAATGATACTACTGGAATTAATCTAAAAAGTCTAAAAGTGTCTGGTTTGACAAAAATATTGTTTTACTGCTGAAAATATTCATTTATGCGTTTAAAGTAAAATTTTATTTTATTACAAACACATAGGAAAAGATAATTCGAGGAATTTTGTCTATAATCTGTGAAGCATGTACTTTGAAATAAATCTTTGTTTATACGCTGAAAATTTTAAAAATACAATTATTAGACAATTTTTTAAAATAAAAATTAATTATATTATTTTGACTAATTTCAGACCATAATTTCATCATATTTTCAAAATATATTTTATTCTCTTTGTATAAATTTTTTATGTGAAGTTGGTTTAAAAAGCAAACAAATGAATTTTATCTTCAGCCTAAAATCAAAGATTTAAAAAAAAATGCTTCAAAAATGATGATAATCAATTTTTCCACTTATAAATCATTTTTGTGACTTCAAATTCTAAACAAAATCTATAAAATAAATAATTAATTTATTAAAAACAGTTTTGTGGAATATTGAAATTATTTTTTGATTTTCAAGTCATTTTCAAGAATTACAGTAAAATAAGAAACACTAAAATAAATATTTATTCAAACATAGCATTATTATCACTTGTTATTCTCAAAAATAAAAAGGAAAAAAATTTAGACAATAGAGAGACATTTTTTTAATAAAACTACAAACATTTTTAAGTACAAGCGAAAATCAACTTACAGCTTTTATTTATCACAATTTATTTTATTATTTATTTTTATTCCCAGCATTATTGGTAGTAAGAGCCAATTTCAGTCAGACCTATACTTTAAAATATGGTTTTAAAATTTTAGCATGGAAATATTAAGCTACAGTTTTTTTAATATATCTGAAATTCTTTTAATAATTTCTGAAAGAATAGTTTTAATAAAATTTTTATATTATTTATTATTTTAATATTTATATGAAGTAGATAAAGAAATATTTACTTAGACATAGCGCAAAGTGTTTCAAAAATAAGCTGGAAGTATTTTTAACTATTTTGTAATACTTTTCATTTTATTCTCTTTTTAATTTTCATTCGCAGCATTTTTTTTTTCCTTATAAGTTTTACACTAGTTTACTTTCCTTACACTATTTTACACTTTTCGAAAAAATACGAAAATTAAAAATGACCGAAAAATACTTTTAACTGTAAGGGAAAAAAATTGTTTACTGCAGACTTTATTATCAGTAATAGTAGTAAAGTAGTAAAGTAAATATTTAGTCAGACAGTGAAAGGAAGCGTAAGGCAAGTTTAACATACCCTAAAGTATTTTTAACCATGAGTAATAAACTTTACTCTTTCTTTTTACTCTATCAGGATAGAAAGTAACGAGATATTTAGTCAGACATATCAAAAAGACTTGAATGAAGTTAAAGAAACTATCTTTCGAACGCAATCGAATGTGTGGATAATTTTCAGCACATATAATTGGTGACATAAAGTGAACGCGATCTCTCAAAGTTTGGGTTTGTCCTTTGGTCAACGTTGGGGGAGATATATAGCAGTGAAATGCGGTTACAGTTTGCCTATCTCTGTTAACAATCTATCAATTAATTAAGGAAAATTACGCTCTTGCTAAATTAATACTGGTTAGCGAGTGTGTGAGTTCCACATGTATTGTTATGGAGTGTATATAAGCTTTTTGAGTGGGAGGATGGTTTGAGTTGGTGTTGCAAATGCTAGGAGAGTTAGACGGCAGTGCCTGCCGCGAATTACCGGATATCTTAATGAGTACCGTAATTAATACGGACACAGATTGGAGGGACGTTCGAGTGCTGGGTAGATAGCGCTTAACAGGGACGTACGGGCTTTGTCATTGTACAAGAGATAACCGTATATCTGCCCGTGAAACACAAACCATGCCGGCAGGATACCCATTGCGTTTCAAGAACAGTTTGCGGATTGCCTTCGTTCGTCCAACTTGAAAGCGCAAAATACCTACACGTACACAAGAGTTTAGAATGGACATCAGTTTACTTGTTCTACTACTTCACTGCTGTATAAGGCAATTGAGTCTCGCACACCTCTATCTCGACTTTATCACCTCGCAAAAGTTTTCGTCATTCTTTTTCGACACTGCTTTTACTATTATAAACATACGTTTTTCGTTACTGTTCAACATTTTCGCTTTGTTATTTTAATTTAGTTTTTGTCACTACACTGCAAAAAAAATTATTTGATTCAAATAACCGATTATTTGACTATTATCAAATAAATACTTACTTAAATCAAATAATCTTTATTTGAATCAATTAAACAATATTTGCTTCAAATACTGAAATATTTGATTCAAGTACAGTTTATTTAATTCAAGACTGAATCCATTTCAAATTTTAGATGATAGTGTGGCCCTTTTTATACTAGACTCCTTAGGTCTTTTAGCATGGTCTCTTCGGAAAAGGTTTTCTAGCATAGAGTCTTTGAAAACTATTGTTGTAGACACTTGTGTTTACTCAGTATTTAGATCGCACGTGTTCATATCCTGTTAGTCATATGTTTTTACAATTTTGTTATTTAATATTATATTTTTATGTTCTTTCTTAATTATGTATAGTTATTACAATTTGTTATTAACAATTTGTTATTAACTTGTTATTACAATTTGTTATTATTGTTTACATTATTAGAACTTGTTGTTAATTATTATTTTGATACAATTTATTATTATCTTGTTAGTATTAAATATTATTTGTTGTTATTTTGTTGTTACAAATTATTATTAACTTATTCTTATTAATAACTATTTTGTTGTTACATTTTATTACTAATTTGTTACAATTAATTATTATTATTATTTGTTATTAATGTTACAATTAGTTATTATTATTTTGTTATTATTGTTGCAATTAATTATTATTATTTATTGCTACAAATTGTTATTATCTTGTTATTATTATTTATTATTGATGTTACATTTATTACTACTTGTTATTGTTGCTTATTATTATTATTTTGTTATTATTGTTACAATAATTAACATTATCTTGTTATTATAAATTCTTATTCGTTGTTACACATTATTATTGTTTAATTTTAATTATTATTTTATTATTGTTATTAATGCTATTTTCATTAATTAATAATTATAAATAATTGTTAATAATATGTCAATAACAATTATTCGTTGTTATTCCTATTATTATTAATAATTGGAAATTACGTTACGATGACGTAACATTATACATGATAAATAAAGAGCCACGTATTTTTTTATTTTTCAAAAAAGTTAAATTTAAGGAAGTTATGCACATTTGAACTATTAGTGGTAAAACTCGAATGAATAGTAAAAAAAATTGTTTTGCTTGTCATTTTTTCTTTTAAGTATAATTTAATTTTCTTTCTTGTGTCTTGTAGATGGGCTTGTCGTCTTCAAAATCCAGTTTGAAATTTGCAAAAATATTTCAAATTATAAAAATAGGGGATGATTTTTAAAAACAAATGAATCGCTATAACACTGTTGACGTTAACGATAACAATTTAAAAATTTGTGAAAATAAATATTTGGAAAAATATTCTCCTGATTGCCAGAATGATTTAGCCCGCTTGAAATTTATAGGAAATTTTCATAATTATTTAAAGAACTTGTAGTAAAAATTAGTATAGAAAAAAGGTGGTGTTTTTGAGAAAATTGATCTTATTTATTTTCAGAAAATCATCCCCTATTTTTGTAATTTTAAATATTTTTTCGAATTTCAAACTGGATTTTGAAGAGGACAAGCCCATCTACAAGACCCAAGAAAGAAAATTAAATTATGCACAAAAGAAAAAAAATGACAAGCAAAACAATTTTTTTCACTATTCATTCGAGTTTTACCAAAGTTCAAATGTGCATAACTTCCTTAAATTTAACTGTTTTGAAAAATAAAAAAATACGTGTCTCTTTATTTTTCATGTACAATAACATATTTTAGCGACAGCTAAATCTATAACTTGAAGTTAGTCGACCTGCCTGATTTAAAATGGATTCAGTCTCAAATAAAAATTATTTGATTTAAGTAAATATTTATTTGATAATAGTCAAATAATCGGTTACTTGAATCAAGTAATTTTTTTTTCAGTGTATGTCTGACTCAATTTTCATTTTACTACTAGATTTTTAATACAATTGTATTGTATGGAAATTCTTCAAATTGTTAATTTTAATATTATTTTAACATTTCTATGTTCACATAATAAACTTTGTAGAATATTTTTATTCTTTGCTGAATTATAATAAAACAAAAGAATTGTTTAAGTTTCGGATGCCAAAAAAACCGATGCCACAATTCAAGTGAAATAAGAAAATAGATAAATTTACAAATTAATGTAAGAAGTTAAATAATAATCATTGCTTATATTTATTCAATTAAGAGCATTTATTTAGAGTGTCAGAATTGTTTTATAACCATAATGGTTATAATAATAGTATATATCACAATGGTTATGAACTAATAAAAAATCAATGTTATTTATATAATTTGACTAAATATACTAATTTTTAATAAATATTATTTGTAAAAAACTATAAACATATATTTATTACCACAATTATTATTTAAATACTACCTAAATAATATTAATATTTTATCAGTTTAATAACCATAATGGTTATGAACTGATAAATAAAATAATTCTGACACACTAAATAAATGTTTTTAATTAAATAAATGTAATTTATGATAAATAATTTACTACTTACATTAATTTATAAATTTATTTATTATCTTATTTCACTTGAATTGTGACATCGATTTTTTGGAATCCAAACCTTAAAAAATTCTTTTGTTTTAATATTAATTAGCAAAGAATAAAAATATTCTGCAAACTTTATTTTGAGACAGAAATGTTAAAATAATTTTAGAAATAAAAATTTGAAGAATTTACATGTAATCTCCATGGAAATTCCGTGGAGAAGTTCCACAGAAATTCTACGGAATTTTTCAACGTGGGCGATATGCAAAATAAAAAAATAATGTCTGAACAAAATGAACAACTACTACTTAGAATAAAGTTTTTTCGTTATAGTAAAAATATTAGAAATTAAATTTTTTTATATGTCTTTTCAAACTCTATCTACATTATTTTAGAAACTTTTTTCCCTATGACTGACGAAATATGAACTTTACTATTGTTTTTTATTTTTTACCGTTTTTTCAATAATTAACAAAAAAGTTTTTATAATTTGTTAAAGTACATCTCGTAATTTTATAATGTGCAATACTAATTAATAAAAAAAAATATTAACTGAAACTCTGACTAAAATTGACTACTACTACTACTGATATTTTGAAAAATAACATTTGAATAAACAATTTAAATGAATAATAAAATTAAATAAACAATTTTCGTTATAAATGAAATATTTTTTATTACATGTGTAGTTCTACAAACGAGAGAATATATGATTTCCAAGGTTGATTTTTACATTAATTTTGAAAAAAATAAAATTATTTTTTATGCAGACCGTAGTTCTTAATGATTTCTATTATTTCCCAAAACGTTACCCAGTTTCAAAAAATATTTTTTGAAAAAAATAACCATTTAAGTCCTGAATGTGAAAATGAAAGTTAGTAAACTTTATAAATATTGAAAAATATACATTTTTAAAGCTATGAAAAAATTTTCTTCATTATCTTCCTTCGTTTGTAGAACTACCCATATGTCTGACTAATATTCATTTTACTAATGTATTTTTATTATAATTATTTTTTCAATAATTAGTAAAAAGGTTTATTTATTTTAGAAAAATAAGGCTTGTAATTTCCAAAGTTACAAAAGGTACAAAAGTTAAATAGTTAACCTCTGACTAAAATTAACAAGTACCAAATTACAAGTAATAGAATATTTTTGTTCTACTTGAAAATGATTCTCGTTGATTTTTCGAATTCTTTATTAATCACTAAAACTAAATATTTATTTTATTACAACTGTTTTCATAATTAGTCTTGCAATATTTACACTGAAAAAAATTTATTTGATTCAAATAACCGATTATTTGACTATTATCAAATAAATATTTACTTAAATCATATAATTTTTATTTGAATCAATTAAATAATATTTGCTTTAAATATTGAAATATTTGATTCAAATAAAAATTATTTGATTTAAGTAAATATTTATTTGATAATAGACAAATAATCGGTTATTTGAATCAAATAAATTTTTTTTTCAGTGTACGTGGAGAAATTTTTTTACAATTGGATGAATCCAAAAATAATTATGTAAAACAGAAAAAAAGTGAAAGTTTGACTACACTTGTCTTCTCCTACTAAAAATGTTGTGAATAAAAATAAAAAAAAATTATCTGATTCGACTAAATATTTATTTTACAACTGATATTTTGTATTGTAACTACTTTTTCAATTATCAAATAAATGTTAAAATTTTGAAACATAGAACTCGATATTTTGTTGCTCCTAAAAATAATAATTATAAAATATTTCATGCTGACTAAAATTGCCTGTAACTATACTGATAAATATAATTATGTAAATAATTTATTTTCTTAAATTTAAAAAAAGTTTCTCTTTTTTAAATGGAATTTTTTCATTTCTCAAAATTTTTTTCGTTAGTCTTCAAATATTTTTTTATATTCTTCAAAGTAAAACAAAGTAATTTTTATTATTTTTCACAGTTTTTCTTATTCTGATGAACCTTTTTCCTTAAATATAAAATATATTTCATATAAGGAATACTTTAAAATTGTTTACGATATTTAAAAAAAATCTTTTCCTAACAGCATGTGACTTAGAACTTCAATATTAAATTTTCGAACTCTAGAATTATTCACAAAAAACTAGCTTAATTTTTTTAATTAACATTGAGAACTTAACAATCACATCCTGTTAAGTCCTTAAAAGCTTTAATCCGATTTTTGGTAACATTTTTCGCTTTTTTAAATTTATTTATTTAACGTAGTTCTCCGGCTGCTTCTCTTGAAAAAATTTATTTTTAATAGATTTTCTTTAAATTTCCAGAGAATGATTCTTCCAGTGCCCATTAAATGTGGTAAAATTTTAAAACTCTTTGCGATGCTAAATTTTTAGTTATTCAAGTTCAAATTTTCTTTTCTACATGAGATTGTGTTAAAAATAAAAAATGTTCACCGTAATGTCTGATTTTTTGACATGGCAAAGAATTTCGAAAGTTTTACCACATTTAAAAGGCACTCGAAGAAACGTTTTCTCAAAATTGGAAGTTTTATAAAAATTGGAAGATAATCTATCGACAATCAATTTTTACAAGATTAACAGCCGGAGAATTACTTTAAGTAGGGGAGACCGAGGAGGAAAATAACAGAGGAGGAAAGTAACAACGTTAATATCTTTTAAACAAATTAGCGAAAATACAGAGTCTAAATTTTTTTTAGTCAGTAATATCCCCTACAACTTCTCCACAGTGTTCAAGAGCATTTCCGGTTAGGTGAAGTCCACTAGTGACGTGACGTTACAAAAATACGTCAAAAGTAAGTTTTCGTTTCAACTTTCAAAACCTCATATTTTTGTAATTACACAGTTTTATAAAATGTGTTTTTCGGGGTTTTGTAGCTTAATTATCTATCTTTAAATTGAAATAGTGTATTTCTAAAATACGTGTAATGCTTTTGTGTAATTTTAACTTTCTTGTTGAGAAGGAGAGTTAGGAGGAATGTAACACGTTGTTACTTTCCCCCTCGTTTCAATATATTGTGCATACTTTATGAAATGAGTCAAGGAAATCATATTAATAGTTACAGGTTAACTTTTGTTCGTTAAATGTAATAAATTATAAGTAAATGGACTTTCGTTTTGACATATTAACATAACCTAAAAATGGTTTATTGAACCAGGCAAGTTTTAATTCTGTGTTTTTATTTTGTTTTATTCCATCTTTGTCATAGTTGTTCATTTTTGCTTTTAAACTTTAGATAAAGTTACTTTCATGTTTTAAAAGATTAATGTTTTATTTTTAATTTTTTAAGTGCCAAAAATATGAAGCATTTGAAAAATTTGGCAATTTTTCTTAAGTGGCGAAAGTTGTTACGTTATTAATAGTTATTAATTTACCTTAAAATATAGAAATAGTACTTTTGTTTCACATTTTAATAATTTAATATTACATATACGATATGTTTTAAAATCAAATGCTACATCTGTAATATAGATAAGAAGATAATATCGATGAGACATTAATGTACCAAAATGTGTTGAATGTGTATTAAATAAAGTATCAAATATGAATAATTTGTACATTGAGTATTTTTGTATTTTTCTAAGTTGATAATAAAAATATTTTAAATTATTAATAGTCTTAAAATGATATAATATTAACCATATCCTATAATGTTACTTTTCTCCTAGCTGCTGTTACTTTCCTCCTCGGGGGTTAGGAGGAAAGTAACAAATACAGAGGTCGTGAAAAATTGATGCTGTGAACTGGTTATTTAATCTAAATGTCTAATTCAAATTTTATTTAAGAGGTGAAAGTCCAAGCTTTCAATTAACGTATTAACAAAAATTATTCGTTTAATAGTTTGAACGCTAAAATAAAATAACTGAATTTTGTTACTTTCCTCCTCGGTCTCCCCTAATAATTTTTTGAAAAATAATTTTTTCAAAAATAATTTTCTTTGTTAATCATTATAATTTTTTTGGTAATTTATAAAATTCACCTTTCGTTCTGTCTGACTAAATATTCATTTCATCACTGCCTTACTATTGCTGTATCATTGTTCACTGAAACAATGATAAAAATTCTATTCACGTATAGCGTACTTCGAAAAAAAACTTTGACGAATATCTTAATTGCTTTCTTTTTATTTCTTACTTGATATAATAGTCAGATAGACCTTTCTATGACAGTTAATTTTAATTGACAATTTTCGAGGCAGCTTTAAAGTATAATGAAAGTTTTAGTCAGTAAACGGTACGCATTGAAGTAGGAGGAGTGCTTTTAATTTTTGGAAAAGGTTATCGCACCAGACATCAGGTAATAATTGGTGGAGAGACACCCCTTTCGTGAAAGTCACGGGGACTCCTACGACTGATGGTAGCTAGGATACGCGACACCCCTTTGGTCCTCTCTCCCTCTCTCTTGCTCTGATTCTCTCTTGTTCTCTCGTGTACAGCAACGATCATACTTTCTCCTTCTCTCTCTCTCTCTCTCTCTTGACGGTCTCGACGTACGCTGATGTATGATTTAATGCTGGTTTCGAGAGTAGACCGAGCAGAGAGTGAAGCAAGAGTAGACGAGAAGCGGCAGCGTGGTGCTACCCGAACGGGTATAAGGGTTTGCACGGTGTAGTGTTGCAGTGAGCTCATTAATTTACTAGCGAACGCCAAAGGGTGGCTTAACGAGGCGCTAGATTCCATTTTATTAGGCAAAATTGAAGACGGGCTCGACAACACACCCCAGAGTCATTCTCTCTCTCTCTCTCTCTCTCTTCTCTCTCCATCCCCTGACACTCTCTATTTCATATATATGTATATATTGTTCCAATATTTCCCAAGGTGCAATTCATTTTTCCTTATAAATAAACCAAGTTTGTCTTTCCGCCTTTAATCATATTTCTTTAAAGGGAACCTGTTTCACGGAAAATTTTCAAATTAAATCCAAACGATATTTTCTCGAAAATTTATCTATAGGGAAAAAATAAATATCCTCTTAGTGAGAATTAATCTTTTTTAATTAATTTATCTTTGGCTATAAATTTTTGATACGTTCTCGGTAATTTGAAACTAAATGCTAATAAAATCGAGGAGGGGGGTTTTGTATTTAAAAACTTGTTTACTGTACATCAAATATTTTACAGTCTCTCGAAAAAAGTATTATTCAGAAGATAACAATTTATCTATTAAGCTATTTTGATTGTATTATTTGCAATATAATTTAAGATATTTATATATTCATTATGTTTACCTTTTTATGTTTCACAGTAAAACGTGAAGTGTTACAATAACACCAGAATGGACTTAAATAATCTGCAACAGTTTAATCACTCTAGGAATAAATTAACACCAAAAAAGATTATAGTAATTTATTTTTGTGTTATTTTTAACTATGAAAGAAATTTTATTTTAAATAAAACACCAAAGTCAACGATTTGTAAAAATTCAACGAATTTAGCTTCTCCAGGGAGAACAGTAACTTAGTTACTAACTTAGTAACATAGTTACTAAATTCAATTGTCTTCAAAAATTGAAAAAAAATTTCGTCTAAATTACAATTCTCTTTAAAACTAATAAAATTCTTCTCTGATATTCAATTATTTTAACAATTTTTAATCAAATTTTTGTTAAAATTTCAATTATTTTCAAAAGTTTTCTAAAATTTCATGATTTTTAATATCCATTATTTCAATAAAATTTTTCTAATGAATTCCAATATTAAAAAAATTTGAATACTATTCTACGCAAACATTCAATTATTTTCATAAATAATAAAAAATTTTTACAGAAATTGTATTATTTACAAATTTTTTTTATAAATTTCTTCTCAATAATTCAATTATTTTTATAAATAATGACATTTCTACAGAGATTCAATCATTTTTAAAAATAATAAAATTCTTTTAGGAATTCAATTATTTTCATAAATAATAAAACTCATTGCAGAATTTCAATTATTTGTAATGCAATTTTAATCAAATTCTTCGAAAAATGTAATTATTTTTAAAAATCTTATTAAAATTCGTCTAAAGAATTTAATGATTTAAAAAATTTGTTTAAAACATTTTTTATGAGAATTTAATTTCAGCAAAAATTAATTAATAAATTATTTATTTTTCTATTTAAATAATTGAATTCTCGTAGATTTTACTAATAAAAATAGTTTTAAAAATGGATTTGACGAAAAATTCTGTAGAATTAATTCTTTTTAAAAGTTGAATAGGATTTTTATTGAAATTATTTCAAGTTTTTTTTAAATATATATTTAATTGCAGAATTTCAGAATAATTCAAAATTTTGTAAAATTGAATTGTAAACGAATAAATTTGAAAAATCTCATTATAATTCAATATTCAAAGAAATATAGGTTAAACTTTTTGGAAATTATTGAATTTTTAAATTAATATTTTTGAAAAAGTTTAATTGAATTTTCTTAATATTATTTGAAAATGATAATTAAATTGAAATAACGAAAATAGTTTTGAGGAAGTATAATATTCTTATAATATAAAACAATTATTTTATAACTTGGTCACCTTTAATTATTATAAAACACGAAGAAATTGATTACTCCTAGTTGAAAACTCTGACTGATCAAAATTTTCATGTTTTATAGTTGTAAAAAAATTTAATAAACTAAAATTTCATTCATTGTAAAAAATAACACCAAAATTGATTATTTTAATCTTTTTTTGGTGCTAATTTAATCTGCAATATTTTTTAATACCTCTCGATTAACTGTGTTATATTTAATTGTTTTGTTTTCAGTTAGTTAACATTTTATTTTTATTAATATTTGTATTCTTTTATAAAATAATTTTTTTAGTGACTTGAAATTTGGGATAAAATATGTAAAATTTTCTGGTATTTTTATAAGAATTGAATTTTGAGAAACATTCAAGTATTCAATAAATTATTATTAGTTTTGCATTTAAATAATTAAATTCTTGTAGATTCATTTAATAAAAATTGACTTAAAAATGAATGTCAATTAAAATTTTAGATTATAATTGAAAATTAAAGGAAATATAGAGTGAACTTTTTGAAAGTATTTGAACTTTGAAATGAATATTTTTGAAAAAGTTTAATTGAATTTTTTTTAATATTATTTAAAGTGGTATATTTTCTAATATGTATTTAATTAAAGAATTTAGGAATAATTGAAATTTCGTGAAATTGAATAATTAATTGTTATTAAAAATAATAGATATAAAGTAAAATTGTAGTGAAAAATTTTTGAAAATAACAATTGAATTGAAATAATGAAAATAATTTTGAAGAAGTATAATATGCTTGTAATATAAAATAATGATTTTATGACTGTTACTTTATTATGTTTTATAATTAAATAAAATTTTATAAAACTAAACTTTCACTCTTTGTAAAAAATAACCCAAAAATTGATTGTTTTATTTTTTTGTGTTTATTTAATCTGCAACAATTTTTATACCTCACGATTTACTGTCTTGAATTTTATAAATATATAAATAAATACGTACATAAAAAAATATTTATCTTCTCGGAAAACTGACAAAAGAATAATTAAAATGAAAATTCAACTACTTTCATTTTCGTGTAATTAAAAACAATTTTGCGAAAAATTTACAAATATAGAGAAAAAGGAAAAAAAATAGTTAAAATTGAAAGTATGTAGGTATAAATATACATTTTTGCAGTGAAATTATCGTATTTAGTATTTCTGTCCTTTTATCATTCTCTCTCTCTCTCTCTCTCTCTCTCTCTCTCTCTCTCTCTCTCTGTTTCTCTCTTGCTTTCTGGATGAAGCAAACAAAAGAGCGTAGTAAAAATAATTAATGTGAGCGTCACGTGTGCACTCTGCAAGGGCTTTACTCTCTCTTTCTTCCCGGCTGGCTTTTCCCAGCTTTCCTTTTTCACTATTCTTTCTTTCCTTCTTTTTTTCTTCTTCTTTCGTCTCTTTTCAGAGAGTAGCAGATAAAAAGATAACGAGACTGGGAGAGATACACCGTTGGCTAGACGCGACAAAGGAAATCTTCCCTTGGGTGTATTTCCCAGCTAACTTTTCACTATTACCAGGAGAACTTTCAACGGCATGCGTGAAATAAATTGATATAATGTTTGTTCAACGCACGATATCTTTTGATTTCTATGACGATATTGATTTTCATTTTTTATTAATAGTTCGTATTAATTGAATTTCTATTGTAAACTATTTGCAGAATTTTTTATAAACTGAGAGAAGTGTGAATAGTTTATAGAAATGAATTACTTTTGATATCAAATATGCAGTTTTGTTTGACTAAACTAAAAAAAAAATAATTTTTGAAAAAAATTGGTTCCATAATTCCAGAAAATTTAAAATCTACTTCTAAATTCAAGTCCTTAACGGTGGGCTTGAACCAACTTTTAAAAAAAAGTCTTGCGAAATGGGATTTTTTTGTGGATTCCATCACTAGAGACCCCCCTGAGTATTTTGCAAGAAAAATTAAAATAATCCATCGGGAGATTTTTGAAAAAATCAATTTTCAGTATTTTCATCGTGAACTCTATATACAAACACCTCCAAAAACGTGCCAAATCAAATTTAATTCCAACTTTCATGAATGTACTATAGCATTATTAATCGCAGAATCTGAATTTGATGCTGGATTGAAAAATTTCAAAATGGCGGATCCAATATGGCGACCAAAAAGTTTAAAAATTGTTTTGATCCGTTTGAAACTCAATACTTGGGGGTTTTCGGGATCGCTGAATCTTAATCCGAATGTCCGTAATTGAAAGAATTAATTTTTTTTTAAAAAAGGAAATAGGCAAATAAATTGTATAAATAATAACGTCACTTGAAATTGAAATTAACATTTATTTACACATTATAGAACTGTAATAATTAATAAAGTAAAACTACTTTGATAAAAAAGATTTCAACAATGAAGACCATTAAATTCACATACTGCAGAGTATACTAAAACTTCTGCATTTATAACTTAATCCTGTTCCTCTTGAGTAGGTCTAAAACGAATTTTTATATTTTCTCATTTTTATACCTATTTGACCTATTTAGTTAATTACTAATTAATTTCTCGAATTTTGTGTAAAAATGTGTCACTTCTTTCTCATTGAAATTTTACTTAGAAATAGAGATGCAGTGAGGCAATAAATGATCTGTAATTATTTTATTTATTTTTCCTCAAAATACAGATTTTCCTAATTGAGGAAAAATGATAAATTACAACTAATTAACAAGATGATTGAATTTTATCATCGTAATTTTTTATCGTCATATGTGTGATAATTATGAAATCGTGATATAAATTAAAGCTCATTAAGATTTAAAAAAAAATAGATATTTCGTTTATGATAACATTAGAGGGATATGATGAGCAAGAGAGAAAGAAGAAGAAGAGACAGAGAGAGAGAGAGAGAGAGAGAGAGAGAGAGAGGAATCTAGTGGCTAATTAATCGTGGCAGTGTATCGACGATATTTGCGCTTCTGGTGCCAAGGGATAAACACAAGAGGGTTTTGATGCTTTTGAGCTCGGTTTTCCCAACACCCACGAGAGAGGAGGGTTTCACCGTGAAACAACAAGATTTCCATATTTATCTGGTGCTCGCGGTTCGCTCTCAAGCCTTCCCATACATATACATATACACTCGAAAATGCTTTGTGGTTGTGCGCTAAGTCGATCTCATATATACATATACAGAAGATATCGTACGCTCTCATGAGACTTCATTCTATATCTGTCATGTTGATACTGTTGACATAAACGTTCGATCAATGATCGATTCCCTTCTTCTTTTTCATCATCTCGAATATCAAACAGTTGCCTTCATTTTTTCCCTTCACAAGAAAACCAAAAAAAAATTGCTTAAAATCAAATTAAACTAAATGTTCCCGATTGAAGACTGAAGAAAATAGAGATAAAACTTGCGTGAATGTTAATTCCATACATTTATTTTAATATATGGTTCTAAGTAATTAAACTTGCTTTGTTAACTCTCAGAAAGGTTGAAGGAATTAAAAACAATTAGTGAAATTCATTCTAAATTACAAACTGTATTTTTGATTAATATCAATGTTACAACTGGTTGTGTGAAATGTTAAATTCGCGATTTGTGTGATGTAAAAGGAATTATCCTTTGCTTACAGAGTTCAAATTGTATCTGAGGTTTTTTTTGGAAAAGTTTTTAGAAATGAGGTATTGGGGATGAGAGGGATGTGCCAATTTTGGCAAAGGAGGGATTTGTCGTTGATTGGTCACTTATAGGAAAAACCCAAAAAGGTGGAGGTAAAGAAAATGCATAAGTCTATGTGTGAGTAATTACAACGACGAGTTATTGTTATGTTTTAACAATGGTCCTAATCCTAAAGGGATAGATGATCCATGCTTGGCCTAATAAACATTTTTATGACAGCTTTTTTCTAATTTACCATTCGACAATTTAGACTAGCGAGATTACTGTTCTTAGAAAAATATAAGGTTTGAAATGAATTTTTCTTAATTTGGAAAAATGTATAATACTCAATGCAAAGGATAATCCGAGAATTTATTTTAGTGCTGAAAATTTTGTTGTTTTGTTCGCTAGAATTTTGTGTTTGTTATTTTTGTAGATGTAATATAATATACTGGTAAAATATAAATTTAATATAAAATCAAATAAATTAGTTTTTAAAAATTGTGATTTTAAAATAAATTAATTTGTTGCGACGCAACAGTAAATGATAAATAAGTTTTTAAAAATTAAGTAACGATAAGTAAACAAGAATAAGATATATTTTTCTCCCTCGGCAGGAACTATTAACCTGCAGGGTAAATTTCAGAATTAATATAATTTCGCAAATTAATTAATATCCTTCTTTATCATTGTGCAATAAATAACCGATGCTAATTATCTCCTAATTGTAAAAGTAACACTTTTATTTTTATCTTTTTAATTAAAAATTTTTTTCAACATATAGAAATTGCCATCCTGAAGAGTAAATCTGCGTGGAATAATTTATCTTACCATTAAATTTTCAATTAACAAGATAATTAGCCCATATTATCAGAATATTTAAAAAAAAAATCATATTAATTAGCGGGAAATTATATTCACAGGTTTGAATATTAATTAGTGGCGAATTAAAAAGTAAAAGTATCGAGAGATGCGAGACGGGGTTGGGGTGGGGATAAAATGTGTGAATGAGAGGTTTGAAATTGGTAACACAAGTGAATGAAAATACGAATGTTTCTGGTCTCAAACTCTCTTTTTTCAATGATGAAAGCTTTTCAAAAAAAAAAAAAAAAGCAAACGTATAATTTCTCACGCGACCCTGGCAAAACGAGAAGTGGTACTCGTGTTTTCGGGCAATTAAACATTTCCATTTTCAATTTCTCGCTAGCGCCAAGCACCCGGGGATGTGGTTGGTGGTTGAACTGCGGTCAGCTATCGTTGATTCGTTTATCTCTCTTCACTCTCTCGTCCTTTGTTGTTCTATAATTTTTTTTTCTCCTTTTTTTTGCGGCTTTCGTGTTTCGACTTTTGGCCACAATGTACGTCCGCAAAAACCTGTGCACATCCAATTCTCTTCCCTCCCGCCCTCCCCCTTTCACCCCCCCCCTTTTCTGTCTCCACCCATACCGACAGGAAAACAAATGAATGTGCAGCAATTTATTCAACGCCTTTTATCGTAAATTCGACTTGCGCTGCCGCTCGATGCAATCTAGATCGTTATCTGTCGACGCGATACGCGAGTCATGGTTACCTACGTATTTAGGGATGAATACATTTTTTTTGCAATTCAATAAAGAATTCGACTTTTGGAATTTTTTAGTCTTTATTTTTTGTTTTTAATAAAAATCCGACTTCATTTGAAATACGGGTTTTTAACTTTTATGTGCTTAGAGAATTCGTTTAATTCACGTTTACTTGAATTGATATTTTTAGAACTTAATTCTATTAGATGAGTAGAACAATTTTGAAAATATACTTTCTATTTGGAATTTTTCGAAAAGTAGATTAACTTCAATAAATCTGATAAGACTGTGTAACTACAATTTTTTTAATTTGTTTAGTATAATTATTTTCATTTATTTGTAAGTCAAATAAATGTCTGTATATCGTCTGTTATAATTGACTTTTATTACTGATAAATAGTCTCACATATTGTCTGACTAAAATATAGTTTTTTTGCTGGTTAAGAAATTATGGACTACAACTAATATTGATGACTGATATTTTTCTTGCCACTGTAAATTATTGTGAAAATTTCCATAAATTGCTAAAATAATTAATTTTAATTGTAACTTATGTGGACTATATTTATATAAATTATTGCGAAAATTTCAATAAATTACTAAATAAATTTTCATTAATTACCTTGAAAATTTTCATAAATTACCGAAGTAATAATATTTAATTGAGATTGAGACTACAATATTTTTATAAATAACCGCAACAATTTTTATAAATAATAACTTCAATTTTTATAAATAATAACTTCAATTTTCATAAATTTTTTTATATTGATTTCAGTAGTTAATAGTAAATATTAATCAGACATTTTAATGTTTCTTTAAAATTTATTTTTAACAGAATTTTCAGAATTCTATTTTTGTAAATAATATTTTTTTTTAAATAAATAAAAGTAAATTCGACACATTTTACACTTACAATTATTGAAAGGGTTTTACTATGTAATCTAGTTAAATAATTATTTAACTAAATAATAGAAAATTTACTGTAAATTATCTAATAAATTTCCATAAAATACCGCGTGAATTTCCATAAATTACCATAAATTTCTGACGTTAAATTTTTTAGTTCTAATTTGTGTTTTACATAATTTTAAACACTATCGTCCAAATGTTTTATAAATAACGACATCAATTTTCATAAATTACGACGAAAATTTCCATAAATGACTGAAATCCAAAATTTTAATGTTAATTTTTACTTTTCATATTTTTATAAATTATGGCGAAAATTTCCATAAATTACCATAAACTACAGTGAAAATTTCCATAAATTTCTAAAATAAATATTTTTAATTGTAACTTACGTGGAATACATTTTTATGAATTATTGCGAAAATTTCAATAAATTACTGCATAAATTTTCATTAGTTACCTTGAAAATTTTCATAAATTACGGAAGTAATAATTTTCAATTGAGATGCAAACTACAATATTTTTATAAATTACCGCAACAATTTTCATAAATAACTTCATAAATTATTAGAAGAAAACACTGTTTTGGACGCCAAAAATGTCCAAACAGTGAACTTGTTAATTGTTATAGTTATTTACAAGAAATTTAATTAATTTTTCAGTAATAATTCTGCTGCGAAATCTTTCTGGATAAATGCTTTTTTGATTCTAAACAATTTATAAAAAGATTTAAATATTTTATGAAATTAAAAAAACTCTCTTTAAATTTGTTTAAACAATTTGATAAATTATAAACAATTTTTTCTGACTGCCATGAATTTTTTTTTCTGGACTCTTTATTTTCAAAAAAAAATATTGATAATTATGATAACGTTGAATTTTTTTAAATTTTCTAAACCAAATCCTGCTAACTTGATATATAAACGAAATTTTAACAAATAAGTAATATTTAAAGTAAACTCAATAATAATGAAATTAAAAAAGTTTATATAAAAAAAACAGTAAAATATAGTTTTCTACACAGGTGTAGTCTCACATATTGTCTGACGAAAATTATTGTCAATAATCGACAAACAGAAAGTAACAATATAAAAATGAAAACGAAAAAAAATTCGTTACTGTCGTTATTTTTCAATTATTTTTATTACTATTATTGTTTTCCGAGGGTTAAAAGAAACACTGAAATGTCTGACATTTTTATTTAAAAAAAAAATTGTTAATTACTACCTTTATTTCTTATAAATAATAAAGTTAAATGAAACACTTTAATACTAGTTAAAAAATTAAAACATGTACTGCATGGTTATAATATTCGTTAACCTCTATTTGAAAAACTATTAAGTGTTTAAAAATAATTTCTGATATTGTTTCAATTATTTTCAAAAATATGTTAAAATACGATAATTTTCTGTCTGACTAAACATGTATTTCTCTACTAGTAAGTAATTATTATAATTTTATCATTATTTTCGAAGTTATTAAAGTGAAAAAAAATCACAAAACTACTATCTGACTTCAAATTGACTAATTCTTCTGATAACTAATCTCCATTTCTGTCAGAATCAAAATTTACCTTCTCTACAAATAAAAAACAAATTACGAATTAATTCAAAAAATTTCTACCCAAATAAAGTAAAATTACAAAAACTGATTAAAATTCATAAATTTCTAATTTATACTTCCTAATAATTAAAATTTGTGTTTTTATGTTTTTAATCATTTATCAACGAAAAAAAGTTATAAAATTCTTTTTACATACATTTCCCTTGTTTAAATGTATAAATTAAAAATTTTTCTTTATCATTTTTTTATTTTGCCATGTTTTGTATTTAAGTAGTTTATATCAATGTTTACAAATGACTGGAGCTTAATGATGTTTCCTATGATAAAAGTAAATAGATTTATGAATGATTCCTCTGGGGTAGAATGATAAGTGATAAACTTGGTTGAATAATCACTTTGAAACTAGCGAGAACTGTATACGTATTTGCATGTCACTCTGGACTTTATGAGCAAAACGAATTTAACTGGACATTCTTGAGCAGTGATGCAGATTTTACAACATTTTACTATCGCTTCGGGAATAAAGTGTAATATTATGCATCTCGTGGGAGTGCAGCCAGTAACACCGTCTAGTATATAACGTGAGATTAGATGAGGTAAAAAAATGTACGAAAAATTATTACATAGAAAAATCAACTTTCTCTTCTTTTTTTTTTGTATAAAAAAAGGAAGAAGAACGATTTGAAAAAATCATCGGAATAAACTGAATGTAGCCGAAGAGAAGGTGGTTTAAATTTAAATTTTAAAAATATTAAAGTTTCCATAAAATTTTGATTTTCAAAAAAGTATAAAATAGTTGAAAGTAGATTTAATAAACAGATTTCGAAAAAAATTTAACGTCTTTAACTCTAGTGAGAAAATCTACATTTTTTTTTTTAAAGAAATCAATTTTATCAATTTTCGTCAAAAATATTTTCATTTAAAAGCAGAATTAAATTTAAAAACAATAAAAACATTAAAAAGCACATTTCGTACTAAGTTGAAAAAGAATAAAACAATTTTCAAATTTTCCTTCTTGCCAAATGGACAATTTTCTATTTAACATTCAGAGTGATTTTTATTGAAATTTTTTTTTTTCATTTTTGTTCCCTCTCATCCAAGCAGAAAATAACTGCGTTACTATATTTCTCAGTAACGACTTTTTCCAAAGTATTATTTTACTATTTCGCACTATATTGACGCAATTTCACGACGAGAGATTGAACGAAAATTTTCAAAGGGTCAGGGGGATCAATATGCATTTCACGTGGACACGTCCATTCTACGTGGTCGGCTTTAAGCAACAATATGCTCCACTCATAACAAGTGCATTTTATTCGTGGAAAGCAAATTTCCTCTCAAAAAGAATGAAAGGTACCGGAGGGGCAAAAATATAACAAAAAAAAAGAAAGAAAGAAAGAAAGATGAAGAAGGGGGAAAAAGTAAAAGACGAGGTCGCTATTGCGAAATGGGAGAGGGAGGGGGGAGAAAGAGTTATATAGCTAGATGCACGTGGTTAGAAGAAAAAAAAAGAATGAAAGAGAGAAAAAAGAGGGGGGGGGGATTTTCCATAACAGTGTGAAGAGAGTTCAGATGGTTGCTCCTATCGCATTACCCGTGGGATTAAAAACCTCAGAAAGAAATACTGTTCATGCAAAGGGCGCTCATTTGCAATTTCCCCAGCTATAGCCTCTTTTCTTTTACTCAATTCTCTTTGTTTCATGTTCCGAGCTTGAATTTCTCTTAAGGAAATCATCAAGAGTATATTCACTCGACGAGAAAATAATGCAAATCTCAAAAATAAATTTTTGTTTTGAATGGAAAAAATGTTGTTTTTTGGTAATTTAGTATTTTCTGTTGTTTTTCCTTTTTGTCATATTTTACATGACTATTTTATACTTCAATTTATTTTTTGTTTTTTAACATTTTTTTAACATGGCTTTTATTGTGTTAAAAAAGTGTTATAGACAAGTAATTTTGATTAAAAATTTTAAATTATTTTTTTAAGTATTATTGTTATTATTATTATTATTAATATTATTATTATTATTATTATTATTATTATTATTATTTTTATTATTATTATTATTATTATTGTTATTTATTTTTATTATTATTATTATTATTATTTTTATTATTATTGTATTATTATTATTTTATTATTGTAAAGAGTAATAATTGTAAACTGATCACGCGTGTTATATTCTTTCGGAGAGTAATTGGATTTTAATATTGGAAATATGGCCCAAGGGATTGATTCGAATTTCAGAAAAAAGCATCGAATGTCTAACTAAATTAACGAGTCTCGATCATAATTACTTTTGATTCAACTGAATAAATAGAAATTCAATAATATGTATATAGTGCATTGAGGGAAATAATTTATATGAATAATGTAAAATTTGTTTGAATCATATAATATTTATTATTTCAAATATAAATTTCAATGAAATTAAATGAATTTAAATAAAATAAGAGGATAAAAAATATTTTGTCAATATTTCTTTGGTCTAAAAGATTATTAAAATAATAAAGAAATATTTTTAAAATTTACCACTACTCATAATAAAGAAATTTCAATTGCGTTTGAATAAAAATCACTTTTACTATTTATAGTAGAATCTAAAAAAAGTAATAAATATTAAACATTTTTCTTTAGTACAGTGTGTCTATTAACAGGGAAATCGGGGAAAACCGGTAAATAACCGGGAATTTAATTTAACCAGAAAAAACCGAGATTTTTATACAAAACCGGTAATTTTTTCACCAAAATTAAAAAAAGTTTTATTTTAATTTGTTTTTAAAAAAATTACTTTTTATTTTAATTTTTATAGATATTTATACTCTTCTCTAACTTTGAATTAGTTTAAAAAAATTAATTTCATAGTAAAAGTCATGGACTATTTCAAATAGATTATGTAAATAAATTTTAAAAAATTAAGGAGTTAATAGAAATATTGTGAAATTCGACTTAAAATATGTAATTGAGTTTGTTAAAGAATTTCTTTAGAAACTTTTTAACAAATAAAATTTTCAAAGTATTTTAATTTAATAATTAATTAATAATTCGATTTTATAGTCACATTTTAATGAATTCATGTTTCTTAGTGCAAAGATTAATAACTAAATTGTTTATTAGTTAATTTAAAAAAAAACGATATGCACTTTAAATTTTTTATTCAAATTGAATTCTCGCAAATTTTTTTTTAAATTATGAAAAATAAAATTGTTAAAATTTTTCAATTCCATTGTTTCCAGATAATTTAATTTTTCTAAACAAATAATTGAAATTTTTTGAAATAATTGAAATTTCTTTACATTTTTTTTAAAATAATTTAATTATTTAAAAGAATTTTAATTAAAACTTTTCGAAAATAATCAAGGAAGGTTAGTGACCGTAATTATAATTTTATTTTTAAAATATAAAGTCCCTCTTCTAGTTTTAAATCAATTTTTTGCTTCTAAAAATTATATTATTCTATTATTATTCAACAGTTATAATTATTGAACTTCTCTTAAATTTTTATAATTTTAAATTTCTGAACGTTCAAATAAATGATATTTATCATTTCTTAAGCAAATTTAATGTTTATTACTTATTAAGTAAATAATTATCACTGTTTTTTTTTAAATTGTAAAAAAATTCTTCACACGAATTAAATTATTTTCTTAAATAATATTATTCATTGGAAAGATTTCAATTATTTTTGTAAATAGTCAAATTCTTTGCACAAATTCAATTATTATCAATAGAATTGTAATAAACTTAAAATAGAAAATTTCCAATTATAATTATAAAAAGACAAAATTATTTTTAAAAAATTGAAACAATTTTCCAAATTTTCAATTAAAATTATTATTTATTTATGTTCGAAATCAGATTTAAATTTAAAGTTTATGAGAAAAGAAAACCGGGAAAAAATTAGACCATAACCGGAAAAAACCGGGAATTTTGTCGAATGAAAATAGTAGACACCCTGTAGTGATATTTTAAGTATTAGTACAATTTTTTTAAATCCAACTTTCGATTCTTAAATCAAATTTATCAAGCAGATTTAATTATTTATATAACTGTTTTTTAACACTATAAATTAAAAGAATTACTTTTTAAAAGGGAAAAACTTACTGGTTTTAACTCTAAGGAAAAAATCACTTTTTCCATTTGCATCAAAAAATTTAATTTTATCTCTGAAGAATAGAAATAAATTTTTATCTCTAGTGAGCAAAGATACATGTGTAATCAAACAGATTTGATTACTCTAGGATCTGAAATCAATTCAAATATTCATATTGGTTTTTTAACACTAGTAGGTAAAAGAACCTATTTGTAAATACAGTAAAAAAAATATTTAATTATTTGTACTCTGCTATATAAATACTACAAATTTTTTTAATTTACAAGCGAAGACTACTAATTTTTTTCACTAAAGCTAAAAAGTAATTTCGATCTCTACAGCAAAAGATCATTAGTAAAATAAAAATTTGTTTCTAAATAACTATCATTTTTTTTGAGATAAAAAAAATGAAAAAAAGCCAAGGGAGAGTGAGTGAGAGAGCGTGACTCGATGACAATTCATAGAAGCGAGTTTCTTTTTTTTTTGGTTATGACTTCATTCTTTCTCCCTCAGAATTTCTTTTCTCTTCAATCTAGTTTTGCGTTCTTTTCGGTTCCGTTCCACATTTAGTTCGGACAGATTCTGTACTGGCAACGGGTCGACGAGGCTTTATTCGTTTGCTCGTTCGCTGCCCCTCTCTCTTTCTCTCTCACGCTCTGCTTTCGCGTTACCCCGTGCAACGGGATTTGCATCCCGGATTCTGTGAATTTGCATTTCAATTCCGCGAGACATCGCCACCATCGCTGCCAAACGACGACGCACACGTATTTAAATGTATACGTATACATATACATACAACTTCAAAGATCGCGAAAAGGGTCATACTTAGATATACACAAAAGAAATGGAAAAATTTTTAACTGTGACAGTAAATTTTTTTTCTATTCACATTTTAATGGAGAAAAAAAATTTAATGGAATGAAGGTTATATATTTATAAAGGGTTTCTGTTTTGGTATCTATAATTACGAATCGAATACAAGTTGATAACAATATAATATTATTATAAATGGTTTCAGTTTAAATTTTTTTAATGCGGGAGTTGTTTAATTTTTCACTTTTATTTTTCATTGCGTGAATTCATTTTCACTTGCGTAAAGAATTAAATAATTAAACTTTAGTTATTTTTAAGAGTAAATCTAATTTTCTTTTGCTTTTAAAGGGAATAAAGTGAGCATTTTTTATTTATGAAATTAAAATCGTTAATATGTTTAACTCTAGTGGGAAAAATTATCTCTTTCTCCCCTAGGGAATAAAGTACCATTTTGGATTCAAGAAAAAGTAAACCAGGCGGGCAGATACGTAATTTCAATTTTACTGACACTTTTTTTGCACTTTCATTTTCACTTTGATAGATATTTATTTTCACTTTACTTTCAACTTTCGTTTTGAAAGCTTTTTATTTTAAATTTGATTCATTCTTTTCATTTCTTCTCTTTAATTTTACCTCTGGGCGTCGATTTTGTAATTTCACTTCTATTTTACATTCACTTCAATTTTACTCAAAATTTATTTTCACTTCACTTTTACGTCACTTTCACTCAAAATTTATTCTCATTCCACTCTCATTTCACTCCCCTTTCACTTCAAATAAAATTTTTTTATCAATTCACTTTCACTCAAAATTTTTTTTTACTCCAGTTTTCCTTCACTTTCACTCAAAAATTTATTTTTTTACATATCCACTCCACTTTTACTTTTAATCAAAATTTATTTTCATTACATTTTTACTCCATTTTCACTTAATTATCACTTCACTTTTACTCAAGTTTCACATTCACTCAAAATGTAAAATTTATGAATTCACATTTACTCCAAAATTTTTTTTTACTGCATTTTCACTTCACTTACACTCAAAATTTATTTTCATTTAATTTTCACTTTACTTTTTCGTTTGATGGATATTAATTTCGTATTAAACTAAAAGAATAATGAAATAAAATTTGAGTGGAAGTGAAAGTAGTTTGAAAGTAAAGTAAAAGTGGAGTAAACATTAATTTTTAAGTGAAAGTGAAGTGAAAATAAATTTTTAGTGAAAGTGAAATGAAGTGAAAATAATATTTTGAGTGAAAGTGAAATGAAGTGAAAATAACATTTTGAATGAAAATGGAAGTGGAGTGAAAGTAAAGTGAAAATGAAGTGAAAATAAATTTTTAGTGAAAGTGAAATGAAATGAAGTGAAAATAACATTTTGAGTGAAAGTGAAATGAAATGAAGTGACAATAAAATTTTGAATGAAAATGAAATTGGAGTGAAAGTAAAGTGATAATAGAGTGAAAATAAATTTTGAGTGATAGTGAACGTAGAGTGAAAGTGAAGTGAAATTCCATAATCGACCCCCTAATAAGATTTTATTCCTTTTCTCATTTCTACTTTTATTTTCTCTTTCTTTTCGATTGGTTTTCATTTCCACACTTAATTTTAGTTTCATTTTAAGAGAATTGTATTTTCACATAGATAAAGTTTTATTTTAACCTTCACTTTGATGAAATTTTCTTTTTTTTTTCTTCTTTAAAGTTCATTTTACCTAGTAGAATTTTTCCCTTATTTCCATCTTCATGTTAAGAAACTATTATTTTCACTCTTATTTTTAACTTACACAATTTTTAGTTTCACTAAAAAAATTTTATAAAATTATATAAAATTTATAAAATTATAAAATTATAAAATTATAAAATTATAAAATTTATAAAATTATAAAATTTATAAAATTATAAAATTTATAAAATTATAAAATTTATAAAATTTTATTTATTTAAAAAAAAATTATTTACATAAATAAAAAAATTATAAAATAAAATTAAATTAAAATTAAATTTTTATAAAATTATTTTGACTTTGACAGATTTTTATTTTCTCTTTTCTACTAAAGTAAAATTGAAACTAAGAATCAATCAAAGTGACAATAAAAAAAGGAAAAAATATATCTATCAGAAAGTAAAAATAAAATCCTCTCAATGTGAAAAGTAGAATAAAAATAGATAAAGAAATCTGTTAAAGCAAAAGTGATAATGATAGTAGTAGAAAAAAAATTTTGTAACAAATCTAATTTTTATTTTCATTCGAACAGTTTTTCCTTTCCATTTCTTTTTCGTTTCTACATTTTTTTTAAGTTTTAGATTTATCAACATAATTTACAGAATGTTTTACACACAAAAAAATGTAATTTGATTAAGAGTCAGACTAATTATTTCATTGAGGGTTGATCCTTGAATGTTTGTCTTCCCTCTTGTTTAGTTAATTTTTCAAAAACATCACAGAGAGAAGACGGCGTTTTACCCCTCGAGATGTAAGCTACGTTCCCGCGGAACTGAGATCTTGGAAGGGGACACATGCTGGGATGAAAGAAGATACCCCAATATTACGCGCGAGAGAATTCGAAGTGAACCAAGTCTGCATAATATAATTATAAATTATCGATTTCGCAATATCCAGACATGTGTGTGTGTGTGTTTGAAGGGAATAACGAGAAGAAGGCGCGATGGAATATATGTATACATGCGTAAGAAAGATAAATGGAAAAAGAGAAGTTGGATTGAAATGAGATTATAGCAGATGTTTTCTTCTCTTGCATTGTAATAAAACGTCAATTCTTGTCTCTCCATATGTTGGGGATTTTTACGACACAGTTTTCAACTTTTTTTTTTCTTTTCTTTTCTCTTTCTCTTTCATTTTTTCTTTCTCTATTCTCTCATTTTTCTTCATTCTTTTTCTATTTTTTCTTTCTTTTTTTTCTTATTCCCTTTTCTTTACTTCTTTTAATTAATTAAATTTTTCCTTTTTATCTTTTTAGTTTTTCCTTTTTTTTATCTTTTTAATTTTTTCTATTTTCTTTTTATCTTTTTAATTTTTCCTTTTTTTATCTTTTTAATTTTTTCTATTTTCTTTTTATCTTTTTAATTTTTCCTTTTTTTATCTTTTTAATTTTTTCTATTTTCTTTTTATCTTTTTAATTTTTCCTTTTTTTATCATTTTACACTTTTCTTTTTTAATCCTTTTTCTTATTTCAGTTTTTTCTTTTTAAGAATCATTGATCCATATAAAGCGACGTATTCTGGGTATAAAATCTTTATTCAAGCGTGAGGATGAGAAAATACAACGACAACGACGTCGACGACGACGAAACGTAATCAACTGTCGCAAAAATAATTAAGCGTTCATGCATCCATGCTTGTTTTGTATCGTATATTCAATAATATAATTATCCCGCTGTTTATTAATTTTCTTATTTTCGTGATTTCCTTTTATATATGCGAGAGTATAAATAATTAATCGAGGCAAAATGTGTTAAACAATAATCCAATTTGTCAAAATAAGTCAAAAAATACCTACTAATTTTTTTTAATAATTATAATTTCCTGTTGTTTAAATTCTCATTATTAACGGTGGTAAACGTTAATGAAAGCAATTTCTTGAAAAATGGAAAACAGTCGATTTTAATTATCATGTTTTAGAAGATTCGTTATTTCGTAATTGAATATAATTAAATATTCTACTACTCTTCAGATAGAATATATGATTATTGGAATTCCTTGTTTAATGTTAGTAGGTGACAATTTAATAAGAGAGCAACATTTTTTAAACAATTAAATATTTTATTTATTGTTGCAAAGCTTTGTTGGATTAAACATTTTGTTTACTACTTCTAAGTTATTAATATTTCTCGTGTTTTTTTTCTCGACAATTTTCTAATTGTCGCGTGTTTTACACTATTAACAATATTTTATTGTTTTTTGCTATAAACTTTTTTAACTTCATTATTATTATTATTATTATTATTATTATTATTATTATTATTATTATTATTATTATTATCAAGTTTACTTTAAATATTTCTAATTTGTTAAAATTTCGTTTATATCTTAAGTTAGCAGGATTTGGTTTAAGAAATTAAAAAATTCATCGTTATGATAATTATCAATATATTTTTTTGAAAATAAAGGGTTTAGAAAGAAAAATTCATTGCGGTCAAGAAAAATTGTTTATAATTTATTAAATTGTTTAAACAAATTTAAATAGAGATTTTTCAATTTCATAAAATATTTCAATCATTTTATAAATTGTTTGAAATAAAAAAACATTTATCCAGAAAGATTTCTCAGCAGAATTATTACTGAAAAATTAATTGAATTTCTTGTAAATAAGTATAACAATTAAAACAAATTCACTGTTTGGGCAGTTTTGGCGTAAAAAGGTGTTTTCTTCTAATAATTTATGGAAATTATAGTTATTTATAAAAATTGTTGCGGTAATTTATAAAAATATTGTAGTCTTAATCTGATTTGAAAATTATTACTTCGGTAATTTATGAAAATTGTCAAGGTAATTAATGTAAATTTATTGATATTTTCGCAATAATTAATAAAAATATATTCCACATAATTTGCAATTAAAAATATTTATTTTAGTAATTTATGGAAATTTTCGTCGTAATTTATGAAAATTAATGTCGTAATTTATAAACATTTGGACGATAGTTTATAAAATTATGTTAAACACAAGTTAGAACTAAAAAATTGAACGTCTGAAATTTATGGTAATTTATGGAAATTTTTTAGGTAATTTACGGTAAATTTTATGTGATTTAGTTAAATAATAATTTAACTAAATTACATAGTTAAACCCTTTTTAATAATTGTAAGTGTAAAAGGTGTCGAATTTATTATTATTTATTTAAAAAAAAGTATTATTTAGAAAAATAGAATTCTGAAAATTCTGCTAATAATAAATTTTTAAGAAACATTAAAATTTCTGACTTACATTTACTATTAACTACTGAAATCAATATAAAATCGTATCTGACTACTTATCTTACTCATCTTTACTACTTATATTAAAACTATTAAATTAAAACTATTTCCCAGTATTATTTCAACTATTGTCTAAAATTGTAAAATCCCAATAATTTATTTAAAGAAATCAAAAAACTGTTTTCTTCACAAGTTATTAAAAAACTTTAAATTTCTGAGTTTATTTCTTCACTTGAGAAACAATCGTTTCTACTCCCTAGGGATAAAACTTAAAATCTTTCTCTGTTCATTCAGAGTTAGTTAAGAAGTTAATTTTCCTCACCAGAATCGCTAAAATTCAAAAATCATGTTTTCACAAACCAGAAAAGGTGAAAAAAAATTCACTGCCAAGGAATAAATGTCAAGAATCAATAAATACAAGTTTCTTGAATGGAAGAATTTTTTTAATATCCACACACGCTGTGGAGAACGTAATTTCAGGGATACAATTAAACTCGTGTCGAATTGTTGACATCATTAAATTAGCGACAAATCAAACGTCCAGTTTGGGAGTAAATGAAATTTCAGAAGCAGTGAATTTCTACTAGCAAAGCATTTACTATCCTGACAATATACAAAAGCGACTAATTTAATTGACAACAAAGCCGTATTAATTATTGAATAAAGAAAATAATAATAATAATCTATCCACAAGAAAAAAGTTATTATTCTCATACGAAAAGTATATTTTAATAAATTTCCCTAGAACATATATATATATATATATATATATATATATATATATATATATATATATATATATATATATATATATATATATATATATATATATATATATATATATATATATATATATATATATATATATATATACAAGGATCATTAATTGTCTAACAAAATCCCTCTTTGTGAAAGAATAATTACTCATAAAGTGTTTCTTTTCATACATTTTTTCTACCTTCTTCTTCTTTTTTTTTTTAATTCTAAATAGAAAGTATCGACGAGCGAGAATTTAAAAACTTACGAGTGGCTGAAGTTTTATATTATAAAAATTTTAATGAAATCAAAGTGATGGTGCTGTACCAAGGCTTGAACTGTTCTATTCAAAGTACTTTAGTTTTAAACCCTTTAAAAAAGTTTTTAAACTGTAATAAATTTTATCACTAATGGAACATTTTTTTATTGGATATAATTTATACAATATAATACTTTCTTCGTGATTATATTTTTTTTCCGTCCGAAAGTAATTTAACTTCGTTCTTATAATTTTAAATGATTTAAAATTTACCTATTAATTAATTTATTAAAATTGTCTCTGTACATTTTTTAATCACTACAAATACAGGGGAAAAATTGATTTCATTTTTAATAATTTGATAATATTTCATAATAATAATAGTAGTAATAATAATAATAATAATAATAATCATAATAATAATAATAATAATAATAATAATAATAATAATAATAATAATAATAATAATAATAATAATAATAATAATAATAATAATAATAATAATAATAATAATAATAATAATAATAATAATAATAATAATAATAATAATAATAATAATAATAATAATAATAATAATAATAATAATAATAATAATAATAATAATAATAATAATAATAATAGTAGTAATAATAATAATAATAATAATAATCATAATAATAGTTATATTAATAAGAATTTCAATTATAATTAAAAATTAAACTTATTTCATAATAGTTACAATTGTTTTGAGATTTTCTTTTTCGTTTTTTTTTTGTGTGTAAAAAGTAGGTGTATTTTTTCCATGTAAAAAAAGAAAAAACAAGAGAAATTGCGCTTCTACGTTAGGGAGAAAAGTTTTTCCCTGGCAAGGAAACCGAATAGAGTGATGGTTCAGTAGAAACAGCCTGTTCGAGTCAGACTGGCGCTTTGGTTAGAAGTATAGAGAATGGGCTCAGTGCCAGGCAAGAATTCTGTTACTACCTAAAGTTTTATTTTCTATTTCGAGAGAGAGAGAGAAAGAGCAAAAAGAGAGGCCATCTCTTTCGACCCTTAACACAACACTTGTTTATGAAGCAATTAATTTTAAATTCAATTCTGTATTTAGTCAATTAACTATATTCATCAGATATGACGAATCTCGTGCATAAAATACAACGTTAACTGTATTAATTCCAAAAACATTTCACATTTCTCCTTCTATTTTCGTCAAAATCTTTATAAATATTCATAAGAGAGAGAGAGAGAGTTTTCGAATAAGATTAAATTTATTTTAAACACTAATTAAAATTACCAATGAATATGAAAATTAGCAACAAAACATATTCGAAAAATAATTTATATTTCGTTTACTAATAAGGAAGAAGAGAATGAATAAAAAAATAAAAATATAGACAATTATAAAAAAAGTTAAAGGTCTCAAAAAATACAATAGATGGGAAGAAAAAAAATATATAAAAATACACCCAGAGAAAATTATTATTTAAACCAAATATATTTTATTTGACTTAAATAAACATATATTTGTCTCAGAACCAACTAGACTTTTTATTTGTTTTAAATAAAATTTATATTTCATATAAATAAAACATATATTTGAGTTAAATAAAATTTTATTTAAACTAAATAAAATTTATTTGAAACAAATAAAAAGTCTAGTTGGTTCTGAGACAAATATACAATTTCTCTGGGTGTAAAAAATCCAGAAAATGCAATATTATAAAAAATACAAATACAAAAGAAACAAACTTAAGAAACACAAAAGTTCTATGTATAAAAAAAATTTTTAAGTTACAGAAATACAAGACATAAAATTATAAAAATTAGTAAAAATTTAAAAATAGGTACAGAATTCTAAATATACAAAATCGCAAAACACCGTAAAATTCAGGAAATACAAAGTTACAAGAGAATAATAAATAAAAAAGAAGAAAAATAGGAAAGTACTAACAAAGCAAAAAAAAGATACAAAAATAGAAAAGAAACAGAAATTACAGAAATTTAAAGTTACAAAAATACGGAAAACATAAAAAAGATAAAAAATATATAAAAACAATAAAATAATATACAAAATTAATTTTATTACCAGACTATTTAAAAAGAATAATTAAAAAAGAGAAAAATTAAAAAAAACATTTTAGAAGAGGAAAATTTACAAATACCGGAAATTATGATCACGGAAGTATTGTACATACAATGCAAATGCAATTCGAACCAGCGAGAAAAGCGCAAGGGAAAGACATAAGTTTGTGTATGTATTGTGTTTTGAATGCGATGGATGGAAAAAAGAGGCAGAAATAAAACAAGAGAGAAAAAAGGAGAACTTGCTACTAAATGTAAATGTCCGACATTTGTTACTTGGTGTGTATGACCCTGGGTGTTTGTTTGTGTTTGCGGTCTACACCCCAACGTTCCTGAATGTTTCTCCCCCTCCCCCTCTTCGTCTTCTTCTCTCTCTCTCTCTCTCCTACTCTCTCTTACTCTCTGTTGCTCTTTTTTTATTTTCATTTTTATGCCTGTCTTTTCTTTGTTTTTATTTTCGCCTGCCAGCTACCGCTCCGGGACGCTCATTTGTAAAATTTTATGACGGCCGCCAGCGAGAAACCCTCGGGCTCTTTCCATTATATCCGACTTTCCACTGAGAGTTTTTAGAAACTTGATTTCGATTACGAACGAACTGATCTCGCAAGGGTTTTTTCAATTAATCTTATGGTATATATGAAAATTTGTTATTTAAATGATAGGAAAGGGAAAAAGTGAATATTTATCACACAAGACGACGAGGTAATGAAGTTAAGTAAAATATTACAAATGTCTGACTTAAATTGAACATTACTACTGGAAATAAATAAAAATCTACAAATATCTGTCTAAGTACTTATCTTACTACTTTTTCCCGATATATTTAATTTTCTTATTTTTAAGGGGACATTCCAGTGCAAAATGTAAAAAATAGATTTTTTTTATTTTCCGATTTCTTAATATCAAAAATACTCTCCTAAAATATTATTGTAAAATTCGAAGTAAAACAACAGTTATACATTTTCATTCTTCGCCATGTCAAAGATGTTATTGTATGCAGTTAAGCAATCGAATGCTTTAAATGTTTTCTCAGTCACATTTTTTAAAAAAAGACAAACAAAAATATATTCAGTGTTGCTGATCATAAATTAGATATCAAATTTTTCAAAATTCAAAATGGCGGTTCCAATATGGGGAAAGAGAAAATTTTTTTATTTTAATTTCTTTTACGTTTAATTTTTTTTCATCCAGCATATTTCATCCGCCATTTTTAATTTTAAAAAAATTATGTCATATTCGTAATTAGCGATCCCAAAAACCCCCCGTAACGATTTTCAAGCAAATACAATTATATTAAAAAAAATGTCCGCCATATTGTATCCGCCATTTTTAATTTTCAAAATCTGATTCCATATTCGTAATTAACAACCTCAAACACTCCCGAGTAACAATTTTCAAGCAAATCCGATGATTTAAAAAAAAATGTGGAAACTTATGAACAAAAACTTTAAATGCGTTTTTCTCAAAATGTCTTTTTTTGATCTAGTAAGACTGATATCTCGAGTTCTTTTAAAGCGATTTTAAAATATCAAACGGCTTTTGATTCAACGTCATGATGCCTATAAGTGGAACCTCAAAAACTGGAAAATTTCCAACTCCCCTTTTTTATAAGAGAAATTCTGAATAAAAACACCTTTTTTTGCATATTTTGGGGAAAAAGTACTCTAAAAAAATGGGGGGAAGAAAATTCCACTTTTTTGAGGTTCCACACCTGAAGATATATCTAACTAAGAGAATGTCACTTCGTTTTTGGTTTTATCTATTTTAGAAAGTTTGGAATCAATCTTACCACTGAAAATGGGCATTTTCGAAAATGGCTTATTATATCCGCTCGTTTCAATGAGCACTGAAAGAAAAGAAAATGTTTGAAAAAAATTTGAGATGCAAGAGCAAAATTATTTCCGACTTGGCGTGAAATGATACCCATATAGAAATACTAATTATGTAATTAATAGTTATTTATACTAAGTAATCAAATTCAGGATCTATGTAATAATTTTTCTTTGATGTACGACTGACGCAAATATACCGACGCCTTATAATGATCTAACATCTAAGACCGGTTATTAGCAACTGCCGCCGGCTACCTGTCTTTGAGGGTCAGAGAGCCATTTACTAATTTATAGTAAATTCCGAAATCTATCGATTGCATTTAATTGAAATTTTCAGAAAATATTATTAGAAAATGTACCAAAAATTCGAAATCTAGCTTCAGTTAATAATTCTTGTTCTTTAATTAATTAATTAAATAATTAATTAACCTCAATATTGAATTTTTTGAACACTGAGAACATTATACTTAAATGAAACACAAAAATAATGATAGACGATTTTGATTAATTGAAATTAGTTGGGCAAAAAAATTGTGAAAATTAGAAACACATGTTTTGTACTAAAAACTTTTCTAGAAGATATGGGTGAATTTTCTGAAAGTGACACTTTTAAATATCAGTTTTTCAATTAATTATTTTTTTCTTCAATTATATGGTTTTTTCTATTAAAACTACTTACTTTCATACTCAAGAGTAAGATTTTTAGGTTGCGCAAAATTAATTCTTAAAAATATTAAAGTTTTTTTCATTTGAAAAATACTATTGTTGCTCTATTAAATTAATTTTATTTAATTGGTGAGCTTTTCTATTAAAAATTCACGCTAATATCGCGTTCACGAAATCTAAAATAAAATTACACTGCTTAAAAATTAATAATTTGTATATTTTAATACCAAATATATTCAATTAGATGAAAATATAAATGTATTTAAAGTATTTGATTTAATGGTAATTTGGGTTAATTTTTTCAAAGCAATGCAGGTAAATACTAAAAACAAAAGAAAAACTAGCATATTTCAAGGAAAAGGATTCGGAGATGAAAAGCTTCGGAGATGAAAAATAAATTTCCTTTCATATTTGTATACATTAGCGCGCAATTAAAAAATGTTTTTCAGTAAAACATACAAATCTCACACCCTCATTTTATATTACCATCGAAATATTCTGTTAAATTTACTTCTACATTCAGTTATTTATTAAAAAGGAAGGCTTCGGAGATGAAATTAATTTTTACTCGGAGAAAAATGTAAATTTCGATTATTTATAACAGCAATAATTTTTCTCCTTTTTGTAGATAAAATATAGGAAAATTTAACGTCAGATTCTCAGCTTTATTTTAATGTGCATTAAAATTTTGTTTAAGATATTTTTAAAGTATAAAATGTCAGTAATCATTGTAAAGTAATTTTAACCTAAAACTGAAGACAAAGATTAAACATTTTTATCAAAAATAAAAGTGAGGTCTACAAATTTTTAAAATGCACATAATAATAGAAAAAACATTGTACTTTCTGACAATATTTTTAAAAAATTTCTGAGAATTTGAAAAAAACCATGAAAATTTAATTTTATTGTAGAAGTCCTATTGGAGACATGTTGAAAAGGCTTCGGAGATGAAAGTAATTAAGTTATTACGTAAATTAAGTTAAATAAAATTATTTAAGTTTCTTTTAAAAATGATAAATAAGTGCTAAATTTTCACTATGGAAATTGATAATAATTATTAAAGAGTAGATTTTGTAAAATTAATCGAGACATCAAAAATGTCACTTTCAGAAAATTCACCCATATACAAAACATGATATGGTATAGATTTATCAAGAAAATTTAATAAAAAAATATGTTTAAATTTCAAAGATTATTTTTCTTTTAATATAATATTATTTCAAATTTTTTGAATTTTTTTGTCCAACTTTGACGTCATGCTTATTCCAAGTAAAAAATTACAGGTTAATGCCTATAAATAATTCTTATTCCGTAGAACATGACCTTTAAAATAAGCTTAAGATTATTAAAAAAGCGTTCATTATTTTAGAAGTTATTCAAATTTTTGTAAAACATTGAAAATTGCGATTTTTAAGAATATCTTCTTCAAATTTTGTCCAAATGACTTCTATAAGATCTTATTCTTTTCAACATTTGTGGACGTTCGCATAAAAAGGGACCACTTTGTTGGTTCTAGATTTCGAGATAATCACAATTAACTAAATTTGAAAAAAAAACTATGAAAATTTTTTTTTTTTATCTACAGGTTTTAATACGTCAAATTATGCATTTTTAATTAATTTATTGATACTTTAAGCAATTTATTTCATTGGTAGACCAAAAAATTAAAAGGGATCATTTTGTCGATCTTTTGCAAAAGTTGTTTTTGTTTCAAAATAAAGGGGGTGGAAAAATTTAAATCTTTTTTATTTTTAATCTTAAGGGTATACTAGACTTAAAACAACTCACATTTGAATAATTTTCTGGAAGAACCAAAGAAATTCGCATAACAATCTTTGATTTCGTTTTTCAGTCGAAATGACGTATTTGATACTCCAAACTTTAAAATTCTTTAACTCATCGAATTTTTCACCAAGAAGGTTGTAAGACGACTCAAAATTTTCCAAACTTGGTTAGGAATTCACCCGTATAGAATGAAACTGAAGTTACCAACGTTGATTCAACGAAAAACTTAAAAAAAAAATTTTCTCAGGATATAAATTTTTCTTGTATATTTTTAACCCAAGTAAACCCTCCAAACCCTAAAATAAAAAAAACGTGGAAAAAAGTGATTTTTATTCTTTTTTTAAAATTTTTTCCAAAAATCACGAAATTTTAATTAAATTCATAATTTCTCGCCTCGGTAGTAATTTTTTTCTTTTGATAATTGTTTATTCTAATGTCGAGTGCCATTTTAAAAAAATTGCAAGTAGTTCCAAGTCGGGGAAAGCAGTGATTTTGGTTTTTCTGTCACGGATTTTTGAAAATCCGTAAATTTGAAGTAATTTAATAATTCCTCGCCCCGGTAGTTAATTTTTTCTTTGATAAATGTTTATGTTAATATTACACGTTATTTAAAAAAAATTTTAAGTAATTCCAAGTCGGGAAAGCAGTGATTTTTGAATTTTTTGGTGTCACGAATTTTCCAAAAATTCCGAAATTTTATTTAAATTCATAATTTTCTCGCCTCGGTAGTCATTTTTTTCTTTTGATAATTGTTTATTTTAACATTAGACGTTATTTTAAAAACATTTCAAGTGATTTCAAGTCGGGGAAAGTAGTGATTTTTATTCTTTTTTTGAATTTTTTCCAAAAATCACGAAATTTTCAATTAAATTCATAATTCATCGCCTCGGTAGTACTTTTTTTTCTTTTGATAATTGTTTATTCTAATATCGAGTGCCCTTTAAAAAAAATTCCAAGTAGTTCCAAATCGGGGAAAACAGTAATTTTGGTTTTTTTGTCACGGATTTTTGGAAAATCCGGGAGGAATTTTAAGTAATTTAATAATTTCCCCGCCTCGGTAGTTAATTTTTTCTTTTGATAATTGTTTATGTTAATATTACACGTTATTTAAAAAAAATTTTAAGTAATTTCAAGTCGGGGAAAGAAGTGATTTTGAATTTTTTTTTGTGTCACGAATTTTCCAAAAAATCCCGAAATTGCAAATTAATTAATCAATGATTCCTCGCTTCGGTAGTTAATTTTTTCTTTTGATAATTGTTTATGTTAATATTACACGTTATTTAAAAAAAAATTTCAAGCGATTCCAAGTCGGGGAAAGCAGTGATATTTATTTTTTTTTGTCGAATTTTTTCCAAAAATCCTGGAATTTCATTAAAAAAATCAAAATCACTTCTTTCCCCGACTTGGAACTACATGAAATTTTTTTAAAATGGCACACGACATTAGAATAAACAATTATCAACAGAAAAAAATGACTACCGAGGCGAGGAATTATTAATTTACTTAAAATTTCGTGATTTTTGGAAAAAATTCGACAAAAAAAATAAATATCACTGCTTTCCCCGACTTGGAATCGCTTGAAATTTTTTTTAAATAACGTGTAATATTAACATAAACAATTATCAAAAGAAAAAATTAACTACCGAAGCGAGGAATCATTGATTAATTTGCAATTTCGGGATTTTTGGAAAATTCGTGACACAAAAAAAATTCAAAATCACTTCTTTCCCCGACTTGAAATTACTTAAAATTTTTTTTAAATAACGTGTAATATTAACATAAACAATTATCAAAAGAAAAAATTAACTACCGAGGCGGGGAAATTATTAAATTACTTAAAATTCCCGGATTTTCCAAAAATCCGTGACAAAAAAACCAAAATTACTGTTTTCCCCGATTTGGAACTACTTGGAATTTTTTTAAAGGGCACTCGATATTAGAATAAACAATTATCAAAAGAAAAAAAGTACTACCGAGGCGATGAATTATGAATTTAATTGAAATTTCGTGATTTTTGGAAAAAATTTGCCAAAAAAAATAAAAATCACTTTTTTTCCACGTTTTTTTTTTTATTTTAGTGTATGGAGAGTTTACTTGGGTTAAAAATATACAAGAAAAATTTATATCCTGAGAAAATTTTTTTTTTAAGTTTTTCGTTGAATCAACGTTGGTAACTTCAGTTTCATCGTATAGATAAGTCCAATAGTGCCAAAGTGACCCCTTTTCATACGGACGTCTATATTTTATCGTCTTTCAAAACATAAACCAAAAAATTTTTTAGTTTTTATGAATTTTATGTTAAAGAAATTTTTATTTTTCTTTAAAAATAGGTGGACTGACAATTGCGGACGGTACTGTAGATTTGTTTGATTGTATAGCAAAGATATTTTAAGTTTGATTTAAACAAAATTTGTTTGAATGAAATAATTTTTTATCTCAGTGAATTTTCTCAAATTCGTTCACTCGCTGATAATAAAGAATCATATATCAGCAGGAGAGTCATGAAAAATGAGTCACTGTGAGTAAATAGTTTGACAGTTAATTTAGCGGTTATTAAGAAATTAGCTTGAGGTTCATGCAGCAGATAGTGGAATGAGAATGTCGTGTGTGTAATGTCGCGTTGGGAAATTCCCAATCGTATATGGTGTATGTAGCAGGAGAGAAGGGTGGTCGTCATGGCAGAATAGGGGAAGCGATGGAACGACAAGGGGATGGGTGGGGGTGAAGATCAAAGCCCCTGGAGATGATTTCATTACGACATGCCACTCGTCTGTTCCGTTGAAATATCAAAAGAGTAGTACAGCTAGGAACCGTGACATATACAAGTATATATATATATATATATATATATATATACCAACTCGCAGAGGTCTTCCGCACAATGCTTTTCTTGCCAGGCTTGAAAAGAGAGACCTGACTAGAAAAAAAAGCGAGCGAAAGGAGGGAGAAAAAAAAGACAGAAAGAGAGAACGAGAAGGAGGGACAGTTCTTTCCAGTTTTCAACATTGGTGTACCAACGATCTTCTTCTCCTTTCCTCTCATCGTTTTCCTGCCCAGAGGGAAGAATGTTATTACCTCAAGCTGCCGCCTATTGTAAAAATAAGCTCCACGCGAAATCTTTGATAAAGAAACGATGAGACTCAAAGATTTCTACCTCCTCACCTCTAAGAATGGGTCTGTTATAAATTTATAATTGAACTACTTTTGACATTATTCATCCATTTTAATATCCATTATGGGATTGATTTTTTTTTTTTTGAAATCTTTGAGTCTTTTAAAGTTTTATGATCCATGAAGTGGTGCGGAGAAAGGAAAGGGGATATGGGATTATTAATTGAACTTTCGCTGCGGGTAGAATTACAAATTACACGAGGAGAAAAAAAATTCTTTTTAAAAATTGTATTTTTTTCTTTTCATACTTTCTTTTTGAAGTAAGAATAATTCGAATAGAATTTTTCCAAAAATTTATATTTTTATTACTTTAAATTGCAATATTTGTTACCTAATGAAATTTTAAATAAATAGGTAGAGAAACGAATAAAATTTAAATACTACAGAGTCATTCTATTATATTTCGGCAAAAGTCGTTGGCAACTAATTTTTAGAAAATTATAATATTTTTGCAGGAATATTATTTAAGGTCCGTAAGTCACGAAATGAAAAGAATTTTATTAAAATTCTTGATATTTATTGCAAAATTTAAGCTTAAAGTGTAAAGGGTGCTGTAAGCTCTTTGTTTTTGACAACAGAAACTATTTTAAAAAACATACAATTTAAAATTGGAAAATTGTAAAAAAAAATTATTGCAATTTTTAAAGGAGGACTAGATTAAGTATTATAAATTGATACAACTTTTAAATGATACAAAATAGTAAGAAAAATATTAATTCAAAGTTTACCTGTAAAATAACCTAATTTTGTGATTTTCATTCATAAATTAAAAAAAATTGAATGATTAATTTAAATAAATACTTACGAAATGTAAGTAAAGTCGTTTACTGAAAAAAAGTATTGAACACAAGAAAATAAATTTCTTCCAATAAGAAAATAGGGGTTTGTTTCAAGTAAATTAGGTCAAGAAAATCCATTTTACTTGATTTAATGAACTTTTTTTTCAGTGCTGCCATGATCGTTTAGATTTTATGTATATTTTACTTTTTATTTCTTGGTAAACATAAAAAAAAATTAGAAAATAAAATTCCCACTTTGCAAAATTCTGCGATTTTTGAATGTTAACATCTTCTTTCCAGAAAAATAAAAAAGTTTTTTTTGGATATTTTAATAATCACTGTTTAAACACACTCCGAAATTTTCGCTTTGGTCCCGATTATAGTTTCTCCAAAAAAAATATTTTTAAAATAGTACATTTTTGAAAGGTTAATGCATGCAATTTTTTTAATATTGAAGTTTTTTTCCATGGATTGTAATAATAGACCAACTTCAATTCTAAAAATTTAAATGCATTAACCTTTCAAAAATGTACAATTTTAAAAATATTTTTATTCGAGAATTATAATGGAATGACTCTAAAAATATTTTGTTCCATAAAATTTGCTTAGTATTTGCTTTGCTACACTTATGTAAATTAAAAATTATGTTTTGTAAACACAGTAACAAAAATTAAATAGTAATAAAAGAACCAAACTCAAATAAAATTTTACAAAGTAATAGATAATAAACATTATTTACAGTAATAAAGTAAATATTTTGTAATAAAATATTTTAAATTTTTAATTTTTTACAAGTTTGTATTATTTACATGTGCAATAATTTTTAATAGAATTTTCAATTTCTTATAATTAGCAAAATAAATTTGTCGTTAGACTGTTTTTGAACTGTATTTATTGGATTTTTATAAGTGGAATTTTTCAGTCATTTATAAACATTTTAATTATTTGTAATTTTGAAAATTAGTCATAAAAATTAAATTCATTCAATTTTTAATTTATTATCATTAATAATAACGAACTATGATTTACCAAATTATAAAAATTTTTCAAGTCCAATTTAAAAATTTGTGTAAAAAATAGTAGTAAAACCAATATATATTCTGACATGATTTAATTAATTTTAAATAAATTGCTTCCTTCTCTGCAAATTTTTTTACTTAAGTACCATTAATAATTTTTTACAAATGCTTAAATAATACTAGAGAAAGATTTTAGATTTTTATTATTTTCATCTTGAGTAGTAAATTAAAGATTGTATAGTTAGGGTCCTTTTCAAATTTATTTTTAATTATTCGAAAATTATTTGCCTGATTTAGATAAAATTTGAACACTATATCAAAAACTTAAATAAACTATAAATTACTAAGTAATTTAAAATTTTTTAAATTCTTCAATACAATTTTTAATTTTTCATAAACAGTAAAATATAAAAAATGTAAAGATTTTTAGAAATATTTAAAAAAATTAAAAATTACCCAATAATTCACTTAGTCCTTAAAACATTGCATACTTTCATTTCAATAAATTTGTACAACAGCCAAGTTCTTTTAAACATTAAACAAAAATTTTACAGAAAAAGCAATTAAAAAAAAATTGAAAAAATAAAAACAACACAAGTGTCACTATCAGAAAAATCACCCATATACTCCATTAAATTTTTTCAAAAATTACTTTCCCATTATTCGACATTTTATTACTGAAAAAAATCCCCAAGAAATTAATTGCTTGTAAAAAGATTTATTTACCATCGCTCAATAATAAAAAATCTTTTTTTTCCATAAAAAAATGCAAGATAAAAACAAAAATTTATCACTATTAACTTTGGTAACAAAATAAAAAAAAAAGAGAAAATCTCAAAATCCCGAATAAATAGAAAACAATAAATCAAAAAAACATTATAGAATCGTAGTCAGTTGTAAATGGTAAAGCACATACGGGCAAAAAAATTTTTATCTCTGTGTCAATTTCAAATGTTGAAAACGAGTTAAGTGTTAGAGACAGTGCCATAACTCACGTGACAGTTTTACAACGGTTTTTTTTTTTTTTTGCAGAGAGTCACAAAGCGAAGTGAGAGAGATGGAATGATAGAAAAAAACACAGTGGGGGGAGAGAGGGGGTTCAATAATAAATTTCATGACGGTTATAAAAGTCACGTGCAGCATTGAAAAATTGATGACAAAGTCAATATTATTGAACGAAATATTATGGCAACGGTTTACCAATTCGGTTTTAGATAAAAATAAAAAGAAAACTCGAGATGTATGTTTGGGATTAAAAAGAAATTTTTTTTCAATTTGTAATTCATAAATTAAGAATGATCGTAAAGTTTGAAAAATGGCATAACTTAAAGTCGTCTTCGTCTTCTTTCGTGTAAAATTGTAAGCACCAGTATACGTATACTCAAAGTGTATCGAGCAACAAGGACTAACAACCTTTAATTAATAAAGTTACGTGAGCAACTTGCAAAGTCTTGCCGCTCTTCTTCCCCCGGTTTCTCTACCAAGATAGGAGTCATTTCCCTCCCTTTAGAATTCAGGTATCTCTCTCCGACGTCTTCTCTTTTCTTCCCACCTTCATTCTTGAAAGCAGGCTATAAAGCCATCTTTAACTCTCTTTCTCTCTCTCTCTCTTTTCTCTCTTTCTTTTCTCTCTTTATTTCTTTCTCTCACTCACTCACTCACTCCTTTCCTCTGTCCTACGAATTTATTCGTCTCATACTTATTTTACGGTTTGCATCTCAACTATACAAAAACTCCTGGCAATAATAAGTTATTCCCTTTTTTCGAAATAAAATTACAAAATTCTAAAAGTTCATTTTATCGCGAGTTAACAAATCTCTTTGATCGTATTTCGTTTTGTTTCCTGTTTCTTCTAGTTGGACAAATTACTACTTGTTTTTTGCTGAAATTTAAGTCACTTTTTGGTCCTCTCCGCTGAATTTTCAATATAACAGTTAATTGAGAAAAAAAATTTTTTAAACTAATTATAAGCAGTCAAGCAAAAAAATATGTTTAATTTAATGAAAACATATTTAATTGAAATATAATTTAATTTAAACGTATTTTATTATTGAATTAAACGTAATTTTTATTGAACCAAACTTACTATGTACTGAATCAAAATTATTACACTGAAAAAAAAATTTATTTGATTCAAATAACCGATTATTTGTCTATAATCAAATAAATATTTACTTGAATCAAATAATTTTTATTTGAATCAATTAATTAGTATTTGCTTCAAATACTGAAATATTTGATTCAAATACAATTTATTTGATTCAAATAAAAATTATTTGATTCAAGTAAATATTTATTTGATTATAGACAAATAATCGGTTATTTGAATCAAATAAATTTTTTTTTCAGTGTATGTTTGATTCAAATACATTGTTTTCTCAGTGTTTTCTTGAAAGTATAAAATTGATACTAAACTGGATTAAATTGATGCTAAAAATTTGCATTAATTTTCATTTAATCCACATTTTCGGTATCAGTTCGTTGCATTTTGATAATTTTAAATTAACATCATGATAAATATGATTATTTCACGCTCTCTAAATCTGAATTAGTAAAATTTTACTAAGAATTAGTAAAATTTTACTAAGAATTAGTAAAATTTTACTAATTTTTAGTAGTTTTCATGAACGACTTTTCACCTTTTTAATTAGTAGAATATTATTAATTTTTAGTAAAATTCTACTAATGTTTTAGTAGAATTCTACTAATTGAAAGTCACTTTTTCACTAAATGAATTAGTGAAACTGTTTTATCGACTATTAATAAAACAGTTCTACTAATTGTTAGTAGAATTCTACTAATCAATTAGTAACGTTCTACTAACAATTAGTAAAATTTTACTAATTGTTAGTAGAATTGTTACTAAATCATTTAGTGGACGACTCTTCACCATTTCATTAGTAACTTTCTACTAATTCAGATTTAGAGAGCGTCCTTTACTTACTAAAAATTTAAATGAGTGAAATTTCTTCTACAACTGATGTGAAATTTCACATATTCGGATTTAAAGAGTAATATTGATGTTTTAGTTAAACTAACTAATTTACAAAGGAAAAAATAAAAAAAAACGTTTACTATTTTGTATTATCTACCCAATAATATGTAATTGCAAATAAATTTCTACGCATTTTTGTCAACTTTTTACTTTTTCAAGCGAACTTGTTTACTAATTACGAAACAAAATAGAAAGAAATAGTAAAGTTGACAACGAAAATACTAAAAGATGAAAAGCAGAACTAAACAGAAATGATTAACAAATTTCGATACTGCAGAATTAAAACAGTAAAATATACTCTAGACTCTAAATTTGAATCTGACAAAAGTCATAGTTTTAACTAACAATCAGAGATTGACTTTTTGCTTTCGAATCAATTAAAAATAACTGCTTTTCAGAAGAAAATAACTAAAAGTTAGTTAAACTTGACTAATTGAATTAGTCATTAAAAATGTACTAAATCATCGGTTATATTTTTAACTGATTCATATTTAGAGAATAAATTTTTTTGCTTCCTAAATTTGAATTTAGAAAAAATTTTACTAATTTGTAAAAGTGACTGACTTTTTGCTTAAAATTAGTAAATTCTTCTAATAAAATAGTAAATTCAACGATTAATTGTTAAATTCCAAAGCAAAAAGTCAGTTACTACTTCAAGTTAGTAAACATTTTGGCTAATTTAAATTTAGCAGAATCAAGAAAGTATTTAAAATAATATAATTAAATTCAAATATTTAGTAAATTTGAATAAATTAAAATTAATATATTTTATTAACAAATTAGTAATAATTTCTATTTATCAGTAGAATCTACAAATTGAAAAGAAAAAAGTCAGTCACTAATTAAAGTTGGTTAACATTTTTACCGATTTAAATTTATTAAATTCAAGATATTGTAAATAATTTTATTAAATTCAAATACTTAGAAAATTAAAATTGGTAAATTTTACTAATAAATGGTTAAAAATTCCTATTTATCAGAATTATATACTAATTGCATTAATTAATATTAATATAAAAAAACAACATTAAAAAATTAATATATTATAATCCTGATTTATATTATTTAATTTATTTGTAATTCTTTTTAAATATATTGCATATTGTAGAAAATAAACTAATTCGAACCTTATTTATGTATGAAGATGTACCGAACTCCTTTCCCCACTCTGCATCCTAAAGGCTGTAGTGAAAAATCTTGAGATCACTTACACAACACTGAGCACAAATTCTTTTCGAAAAACAAAAAAACTACCTTTAGAATCGAAAATTAATTTTAAATTCTTTTGATCACTCACGCAATTATTCATATATTAAGTTAATTTACTTTTTTTAGTTCCTGTTTTTCTTAGTCAAATAAAACATAAAAATCAAACAAAGAATAAAACATTTATATTAAAAAAGGAAGTAAGTTTTAAAGAAAATTGTTAATTTAAAGGAAAAAAATTTATTTAATGAAAATACAAAACAATAATCAATAAAAATAATAATAAGAATAAGTAATAAAATTAATAAGAATAAATAAAAGAAAAATAACTAATTAAATAAGATTAAATAACAAAAAAATCAAACAAAAAATAATACTAATAAAAATAAACATAAACTATTGAGTAGAAATAAATTCAATAGAAGAATGCAAAAGATGATTTTTTGAAATCAAAAGTAAAACGCAAATGTTCACGTATAAACAGGTCGAAGCAGGAATTTAAACTGACGCATTTAGATGAAAATTATGTTTATATTAATACCGGGTATTATTTTCTCCTTGAGTTTATATCCCGGTCGACTTTTATCCCAATCTCAATGTAAACAAATCGTTCTACCTTCACAGGAAGTTTGTAACAATAACATTTTTTTTGTTTATACTCATTATAATTACTCTCGAAATAAAATTTAAAATTTATTTTCAATATCGAATTATTTTCCCTGCCTTACATTTTATTTCCCAAGTGATTAAGCATCCATGCATTAAATAAAAATTCCATCCGCACAATTTAAAAAGGAAAGAATTATCCTTCTTCTATTGTAATAGTCAGTATATTTATTAATAAATGCAATAAAAAGTATAGAAGTTAAATGAAAATAGGAAATTGAAATAGGAAATTGAAATAGGAAATTGAAATAATAATCATTATTTAAATTTTCTATTTAAAAAGAATTGACATTAAATAAAAACAGGAAATTGAAATAATAATAATTATTTAAATCTCCTATTTTCACTTAATTTGTATTCTTTTATTAAATTTAATTTATTATTATTATTATTATTATTATTATTATTATTATTGTTTAATTGTATTATTATTTACAAAATATTATTATTATTAATTTAACTCACATATTAATACCTAATATTTAATTCATTAATTATTTAATTGCTTTTGTGTGTAGGGGAGTGTGGGGCAAACCGGACCCCCTGGGGTAAACCGGACCGTTTGGTTTTTTATTTATAATATTGCATTTGCATAACCTACAATACTAAAAAATTAAAAAATCATGTAAACAATGGTTATAGTAATGAAAATAATAATTCGAGATTGAATTTTAATTAAATAAATATTTCTTTTAATAAAAAAATAAAATTGTTTGTCATTATCAGAGAAACAATATTAAAGGGTCCAATTCTCATTGGAAGACAATTATTCTTAATTGTAAGTAAATATTTTAATGAAAGAAATATTTTATTTAAAAATAATTTGTATGAAACTTTAATTCAATAGAAATATTCTATGGCCGGTTTGCCCCACCGAAAACGGTTCGGTTTGCCCCACAGGCCCATTTTGAGAATAAATGTTTGTCAAAAAGAAACGCTTTGCAAATTCATCAAAGTTTTTGATGGTAACAAAAATAATAATAATAATAAATAATAATAATATAATAATAATAATATTATTTTTTATTTTTTCCCTGAGCTGTGTACCTTCAAAACCCAAGACCTAATATTTGGAAATATTACACGATTTCCTCAGAATTTCCTTAAGAAAAAATTTGTAAAAGTGTAGAAAAAAACTAAAACAAAAACTTTTGCTCCCTTCGTCGCACAAACGCAAGCTAATACTGTCAGATTGAGAAAATAAGGTATACTAAACATGGTTGTTTTAAATTTGTAAACAACACTTTTTCAAATTTCACCATTTCGGAAATATTAAGAGAGGTTCGGTTTGACCCACTTTTCCCTAAACGTAGTTTTTTTTTTTAATTTTCTCAGTAAAATTATTTTATTAATTTTTTTTGCTTATATAACATTATTTAAATTTTTTTATCAGTTAATTATATTTAGATAGAGAACGCGATTCTGCATGAATCACGAAGGTGAAATCGTCAGACCAATAGAGAGAGTCAGCTAGTGGACTTAACGTCCCCTCTTTTTTCTCTCTCTAGAGACGTATGCGCATGAACGACAATTGACAGTTATATTTGTATTAAACAGCATCAGCGCGCATGCGTTGAAAAATAAAGATAAAAGAGGGGACCTTTAAGTAAATTAACAGCTGTAAAGTTATTAACTTATTGTTTAAATTTACAACTTTAATTTTTTTAAATACTTTTTTATAATATAAATATACACTGAAAAAAAAATTTATTTGATTCAAATAACCGATTATTTGATTATTATCAAATAAATATTTACTTGAATCAAATAATTTTTATTTAAATCAATTAAATAGTATTTGCTTCAAATACTGAAATATTTGATTCAAATACAATTTATTTAATTCAAATAAAGTTTATTTGAATCAAGTAAATATTTATTTGATAATAGTCAAATAAGCGGTTATTTGAATCAAATAAATTTTTTTTCAGTGTAAATTAACAGCTGTAAAGTTATAAACTTATTGCTTAAATTTACTACTTTAATTTTTTTAAATATTTTTTTATAATATAAATATACAGATTTATATAAATAAACATGTTAACTTATTTAAATAAAGTTAAATAAATTTCAAACTCTAAAGTTTTTTTTTTTAATCATTTTCCATTGAGAAAAGATTTTCTAATTAATTTTCATTAAATTTGTGACTCCTTCTTATACTGTGTACACATATAGTGACATTCTGGGGATAAATATAATTGATCGTGTGAAAATTGAAAATTTCTTTTCTCAAATCCCAAGGAGTATGGCAAGGCGGCGCCAAAGGAGGAGCAAAACCACGTCGAAAACTGGTGCTTCCAGACTCGGGGGAAAATTAAGCCACATTCCTACTGTGCCAACCTTGCCAAGGCATGGTCCATTCTTCGACCATGGTACATCCTTTAGCGAGTTATGGCTCGCTAAAGAAAATTGACTTGAATCCACGCCAGGATAATAAAAGCGCTTCGCTACACGCGATATGGTAAAGACACCGGCGAGAAGAAATGAAAAGAAGACACATTATACACTTTTGTTATCCCGGAAAAGATTGTTAACATTCACTATAGGCGATTCTATCGACGGAAAATTTTGTTTATTAAAATTTACCTCAGTCGTTTACCTTCAATTAATCTTTAACTTCAAGAAAGTTTCAAATAACCTTCAAAAAAGTTTATTTACTAAAAACTTAAAAATTAAATAGCCTCCAAAACATCGCCTCCTTAGAAAACTTAATATTCCTTTTTTAATTATTTCACCACGTTTGAAAAATGGAAAAAAGTTCTTTACCAAATTACAAAATACTTCAGAATTTAAAGATCCTAAAGTTCTGAACGTCCAAATGAATGAAAATTATTTCTTTCTTCTAAAAATTAAATTTTTATTGCCATTTTGCTTCACTATCGAAAAAATTAATAACTGAGTTTGTAAATGTAAAATTTGAGTTTTAACATTTTTTTATGATTAGTATTTTATTAAACTATCTTCAATAAAAAATATTTCGTTCATTTGAACAATCAAAACTTGGGGACCATAGAATTTTAAAAAATGGCCAATTATTTAAATTTCCAATTTTTATATTAAAAATTCGTGAAAATAAAATTAGTTAACAGAGGGTAAATTAACAAAAATATTACTGTCGAACGAGAAAAAAAACTACTCTAATTAATTACAAATTGTTGTATTAAAATACTATTTAATTTTTTCTCTAAATTATATAACAATAATTTAAGTACCAAATTGGGAAATATTTACTTCAATAATCAATTTTATAACAAGATTTGTAATTAGTTCTAATTTTCAATTAAGCTAATTTCGAAATAATTCCATATTAAATGAATAATATGATTTATTATGTAAATATTGAATCACATATATCTAGCTGGATAAATTTACCGTTTGTGCGTTAATTAAGTAATTAAATAAAATTTATTAATTTGTCACATTTTACTCAAAAATTAATTAACGCTTTCAGCCGCTTAAGAAACAATTATTTACCTATGTGTTCTTATAAATCTTTTGTAATCTTTTGGATAAGGAATACTGCCATTAATCACAAGTGGTTATCTTAATCAAATAATCTCCATAATAATAATTTTAATCTCTAACACAATCCATCATCTAATTAAAACTTTAAATAGCGATTATGTCTCGCTATAAATATTTTATAACGTTTTAGTTTTTAATTGAGAAATATAATTAATAAAAAAAAGAAAAAAAAGTTTTTAAACTAGTTAAAAGTTTACTAAGAAATGATAAGAAAATATTTCTTTACTAAATCATGAATATTAATTAATTCGGATTTAAAGAGAAATAGTAAATAATTATGTAAATAAGTAATAATAGTGCTAAAGATAATAATTGAAATTAATTTTTATTTGTAATAAATAATACTGGTCCATAATAATTAATAGTTATTAGTAATAACTAATAGTGCTTTATAAAATTTAATTATTATTAGTAGTAACTAATAGTGATTCATAATAATTAATAATTATTAGTCATAACACTCTAAATCTGATTTAATAGAAAGTTAGTTATTAAATAACTTAAAGTCGTCCACTAAATGATTTAATAGTAATTTTACTTGCAATAAGTAAAATTTTACTACACGAGAAAAAAACGTTTAATTGGAACAGCGATAACTTTCGCTAAAATTGCGAAAGTATTTGTTGAAATAGCAAAATTATCCGTTGCAATAACTAAAAATTTCCCTAATATAGTGAAATTTGTAGATGTTGCAGGTGAAGATCTTTTTTGTGTAATTGTGAACAAGATTTCACTAAAAATTAGAAGAACTGTTTAATTAAGTTTCTATAAAACAGTTTTCCTAATTTACTTAGTAAATTAAATGACTATCAATTAGTGAAATTCAACTAAAAATTAGTAAAACTTTACAAACTAATAGAGATTCATAATAATTATTAATTTTAATTATTAATTTATTGCTATTTCTATATCTATTCTAATATTTATTGGTAATATAAAATCAACAGTACTCTCTAAATTTTAAAAATTTGTAAAGTAATTTTCTCTTCTTTTAATATTCATTATGTCAAAGGACTAAGCGAAAAGTTCCTGAGTAAAGGTTGCCAAATTGTTTGTCAACGCTCGCGAATTTCTAGGCATGAAAATTTCAAGGAAGTATGCATCGTAAAACTTGTACTTCCATCAAATTGTTTCGTAAATTTACAAAACTGGAAAAAATTTGAAAAATGTCCTCATCATTTCAAATAATATAATTTATTATTATATTATATTATATTTATTATATTTATTCAGAAAATTTCATTATACTACATCTACAAAAAAAGCACACACACACACATAGTACATATATAAAACATTCGTTGCTGCAGAAATTTCTTCAAAAAACCAAATTGTAAATTACTTCCTAAAAAAGGAGAATTCTTAATTTGAGAATATATTTTTTAAATAAATCATAATTTTTCGTTCGCCATTGCAATGGATAAACGATTTTGAAATTTTGAATTATTTCTAAAAAGAAAAATTTTAATGAATTTTTAATTTAAAAATAATTTTTTGAGAAGAATTAAGAAGAATTTTTCATTCTTGTAAATAAACATTAATTTTTTGTTGAACAACTATATTTGTGCAATATAAAGTAAAATTTCCGTGTAATCAAATTTAAAAATTTTAATTTAACTCTAATATCTCTGAGAATATTTTTTAATCAAATGAAAAAAAATTTTTTGAAAAGTCCAAGAGAATAGAAGAACTGAAGAGAATGTCATTCGATGGTAGAAGTAAATATTTACAATTTTAATTTAATTATTTAAGTATATTTTGAGAGCTGAATTTTTTAATTAAGCATTTAATTAGCTCACTCAAAAGTAAGTCAGTTTAGAAATACTAAAAAAAATTTGGGAAGTAAATAGCAAGCGAAATAGAAGTTATAAAAGTTCGCGTTACAAATATACTCCAAAACCTCACTTTTGATGTAAATTTACAAATTTTGAACATTTTGTTATTTGTTATCAATACCGTAAATATTAAACAAAAAATGTCAATTGTTCTTCAAGAAAAAATGTTTAAAGCTCAATACCTGATAAACAACAATTTTTTACAAGTAATTTTGAAAAAGATATAACAAAAAAACAAAGATTTCAAAAATTTACTTTCGAGCGTCAAAATCACTTTTTCTACCATATTTTTAACAATATATAACAATATATAACAATGAATAACAATGAAACTTGGTACAAATTTACAGTGTACCAAGTACATTATTATGATCAAAAACCGAAATTACTCTGATTTACCACTTTTGAATAAATTCAAGTGATCCATTACGCCCCGGTCTCTTTTCGCAAGAATTTAATTATTTTTAATACAATTTTTATTGAATTTTTCTAGAAATGTAATTAATTCTTACAAATTTTATTAAAATTCATTAATAGAATTCAAGTATTTAATAATTTGTTGATAACAATTTTTTATGGGAATTGATTTTTAAGAAACGTTCAATTCTTCAATAAATTATTTAATTGCGTTTTTTTTATTTAAATAATTGAATTCTAGTAGAATATTCTAATAAAAATTGAATTTTATTTCATAAAAATGAATTTCAGTTAAAATTTGAAATACGTGAGAGGATATTAGAAGAGGATTTTCCTCTAACTTTACACTCACAAAAATGATCTATTAAACATAAAACTAATTTCCTTTTAAATCATGTCCTTTAACTATTAGCAGAAATAGTTTTATTGTAAAAGGAATCTTTTAAATACAAAAAGGTTAAAAGTTTATTGGAAAAAAGAAAATCGTTTAAATATTAACTGATTTCTTTTGATTTTTAAATGAAATCTTTTTATGTCAAAAGGATAATTTCAAGTTATTTCACATTTGTAAAAATGTCAAAATAATAATAAAAAAATTTAATTTCTCGTCAAATAAAGCAAAGGTAATCTGCACAATTTTCACAATAATTATTTATTTATAAAACAACAGTAGATAAATTTAATAATTAATAATATGTAATAATAATAAAACTAAATTTTTTTAATGAAATAAACAATGTATAAAATTTAAATAAAATATTAACAATTTCGGGTTACTATAATAATTATTTATATATTCGAAAAATATAATTAAAAATGTAGAATGTAATAAGTCATAACTTTTTTCAATTAAAAAAAATGTTAAAATTATGATGAAATAAATTTGGTTATTTTAACCTTCGCGCTACCGAAGTTAAATATCTCCTCGAATTTTGTATCAATCGAATCGCCATTTTAACTCACTGAACAAAATTTTATCTACTTTCGAAAAAAACAAAAATAAAATTTTTTTTAACACTTCTTCTTGTTTATTTATAACAATTAAAAAAGTATGTACCAGAATACTGAAAATTGACCGGGTGTTTGTTTTTGTATATTGCAAAAAAATAAAAATAAAATCGTTAAACTTTTACAGTAAAATTGTTTTATATCAATAAATAAAATATATTATGATTTTAAAATACATTTTTTATTTCTTTAAACAAATTATTGTTGTTATTTACCAACTTTTTCCAGAATGCACCTAGAAAGTTGCAGTTTTTTCCTAATTTTGCAATTTACTAAATCTTATATAATTACTAATAAAGAATAAAAATTTAACTATTGTTTAAACAATTTTTAAACAAATTATTGTTTTTATTTACCACCTTTTTCCAGAATGCACCTAGAAAGTTGCAGTTTTTTCCTAATTTTGCAATTTACTAAATCTTTTACGATTACAGATAAAGAATAAAAGTTGCATAAAAATTAAACTATTTTTAAACAAATTATTGTTGTTATTTACCAACTTTTTCCAGAATGCACCTAGAAAGCTGCAGTTAAATTGTTTAAAAAATAGTTTAATTTTTATTTAACTTTTATTCTTTGTCTGTAATCATAAAAGATTTAGTAAATTGCAAAATTAGGAAAAAACTGCAACTTTCTAGGTGCATTCTGGAAAAAGGTGGTAAATAACAACAATAATTTGTTTAAAAATTGTTTAAAAAATAGTTAAATTTTTATTCAACTTTTATTTTTTATCTGTAATCATATAAGATTTAGTTAATTGCAAAATTAGAAAAAAAACCGCAACTTTCTAGGTGTATTCTGTAAAAAGTTGGTAAATAATAACAATAATTTGTTTAAATAATTTTTTAATAATAAAACATAAATATTTTATGTCATAAATGTCATAAAACATTATTAAGATATAGTATTTGTATTAACACATATTTATATTTAAAACGTTGATGAATTTTAATCGTTTTGGGAACATAATAGTAAAAAAGCGTTTGGCCACCCCGGGTGGCCGTCCGATAGTCCGCGTATACAAAAAGTATTGGTAGCGCTAAGGTTAATATATTTTTTCTTTCCTATCAATATATTATTATTTACAGACTTGTGTTATTATTATTTTTTAAAATTTAATTTAAAATATTTTATAAATTTAAGTCAAAAATAAATAAATTATTATTTTAACTAAATAAATAAATTAATGAGTTACTAATAAGACGAATAAATAAAACTACTGATAAAATTTTTCTTTTTAATAGTTAATAAAAATCATTTAATAATTATAGGATATAATTAAAAAGAATTTCCTTTTAATAGAAAAAAAATTCCTCGTAGACAAATATTAAAAGGAAAATCCGCTTATGGTAATCCTTTTTCCTTAAATAGACTGTTTTGTGAGTGTAAGATTACTTTTTTAGGGTGTATTTGAAAGTATCAAATAGCAACGAATTGATACAAAAATGTGTATTAAATCATAAATTCATTAGAATTTTTAATACCAATTTAATCCATATTGATATCAATTTGATACTTTCAAGAAAACAGAGTTAGGAAATTAAAAAACCCTATTCTCATACTATTGAAAAAAAACCATTATAGTCAACAAGACCAATATTTAAATTCTTCCAATTTAATGAAAACTGGTATTGAACAAACTTGATTCTAAGTAGAAAGAAGAAACTTCTGCCGCAAGGATCATTGCTATAAATAAATAAATGAAGAATAAAGAAAAACTCTAACCTTGTTGGGTGTTGTAGCCTGCTGTTGTGGCGAACAGCTGGTACTGTGAACAGTGGGTTGATTGGTCGTCACTGGTACAATTCCCTGATGGTTGAGATGATTCAGCTGATTCAGTTGCGTGAGCTGTGGCGGTGGCGGCTGTTGCACCGGATTTTGGTTGTTGGGTTGCAGCTGCTGATGGTGCGTCTGGTGGACCGGATGAGACGTCTGGTGGTGCGTCGCGGGGAAAGTCGGCACCGTGAACGGAACAAACAGCATCGGACTGCCGAGGATGTGCGCACCACCTCCACCCACTGCGCCCGTCTCCTCCCTACACCTTTGTTTCGTTCGTTTTTGGTATTTGCTTGCTAATTGTTCGTCGCGAACAGTTTTACTTTTCGCCGCACAATCTTACTTCGTTGGGCTACTTTCAAAAAAACTCTTTTATTTTTCTCACTTTTAAACATTAATAACTCTTCAACACGTTGCGTTCTATTTTATTTTGACGAACTTTTTTGTTCCGAGGTGGAAGCAGAAGAAGAAGAAGAAGAAGAGGAACTAGTAGCAGAAGTAGAGAGAGTGCGCGATATTTTTCGATTTGGAATTTACTATTTCAATGTTTCTTTAACAAACTATTTTTACTGTTCTCGACTATTTTTGACTATTTTTGAAAAATGTTTTTGAATATTTTTGACTGTTTTTGACTGTTTTTGACTGTTTTGACTACTTTTGACGAGTACTTACTCGTTTTTAATTTATTTGATCGGAATTTCTTAGAAAAAGGTTTGAAAATTCGTTACTGAGGGAATTAATTTTTGAATATAGTGAAATGGGGGGGAAAGTGTCTTAGAAAGTTTGAACTGTTTATTACCTGCACTCTGGCCCCAGCCCTTGGTGCTGGGGATGGGCGTAGGGGGCGGCTCGGACGGAGGTGGTGGACGCCACCCTCGCTACCCTCAGCGATAGACCGCCCCGTTGGCTGGTGAGCTGAACCGCTGGTGGCGGTTGTTGATGATGGTTGCTGATGTGGGAGCAGCAACAGGCGCGACAACTGGTCCCCTGAAGCTGCTGATTTGTCGGGATTCCTTGGATGAGATGAGCGCTTGTGGGGCCCCTGGGCCCCGCCGAAGTTTGAGAACACGGGTACACTCCAACCAGGCAACCCACCACTGCAGCCCCGGGGCCCGATGCACTTGGAGGCAAACTGCCCGATTGAGTGGCCACCCCAACTTCCCTTCTACAACCGCGACAAGCACTGCACCACTGCACCCAACCTCGCGGACCGTTGATCTCTTCCACCTGAAGCGATCGACTATTGCTGCCGCTGCTATTTATTATTCCACTTGTCTTCTCGAGATTGTGATTGCGACGTTCCTCACCTACTGACTGGATCTTGCCTATAATCTCTCGCCTTCTCTCTCTCTTCCTCTTTTTCACGCACACAAACTTCAATTGATCAAAATTTAATCCCAAGATGCACTCTCAATGTTTCCCGAAAACAACTTTATATATACGCGCTCTAAACTTGACTCAAAACTTGTTGATAATCTTAACTCGATTTCTTGAGAGAGATAGAGACTCTAACTTAATTTCAAGGACGAACTTTGCGAAACAGGTAACACGCAATCTTAACTGGTAGTCTGTCTCGAAACCACTTCGAAATATTGAACGTTTTTTAAAAATTTTACTCTCTTGCTCTTTTTTTGTTTGCTTTTTTTACTCTTCTTTCTTCTTTTACACTCTTTTTTTTCACTGGAGAATTCTTTTTTTCACTACGGGAATTCTTTTCTATCAGTAGAGAATTATTTTTTTTACTAGAGAATTTTTTTTTCACTAGAGAATTTTTTTCACTACAGACTTTTTTCTCACTAGAGACTTTTTTTTCTTTCACTAGAGACTTTTTCCTTTCTTTTTCACCTCAGCAACCGTCGAAAATCTTTCTTCTCGTTCTCTTAACAGAGTTTATATATTTACCTTCACGGCACGTTCAACAGTTTATTTACGACTTGTAAAACACTTTTGGTCTTGCGAATTTCTGATTCGTCGTCGTGTCTCAAGAGCAGTTGTTGCAGAAGAGGAGCAACAGTAGCAGTAGTAGCAACAGCAGCAGCAACGGCGGTGGCGGCGGCACACTTCTCAGAATCTTGTTAAATATTAAACCAAGAGCTCGTGGCTCAACAAGTACACAACGACTGCTTTCTCAGTAAACGACCGCGCCGAGTCACCAATATCACGTCTTCGTCAAGCAAAAAGGGAAAACTTTTCTTTTTTTTCTCTCTTTCGTCGTCACACTGTTCGAGGATTAAATATCCCGTGATGTCAAATTATCCGCTCTTCACTCTGCAATGACAATATGTTTTCTTTATGTTAATAGATCAACACGAGTCACCCGAATCACTGAGGGGTGAGAATCAATTGATCACTGATGCAATTGATTTTTCGGTTGTAAATTAATTTGGGAGGGTTATTCTTAATCCGTGCTGGCAATTAATCGGGGGGTATAATTAATCTGTTGGTGAAATTTTTTAATTGAATAGTCACTTGGAAAAATGTAGCAATAGTTTTAATTAATCAGTGGTGGTAGTTAGTGATTGGAATTAACTAGTGGTTGCAAGTTATTAGTGATTACAATTGGTCACTAGTAGCAAGTTTTACTGATTGCTATTGATCACTGGTAGCAAGTTTTACTGATTGCTATTGATCACTGGTAGCAAGTTTTACTGATTGCTATTGATCACTGGCAGCAGGTTTTACTGATTGCTATTGATCACTGATAGCAAGTTTTACTGATTGCTATTGATCACTGGCAGCAATTTTTACTAGTTGCTATTGATTACAGGTAGCAAGCAATTAGTGCTAGCAATAGATCACTGATCACTGGTAGAAATTATTTAGTGACTGTTAATAACTACTGGTTACAATTTACCAGTACTTGCAATTATCACCAGTAGCAAGTAATCAATGATTGCAATTAACCAATAGTTGCAATTAATCACGGTTTACAATTAACCAGTGATTCCTATTAATCACTGCTTGCAATTGATCAGGGTCAGTAGTTGCAATTTAATCACTAATTACAATCAAAACGTGATTGCAATTGTTTAGGATAATCAGTAGGTGAAATTTAATCACTAATTCCTATTAATCACTGCTTGCAATTGATCAGGAGAAGTAGTTGGAATTTAATCACAAATTACAATCAAAACCTGATTGCAATTGTTTAGGATAATCAGTAGGTGAAGTTTAATCACTAATTCCTATTAATCACTGCTTGCAATTGATCAGGATAAGTAGTTGGAATTTAATCACTAATTGCAGTCAAAACGTGGCTACACTTTATCAGGGTAGTCAGTAGTTGAAACCTAATCACAAATTGCTATTAATCACTGGTTGCAATTGATCGGGGTATTTAGTGTTTCCAATATCCAATGGTTGCAAAGTAAGTCACTATTTGCAACAATCCGGTGGTTGCAATGTAAGCACTGATTGCAATTGATTAGAGTAATTAGTCGCGGCAATTAATCACCGGTTGCAATTGGATTGATCCAGCGGTACCACAGACTCGATTGGGAAAAATTGAGATGATCAGCAATTGAATCGATCAGCTTTAGTTGAATCCGTCAGTGATAGTTTGAATCGCTAAATAACAATTGAATCGAGTGATTCAATTGAATGATTCAATCGAGTGATTCAATCGAGTGATTCAATCGGGTGAATTTTGATCAAATGACAGTTGAAAAATTGATTTCAGTAACAATTGAATTTCAAATTGAAGTTCAACAGTTGAATCGAGTAACAATCGAATGGAGTGACAATCGAATAGATTGACAACAAAGTCGATCAATAAATGAATAAAAAGAATCGAATAACGTTAACAATTGATCAAGGAAGTATTGGAAAAAAATTGAGTTTTAATTTGATCAGTAACGGGCAAATAGAATAAGAAACCGACAGGCAGAATCCTCTTTGAGACTCGCATACATCCTTGCAATGAAGAACTCCCTAACCACGAGGTGTCTGTTTGATCATCATAGAAGAACCGGAATAGCCGTATGCAGACTATGGGCGCTATGAAGGATCATTCAACTCTTGAAACAAAGAGGCTTTCTCTCTTGTTTTCTGTTTTTTTTTTTTTTTATTTTTTGTCGCGAGATAAATATGATGATGATGATGATGAGTAGTGGGTGGGCAAAAAGGGGGGGAAAGGGGAATGTATTCACGTTCTGAGAATGTTGTACAAAGAGACTAAAAAGGTTCAAAAGGAGGGTTCAAGCTAACCCGTAATGTCGAAAGGTCGCTCGGCGACTGACTAGTACTTCCGCTCTAGCTGTTGTGCGATTCAGAGTGGGGGATGCCTCGTTGGGTTGTTGTGTGTAGGGGTTGGTTGGTGGTGGAGTTGCGTTGCTTTTCGGCTCGTCGATGTTGGTGTTGGTTGACTGGTTGTGCTTGCGCGCGGGAAACGAGACCACGACTGCTTTTGAGCACGCCGGTTTAGGCCACGCGAAATCGTCAACAGTTTTCTTTATGGGTCTCTTTTACGCACACGTTAGTCTCTTTTTTTTGGTGGAGGGAAGGTGAAGAGCTTCCTTCTCGTTCAAAACGAGACACTGACCTCCGATACTGTCTATCGTGTCTCCTTCTTCTTCCTTAGACGAGTCTTTCTGATCTCGAAGGAATCTTTATCAAATCTGGTCTTTACAGCTTTAGATCCGTCAATGTCGTGAGATTATGATGGCGAAAAGGGGACAAATATATTTCGAGTTTTTGGAATTGCATTACTTTGTACTTCTCGAAACTAAGATGAATTTTAGGTTTTGATATCTGAAGAGAGGAAGAGAAGCAGAATTCACTCTGCAAATAGTCGAAGACCATAGTCTAGAATTTTCCATTCCAGAGTAAATTGCTTCTAGTTAGTCTAGGATTGTCTTTATGGAATTATTGGCCTTGCCACGAGAAACTTGAATCTTTCAAGTATTTTTAGAATCATCTGCAGAAGATTCTCTAAAAGTCAGGAAAAAAATTAGGAAAACAAGAGACAAAAATGTTCAGAATCAAGAGCCATGAGGTACGATTTAAAGTATTCTGATCAGTAAGCAATCAAAGTTCCTAACCTACTATCTTCAAACAGAGCAATATTTTGATCGAAAAATAATTAAAACCAGAAATATCCTGTTCGGGGAAGAAATGAATTCATATGAATTTTTTTTAGAAAAAGAGACTAAAATGAATTACCAAAATTGTTCATTTTTCCAAAAATTTCAAAACAATGGTATTTATATGGTATTTCTCAATAGCAGCAAAAGTCCACTAATCCTAAATTCACTACCTACACACCACAGGACGTGACCAATAACCCTAATTCATTTTAAGCTTTAGAAAATTATGACTAATAATTCTAGTCAACAAAATTTGAACTGAATTACAAACAGAACAATAATTCTAGTTCACCAAAACTACCAGTTGTTTTAAACAATAGTAAATTTAATTACCGAGACCTTAAAATTTCCAGTTCAACAACCAGCAGGTATAAGTGACAGTTTTAAATAACGTCGCAGTTTCAATCAAAATTCCGATCAAACTAAAGTTACACAAAAGCAAATTTAATCAAAGCAATTTGTGACCAGAGGAACTGTGAATAAATTCAACTCTGAATAAAATGGTAAAATACGTTCGAAAATTACTCTTACTAACCGGGTAATTCAAAATCAATGTCGTTTTTATTTTCAGTTCTAATTTTTTTTGAAATTGTGTGATGTAAAAATTGGTTCTAATTTTGTGATTTGAAATTATGTGATAAAAAAATTGGTTCTAATTTTGTGATTTGAAATTTAAATTTGAAAATTCAGACGAGCTAGAAGATGAAGCTGATTTGGAGCCAATTGATAATTTTTATGGGTACTACTTTTTTGTTATTTTTGTGACAGTATTTTTTGATACTACTTAATTTTTTTTTTGTTTGGGGAGATTTTCTAAGGGGATTAAATTGGGACAGAAACGTGTCATATCGTTGCTTTGCAACAATTTTAATAGGCTTTTGGTATGAATTTGATATTCTTAGAAAAATTGTGACTACTTTGTAACAACACTATTTTTGTTTATATCTATTTTGTAATTATTTTGTTAATTCTACTCTTTGCGTTACTATTCGGTTCCTTCGATTTTGTTTTAGGTGCTATTAATATTTTTGCAAATACCATAGGACTGAATTTTTTTTCCGGTTGGTTACAATTTTTTGATTCTGTTTTCGGAAATAGTGTGTTTAATTGATATTATTTTTTCGTTAGGTACTATCATTTTGTGGTTAGGTACTATTATTTTCTGGTTAGGTACTATGATTTTTTCGTTAGGTACTATTATTTTCTGGTTAGGTACTATTATTTTGTGTTTAGGAACTATTATTTTCTGGTTAGGTACTATTATTTTGTGGTCAGGTACTAATATTTTGATTCTACTCTGTCAAATACTATTTTCGTTCAATAATCCTCGATCAGTGTGTCACGAAACTTACATTTTGTTTAGAGTGCAAAATTAATTTTAACCGGCGGAAGAGCGCGAACTGACATCGAATAAAAAATCACGGTACTTAAACTCTCCTTCACTTTTTGATTGGTAAAAAAAATCACTTTGAATCTTGTTTAAATGGCACAGGACACAAATCTTGTGATAAAAATTGGGTTTTGTTTGACAATTAGATTCATAAAATGAGATCCCTAGAAGCTTTGGCAAACTTGATTTGTTAAAGACACTTGCCCAATTAGTTTGGGCCACACTGTCGACACTGATCACTTTATTTTTTTTATATCTTTTGGCTGTTAACACACACACACACACTGCCACTGAATTTTTTTTTTTAAACTTTTCGTTCAGAATTCTGATGGAGGAGGTTCACTTTATACTGATTGTGTACACATGCTTGTCTCACGTGTGTGTGCGAGAGTGTATATTTATGTGTTTGGATACACGTGTTTACAATGACGTTGTGTTCGTGTGTCGAGAGGGGGGTGGTGGAGGAGGGTGGCGGCTAGAAGAAGAGGAGGATGAGGAGGAGGTTTATGCCTCGTGACAAGTTCGTGTTGGTTCACGCAGGACGGATTAATATATGCGGACGGGCAGAACGTACGTCGGATAAATACGGTTGGAGGGTCAAGTCAGGATGGACGAGAGGGGTAACCGGGTTAAAGGGGTGGTGACTAGTGTGCCTAGTGGCCTAGTGTATCTATGGGCTAAGCGCTGTGTCCTGCACGTAGGTAGGTAGCGTGGAGACAAGAGCCGTGTATCGCAATGTATCGCGGCGGTGGTGGCGGCAGTGGCGGCGACGACGTCGACTGGAGGGGCTGCCTCGACGGTAGGTGGGGGTTGACTCGTTCATTCGAGGTGGTGGCAGGAGAGCGAGCGAGACAGAATGGAAAAGAGAAACAGGGGAAGGCGAAGGGGCTCAAACTGTAATGAGAGGAAGGGAGACGGACCAAAAGAGTGAGAAAAAAACCGTTCGAGAGAGAAGACGAGTGAGAGCAAAGCGGAGAAAGAGAGAAAGAGAACCAAAGGCAAAGAAGAGAAAACAAGAAAAAAGAAGAGAGGCAAAGAAGAGAGAGAGAGAAAACTAGAGAAAGAAAGACAAAAAAGAGTGAAAGGAACAGAGAAAGGTAGGGAGTGAAACATTGAGGGAGAAGGACGAGATTATATAAAGGGAAAGGGAATCCCGAAAAAGGGTAGGTCCGTGAAGGCAGGGAAGCTCAATGTTCGCTGCACAACCGCGAGGAGCAACTTACCCTTGTTTCACGACACCTACATCAACGATAAAGAAAGCCATTTATAAAAATCACGATAATTGCCCAGACATCTCTTTGCTACTCTTTTGTCATTATTATAATACACTAATGCACTGCCGCTTACTTCTTTATGATTTCTTTTATGGATTTATACTCATGGAGCTGTAGCTCGGGGATATTTTTCAATTACTGTACAACTTCAAGACTGTAGTTGAATAATTAACATAATATATAATGGATTAACAAATTGTTTGTCTAAAGAAAATTTCAGATATTTTTTGTATCGTCACGTAATTTACTTTGAAATGAATTATAAAGTTCTGCTTATGGAGAATAAGAAAGATCTGTTGGAAAAACAGACTCCTGCATTGAGATTATAAACAGGGTATTGTTCAATTATGCGTCGTACAAATTGTCATGAAAATCAATTAGGTGACTAATTAATCAAAAGTTTTTTGAAAAAAAATCAAAAATCTAAACTATGGCTAGAATTAAAAATTAATATTGATGATCCTAAGTTAGTTTAAGTCAAAAAACTGATTCGGCATCGATTTTAATGATTTTTTTTTTAATTTGCCGATGATATTTTTAAATTAATTTAAGAATTAAAATTAAAATTTGAAAAAAAATAATCATAAAAACGAAATATAATTAACTGGAAAAGTGGGAGCTGTTCAATCATGTGTAATTTGATGCGCAAGGTTTATTACAAAATTCATTAGATATAAAAGCAAATGATGTGTAAAAGCACTAAGAATAAAACATTATTAGGATATTAAAATTTTAAACAGATGTGTATTGTGCTAATACAAATTAGTAACGAATTAACTAATCTATTAGCTGATTGAGCAAAATATGAGCTAATTAATCTGTTACTTGTTTAATGTTGTTGCTCGCTAAGGTTTTTGTTAAATTTACAAGGGAAATTTAATCACTAGATAATGTATTATTAGCAGCTAATTCACCAGATGTTTTTCAATCAGATTATTAGTTTCTAATAATGTACACTAAAAAAATTGTAGAAAAAATTCAACTACTACTGGGTATAGTAGAGTGAAAAGTAGTTCAATTAATTATTTTTTTACTTAATCTATTACTGTTTGTATAGTAAATTTTACTACTTCTTATGTAGTTAAGAAATTACAATTCAAACAACTAAGAAAAGTAGTTAAATTTTAAAAATAACGACAAAATCTTGTTGCAGTAACTACACTCTTAATTATTTTAACTACTTTTTGATGGTTAATACAAGCAACATCCCAACAACTATGTAGGTAAATTTCAGTCCATTATGATTGTTTCGTCTTATGGACGAGACATAATTATTTTAATTATTATTTATTAAATAATTTTATATTTAACAAATAATTTATTTATATTTTGAACCTAGACTCTCGTCCAATAGTTTGGGATCATTTCAAATCTTACTTTGTTGAATATTTTAAATTATAATAATTGCCCCATTAAAGTGTAAAAATAAAATGAAGGTTTAGAAAGAAATGAATAATTAAGGTATTTTAAGTTGGTACTCATTTTTTATTTAAAATATTAAAGGTTGTTTTTTTTTCTCAAACTTGAAATAATTCGCCTTATTTTGGATTGTGGATCGACCTTTATAATTAGTTGAAATAATTCGATTTTTTCCATATGTCGATCTACCTGTATAATTAGTTGAATCTTAATTATTTGTTTTTCCAATCTTCTTGAATTTGAATAACACTGGTTCGAAACATTTTAAAACTTTTTAAATTGTATTCCGAATTAACTTGTTTATATTTTTTTAGAAGAATACTTTTCGACCTTTTTTAAAAATAGAGAACTGATTTGACTTGTAAAATATTTTTTATTAAAACTGATTACTTGTGAAGTTTGAATTAAGAATTGACTTTTTAATTGCGAACTGACTTTTGAATTACGAAGTGACATTTTGAAGACTTAAAAACTAACTGACTTGTCTTGTGAGTAGACTGTTTTTAAAGTATTGCCCACACTAAGATTTTGGGGTGTTTCCACGATTTTGAAAAATATTTTTAGAGAGATGAAAAAAGAGGCTGATTATCAGATTGGTTGTTTAAAAAGAAAATAGAGAAGAGTAAAAAGTAAAAAGTTTTAAAAATTTAATTCTGCAGTTTCGGGATTGGCTCTTCTTGAACCAATCCTCAGAAAGAGACTGAGTCCTTGAAGGTTGTATCCTAGGTCAGTATCTTTCTAAAATAAAAGGGATATTATCTTCATGTTTTTGAGTTGGTAGGGATATTATTTCACGTTTTCGTAATATTTTGCAGAATGTTATTGTAAATCTAATTAATAATAATTTTACATTAATTTTTACAACGTAGTTTAATTGTTTACAATTTTTAAATATACGTACTTTTCTGAATTTTAATTTCATCGTAATTTTTAACATAATTGTCGGTTTAATTAGTTATTTATTTCCATTTTCGGATAAATAAATTTTTTAAAATTTGTTATTAAAAATTTGGTGAATTACAATTGCTTGAATGTATTTATTTATTGTTTGCTGATATTTAGTTATTATTAATTATTTTATAAACATCAAATATTTATAAACACATTTTTACTAATATTAAAAAACTTATTGTTGTGAAATATAAAATTATTTAATTCTTAATGTATATATGTCAATATCTGTTATTTTGTGTTAATAATTATTAATAATGTTTATTTATTCTAAAGATGAAAATTAGTAAATTTTGCAAAATATCAAATAGAGAGAAATGAAACTTTTTAATTGTCTAAATATTAAATCTACCTGGAAAAAAAATTAATTAAATTATCAATACATTGCATACAGAGAAATTAGTAAAATATTCAGAATGTCAATCATAAAGAACTAAAGAATAATTAAAGCGTAAAAGTATTTTTAAAAAATGCTTATTCTCAAATTGAATTTATGAAATTCGTATATCTAATTTATAAATATATGAACGTGGAACAGGAGGTATTTAAGGGTTATAGAAATGCAGGCAATTTTTCTGCCGTGTCCCGTGGGTGTTAATTAAAAATTGCTTGCGGTTTGTAGCCGCGGAAGCAAAAGAGAACGAAGAGTAGGAGGCCACAGGTTGGCTCGATAATTAAATCGTCGACGGACTTTCATCGACTTAGCACATGCCTTTTTTTTAAACTCTGCTTTTATCTCAAAAACTCCACTATCTCGAATTACTCGATGATTTTATTAAACTGTACCTGGAAAATAATTTTAAACTTAACATTTTACCCCTCACTCCAACAATTCACCTTATTCATTTCTCTCCACTATTACGAACAAGCGACCTACTCAATATTTTACCAGACTTTAAACAACAGTTTTGGGGAGCACAACAGTTAATTTACAAAAAAAAAAACCAATTATTTTACCAAATTCAAAAGTAAATTTGTTTTTCAGTTTTCCAAAAATTCGAAAAAGGAAAATAACAAAAAAAACATGAAATTGTAAAGAAAATGAGTGGCGGCAGCAATTTAATTGAAAACATTGTGAATTTCGTTTACGAAACGTACGGGAATGCAAATAACCAAATTTGTCAGTGGCTTGTTTTTTAATCAATTAGGAAGATTAACAGAATACAGATAGAGAGAAGGTGAGTGTAAAAGAGAGAGAGAATAGATTTACGTGACGGAGAAGTTTAATACTGAGAGGACTTGCCAACAAAATCGTATTTCGTATTTTACCAGCTAATGACTGACGAATGAAACGCTAATGTATGCTACGTGGTACATCTGCTATGCTGCTTCTATTAGCATCTGTAATGCGCACCTACCTATACCCACTACTCTGCAAAGCGACAACGTTAACATATATAAACCCATCAACGTTTACTGTTGCGACACTGTTCCTCACATGCACAAACCTATTCTAGAGAAAAGAAATTTTAATGCACTTCCAACTTTTAAAAAATAACATCATGTCATTTTGACACTGAATAGAATTAATTTCAATTCATCTCGACATCACGAAGAGTGCTCTTATTGTTCTGTTTTTTTAAAGGTTGTCTGACTTTTAATTTACAAACATCACGTAGGTACATTAGGATAAACAGTGGTGATATTAATGCAAAACAGTAGCTTTGAATTAGAACGAGAATTTTTGTTTGAGGGTAAATTTTTCGACTTTTACTTTTTTGTCAAATTTTCCAACAATTTCGGACGAAAGTGAGTAAAATGACTAAAAAGTCATTTTACTCACTTTCGTCCGAAATTGTTGGAAAATTTTTTTCAGTTTTTTTTCAGTATTTTTTTTCAGTTTTAGTTTTTTTCAGTTGGTTCATGATCGACAGTAAACTGTGAGGTATTTAAAAACGTTGCACATTTATTTAATACTGTGAAAGATTTTAATAATTTAGTTTGGTGTTATTTTTGCCCATAAATAAAATTTCACTTTTTCATAACATTTCTGATCGTTAGACAACCTGTATTTTTTACAAAAAAGGTCGTTTTTTACCCCTAATGCTAAAATTGGTAAAATTTACAAATTATCGTCACTGAGAAGAAATTATCTTTAATCCAAAAATAAGTAATCAATCAAAAAATATGTTTATACTGAATAAAATTTATAATTTAATTAAACCAAAAAATTTTTATTGAATCAAACTTATTATTTATTGAATCAAAATTATTGTCTCAAAATAGTGTATGAAAAATTATTTAGAAATAGTAATTGTGATTTAAGCTAATAGTTTAAAAAATTGTCTGACTATCTATATATTTTACTACTTAAATTAAGATTGAAAAACTATGAGATAACACCCAGAGAAAATTATTATTTAAACCAAATATATTTTATTTGAATAAAATAAATGTATATTTGTCTCAGAACCAACTAGACTTTTTATTTGTTTTAAATAAAATTTATATTCGAAATAAATAAAACATATATTTGAGTCAAATAAAATTTTATTTAAACGAAATAAAATTTATTTGAAACAAATAAAAAGTCTAGTTGGTTCTGAGACAAATATACCATTTCTCTGGGTGTACATGTCTGACTAAAACTATCTACTACTACTTCAGTCAGTGATGGTATAAAATTAAAAATGGTCTGACTATAATTGTCTTTAACTACTGTCTACTGTTCGAAGAACATTGAATTGAACATTGATTTTACACCTATTAAATTTAATCATGATTTTGTATAAGTAAGAATTATTTTACTAGTGATATTTTATTAAATATCAGTAGTGATGTAAATGGTGATAACTAGTAGTTAATTACTACTGATTTGAAAGTATAAATTTATCGAATTCTATTTTCTGACTACAAGTATGGTTTACTGTACTTATTTCACAGTTAATAAAATTTTTAGTAACACCTTATTTAAGGCAAAGTAATTTTCATTACTTATTGAGCTATTAATATATAAATATAAAGACGATTGGTTTGATTAAAAACTTTTTTTTACTACTTATTTTTAAAAAATAATTTTATAAAAACTATTATTATAAATTATTATAAATTATTATAAATTATTGTATTATAAATTATTATAAATTATTATAAATTATTATAAATTATTATAAATTATCTAATATCTCAATCAGTGAAAAATTCACTGATTTCAAATCAGTAGCATAGTTTTTTTTATGAATCAATAGCCTACGTGGAAAAGTTTCCGGAAATTCTGCGGATAGACTTCGGCAAAATTTGGGGAGTGACTGTTGAAAATTTTTCGCAGTCACTCCGCAAATTTTTCCGTCGTCTATTCACAGGAATTCCAGAGTTAAATTTGCGGAATGACTGAGGAAAATTTTTTCGCAGTCACTCCGCAAATTTTGCTGAAGTCTATCCGTAGAAATTTCGGAAACCTTTCCAGATAGGGACTTTCACTGATAATCATTGGTTTTGACTAAATAATAAATTAAAAAAATTAAAAAAAATATTATTATTATTATTATTAATATTATTATTTTACTAAATTAAATAACTTAGTTAAATAATAAATTGATTTTTACTAAAATTTCACTGATGATTGAAAGAAACCTGAAAAACTGATTTGAAATCAGTCAAATTTTCACTTATTCAGATTAAGAGTGTAAAAAGTTAATATCTGACTGCAAATTTTTTTTACCGATGGTACAATATAAGAAGCTTTTTAAAAATACGGGTCTGACTTTAAAAGCTTTTTATTACTGATATTTAAATTGATAAAGTATTTAAACGTAACTTCTGACTAAAATTCCATTTTACTACTGAATCGGAAATAGTTAGAAGTATAAAAAAAACATTGTCTGATTTTAATTTTCGTATAAAACATATTTTACAAGTATAATAAACTATGAAATGACAAGTCTGATTAAAACTAAATTCTACTACTTATTTTGCTTACAAACGAAAATAAAAATTGGGTGTACCTAAAACTGACTTGTTTATACTGTTTATTTTACAATTAATATTTTTTTTGAATTTACAAATACCTGTCTAAAACTGCAAGGAGAAAAAAATTATTTAATTAAAATAAATTTTGTTTAAATTAAACTTAAAATATCTTTACTCTACAGTGAAATATATTCAAGTTTCATTCAAACATATTTTCTGATTCAGTTTATGAGATTATATATTGAAATCAAACATAAATTGTGATTGATTTTAAATTATCTTTACTAATTACTAAAAAAATTACTAATTCAATTAGTGATTCGAATTATTTACTATTTCAAATTAGTAAATCAACTTACCAATAAAGTAGTAGTTATCTATTAGCTTTAAAAAAAACTACTAAAAATTAATAAAAAATGTCACTAATTGAAATTGGTAAACGAATCCACACTATTTAGTAGAAATTTACTAATTCATATTAAGAGAGTTGGTAATAGTAAAATATAAGAGTTTGATTTAATTACACGGAGAAAAAAGGAGAATTAAGGATATTTAAACTTATTATGAGCAATGTAAATTTAACACTCCTCAGGTTAAGTTCTAAACAATAAAGTGACAAATTTTTCAAGTTTGACACTTCTCATGTTAAAATTTAATTTAATTTAATTTAATTTTTTTTTGTGTAAATGTGTCTTTTAGCATTCTCTAAATCTGAATTAGTAAAAATTTACTAATAAAAAGGAGACAAAAAGTCTTTCACCAAATAAATTATTAATAATTTTATTAACAAATAGTAAAATTTTACTGATTTTTTAATTTGATCTTACTAATTGTTTAGTAGAATTCTACTAACAATTTGTAGAACTGTTTTATTAATACACAGAAAAAAAGAAGTGTTGTTTTAACACTAAAAGTAGTGTTAAAACAACACGCAACATTTTTAACCCATACGATGTGATTTTAACCTACATTTTATGTTAAAATAACACCATGAGTGTGTTAAAATTAATGCATATTTTTAATGGCTGTTAAAATAACACCATCTTGAAAACTACACGCAACAAATTTAACACATATTTTTTTGTGTGTAGTCGATAAACCGCACAGAGAAAATATTTCTCTTGAAACAGCGATAACTAATATATAGTGTTCGTAATTAATGCTAATTTTACTACTTATTTTGCATTGGTTACAATAGAATAAAAAAAAGTTTGGTTTGACTAAAACTGACCTTAACTGCTAATTTGGAAACAGTAAAAAAATTTGTCTATTTACAAAAGTTGACATACAACAATTTTACAATTCACAAAATTTTAAATATTTCAAGTCTGACGAAAACTATTTTTTACTACTTATTTTGCTAATAAAAGAATAAAAAAACTCGATTTGGCTAAAATTACCCTTTTTATTTATATTTGACGTTAATAACGAGTTTAGATTATATTTAGTCACATTCATTTTATGTAAATTGAATAATAAATACACGGAGAGAGAATATATATTAAATTTTGTAAAAATATTTTCAAATTGGGGAAAAAGTGCAACAAAGCGAAATTTTGATATTCAAAATACTAAACTTTAAAATGTGAAATTTATTTGTGAAATTTGTAAAATTTGTGAAATTTATTAAAGTTATATTTGAATTTAATTAATATTCTTGATATTTGATATAATTATACTAAATTTCACATAAGTTTTTTTTAAAGTTTAGTATTTTTTATATTAAAATTTCGCTTTGTCGCACTTTTTCCCCAATTTTAAAATATTTTTACAAAATTTAATATATATTCTCTCTCCGTGTACACTGAAAAAAAAATTATTTGATTCAAGTAACCGATTATTTGACTATTATCAAATAATTTTTATTTGAATTAAATAAATTGTATTTGATTCAAATATTTCGGTATTTGAAGGAAATACTGTGTAATTGATTTAAATAAAAATTATTTGATTCAAGTAAATATTTTTGTTTGATAATAGTCAAATAATCGGTTATTTGAATCAAATAAAATTTTTTTTTCAGTGTATACACTGAACGTGAACACAGTCGTGTTCACATACGTGCAAAGACAGAACTGAACAAATTAATTAGGAATTGGAAAAAAGGTGGCGCTCTAATTAAGAACCCGTGGTGACCTCTAAATTAGCGGGAACAACAATATTAATTTTATTTTTATAATTAAAATATAAATATTTATATTATTTATATTATGTTATATTAAATAATATTTATTTTATTTAAACTTTTCGTTTAACAGTTAAATTATTATTATTATCATTATTATTTCTTATTATTATTGTTATTACACTGAAAAAAAAATTTATTTGATTCAAATAACCGATTATTATTATTAATCTAAATAAATATTATTACTTGAATCAAATAAATTGTATTTGAATCAAATTATTTCAGTATTTGAAGAAAATACTAATTAATTGATTCAAATAAAAATTATTTGATTCAAGTAAATATTTATTTGATTATAGACAAATAATCGGTTATTTGAATCAAATAAATTTTTTTTTCAGTGTATTATTATTATTATTATTATTATTATTATTTATTATTATTATTATTATTATTATTATTATTATTATTATTATTTTAGAAAATACTGAATAAAAATAATTGAGTGCCTAACCTATTTGTTAAGAGTCAGAAAAATAATAAAGAATTTTTATAATTGACACATTGAAATAAATGTTTTACTCTTTGTTTATTTTTACCCATTGTTATTCGTGAAATTATCTCTCATTGACAACCGAAAAATAAAAATTTTAGAATCAGTATAGCTACCAATTATGATGAAAAATTTAAAAGTCGATGTCGAAAAAAGCAGTATTTTTACCAGATTGTTTGCATAAAAAATGAAGAATACCTTCCATTTGAAGAAGGTTTTTCTTTTTTCCCCTCTCCATCAATAGGAATTTTTTGAAAAATTCACCTCCTCTTTCAAAAAGAGATGATCTCTTTTTCAATTTGATTCCCCTAATCTCCCTCAATTTTCTCACTTGTCTTCAGTTATTTTCTAGTTCCAACTAAATCCCAGAGAAAAACGCTTGACAACAGAGGGAAATCCGTGGAGACTTAAAGCGTTGGTTCGCAATAACGGATAAGCGGTGCCATTGGACAGCTCCCCCCCTCCACCTCTCTCTATGCTTGCGGTTGTGCCGCTTCTGATGAGCCTGGACGATGGAGAGACAGACTGTGTGTGGGGTAGGCGACTCTCGGTATATTTATAATGACCCTATATGTATGCAAATGGCTGCATATCGTACGGACCTATTCCATTTGTATATACGCTTGATAGAGGAACATGCACATGTGTGCATGCTGCTGTTTCGTATGCTCCTCCGCGCACATCAGCCTCACTCACTCACTCTCTCTCTCTCTCTCTGCTTTGCTCTGCTTTGTATTTATAAAACTACGTATACAGGCATTTGTGTTGACTGATCGAAATGCATGGATTGCCCTCTGCACGATTGGACGTGCGTGCACATGTTTTATACCACTATTTTTTTTCTTTCCCTTTACCCTTCAAATTCTATCAGCGCGTCAAGTAAAAAATCCCCAATGTCGGTTGACTATTTTGTCAATTGTCCTAAATCACACGCATTTTTCATTTGCCTCCCTCTTCAGAACAACAACAACAACATGAAAAAAAAGTGAAGAGGAAAAGAACCATCTTTTTCTTTATATGCAGTCCCGTCAATTTTTCCTCTTCAATGGAAGATTTTTGAATAGTCAAAATATGTCATGTTGGCAAAAAAAATATACGTTCATTTTATAAACATTTTTTTTCTTTTCTTTTGAAAAAGTTTTTTAAAAATCGTCACCTTAATTTGCAAACCACGTAACTTGACTTTTGGACAAAAATGACTTTTAAATGTCAAAAACAGAATTTTAATGAATGAATATATTTCAAATATAATTATGTTTCGTACACAATGAGTAATGTGAAAAAACCACAATTCAAATTCACTTAATATATTCAGGAAACAATGGTATGTATAACCAGTTTTCTTTCTCTCCTACAAAGTTACGCAAAATCGAATTACGAGGTTTGCAGAATAAGTCGACGAAATAAAAAAAATTGAAGTTTTTGAAAATAAAAATATCGATTCAATAGAAATAGACATTTTTGTATTATTAGTTATTATAGTATTTATCTTATGCTGCAAAAAAATTCGTCTGACTATAAATACAGTTTACTACTAATTTCGTAATCATTTACAATTAATGAAATCATGAAAATATCAGTTAAATAAAATTTCCTTTTACCACTTTCTTGGCTACTATTAGAGTTAACTATGTACATTAACAGTTAAAATATAATTTACTAATTATGTATTATTAATTATTTACAAATTATATTTACTAATTATGTATTATTAATTATTTACAAATTATATTTACTAATTACAATATAATATACTAACTTTACAGTAATTTAAAACTAGTGCTTTTAACAAAATCAGTTTGACAATGAATACATTTTATTATTCACTTTATAATCAATAGAAATTTTAGTGTAAAACTAACTACCTCTGACTACTGATTTTAAATTACAAGATTACAAAATTTTGCCTGACTATAAACATCACAGTAAAGCGCGAGATGTTAAAATATCACCAGAACAGATTAAAATAATCCGCAACAGTTTAATCCCTCCAGGATTAAATGACCAAACAGGATTAAAATAATCTATTTTAATGCTATTTTTAACTATGAATGAAACTTTATTTTAAATAAAACACCAAAGTAAAAGATTTGTAGAAATTCAACGAATTCAGCTTCTCCAGGGAGAATAGTAAGTTAGTTACTAATACTAACTTAGTAACATATATGTACTAAATTCAATTGTGTTCAAAAATTAAAAAAAATTTTTTTCAAAATTTCAATTCTTTTCATAGATAATAAAATTCTTCTCTGATATTCAATTATTTAACAAAATTTTAATCCAATTCTTGTCAAAATATCAATTATTTTGAAAAGTTTTCTAAAATTCCATAATTTTCAATATCTACTATTTGAATAAAATTTTAAAAAAGAATTCCATTATTAAAAAAAAATTTGAATAAAAATTCTACGCTAACATTAAAATATTTTTATACATAATAAATATTTTTACAGGAATTCAATTTGTTTATAAATAATAACATTCTTTTAGAAATTCAATTATTTTCATAAATAATAAAATTCATTGCAGAATTTCAATTATTTTTAATGCAATTTCAATCAAATTCCTCGACAAATGTAATTATTCTTAAAAATTTTATGAGATTTTAATTTAAGGAAACATGAAATTAATAAATTATTTATTTTTGTATCTAAAATCGCTTAGAATTTACTAATAAAAATTTTTTTTAAAATTGAATTTCAGTTTAAAATTTTGATTGTTCTTAAGTATTAAAAGCATTGTAACGTGGATTTTTAGAAATCAATAAATTTTGAAAAAGTTTAAAACTAAAATAATTAAAATTGTTAATTTTTCATATATTTTTGACAACAAATTCTGTGGAATTAATTCTTTTTAAAAGTTTAATAGCATTTTTATTGAAATTATTTCAAGTTTTTATTTTACAACATACATTTAATTGCAAAAATTCCGAATAATTGAAATTTTGTAAAAGATTAAATTTGAAAATTCTCATAAAATTCATTGCAGCGTTTTAATTTTTTTTTCATACAATTATATTTGAATTTCTTTAAAAGTAATTATGTTCATGCAAGTTTTAATAAAATTCGACAAATAAATTAAATTATTAAAAAATTTGATTGTAAAAGTCTTTATGAGAATTGAATTTTGCGAAACATTCAATTATTCAATAAATTATTTACTTTGGCATTTAAATAATTAAATTCTTGTTGAAATTTTTAATAAAAAATTGATTCAAAATTGAATTTCAGTTAATATTTTAGATTATAATTGAATATTGAAGAAAATATAGAGTATACTTTTTGTAAAGATTTGAATTTTTAAATTAATATTTTTGATATAGTTTAATGGAATTTTTTTAAAATATTATTTGAAGTTTTTATTTTCTAATATGCATTTAATTAAAGAATTTGGGAGTAATTGAAATTTCATGAAATTAATTAATTATTATTAAAAATAATAGATATAAAGTAAAATTGTAGTTAAAATTTTTTTGAAAATAATTATTGAATTGAAATAATGAAAATAATTTTGAAGAACTATAATAATATTATTTTAATATTAATTATTATTATTATTTATTATTATTATTAATATTATTTTAATCTTTTTTGGTGTTATTTTAACTTGCAACACTTTTTAATACCTCACGATTTACTGTGATGTTTTACTACTGATTTTACTCTTAAAAAAATTCTAATGTGCATTGAGTTACTGAAACTGCTTTTTTTAACTTTACTTACATTTTTTCTATTTTGACATGAATTTTTTAAATAGAACTTTAAAGAAAATAAATAAATATTGAAGTCAGCAATCACTCCGAATCAAGAAGTGATCGTTAACTTAATTTTTGAATTACTTGACGACTGAGTGATAGAATCATTATATCAGTATTCATAGGAAAAATCGGCTGACTATAAATGTGTTTTACTACTTATGTCACAGTCACTAAGATTTTTTCTACATTGATCACAAGAAAATTTTTTTTTGTATGGGAGAGGGCCACAAGATGGACAGGGCCCCAAGATGGACATTTCCTATAAAATTTTTGTTTAAAGTGACAGCATCTTCTCAATTTTTTATTTTTGTTGTTTGTATAGACGAAGATTTTTATGCATATTTGAAAAATAAAACCAGTTTTTTTTCTACTACGCATATCACCTGAATTTTTTGTTAAAAAAAGTTTTATTTTCGATTTTTCTCAAGTCGATAAAGTTATTTAAATTTTTGATTTTAGATAGGTATTGATCGTTATAATATTATTTATTTATCATAAGATTTTTAATAATGTTATTCCTAGTAAATAGAATAAAAGGATTAAACATTAGTTAAAAAATGAATACAGGATGTTTATCTTTAATTTACCACACTTTAAAGTGATTTTTAAGAAGGTGTCCATCTTGGGGCCACTTTTTTTTTGGTCAAAAATTTTAACAATTAGAAAAAATGCTATAAAAAATGTTTAAGTTCAAAATAAAATTTTATCTCAGTGGCCATAAGTTACCTAATAAATTGTACTTTCATTTAGTATAAAACATTTTAACATATCTTATTCGGTTTGGATTTTAGAGCCATCAATCGAAGAGGTGTCCATCTTGGGGCCCTCTCCCCTAATTTAAAAAATAAAATAAAAATTCCAAAGAATTGAGAAAATCGAGGAAAAAGAATTTGAAGGAAATAATATTAAAGATGGTGTTAAATAACAGTTTTACCGCCACAAATGTTTACAACCGAAAACATATTTTTTCTTCAGTTTTTTTCTTTCTTTTGCATAAAAGTCACCCTCTTATTTAATAAATCCAGATGTTCTACAAACTGATTAAGCAAAATCCATCTTTGAAGTTTCTTCCTTCATAACGAAATAATCATTTACCTAGTAGGATAACGTTAAAATAAAATCATGAAAAGTTTGCAAACAGAAATATTTAATTAGAACTGATTCACCTAAACAGTTTTCTTCCAGTGTTTGTAGATTAAGGCAAAGGAGGATAATACAAACCTCTCTGGAAAAAGGAGAGAGAAGAAGAAGACGACGAAGAAGGAGGTGGAGGAGAGAAATTGTAAGTGAGAGAGAGTGAGAGAGAGAGAGACAGCGTGAGTGAGTCCAAAGAGAAGAGCACCGGAAAAGATGGAGAATCTTGGCTCGCGGCTACATGGAAGAACCAACGTAGAAGTGGTATAAGGTATATTCGTCTAGGGAAGCTCAATTTCAATTTCAAGCCCCCGGGGTGTCGTTGCGAAACGAATATAATTATACGGAATAATTCTGACGTGGTGGTGGCGGCTCTTAAGAACGAAGGGTGGATCGTGTACTTATACACGGTTAAAGGGTCCGCCTGGTCGTGTGCACGAATTACTACAATGTTAATTTTAATAAGCGTATGCAAAAAGAAAAATAAAAAGAATTACTTATTGTTTCCAGAAAGTCAAATTTGTTTACTAAAATTAATTTTCATTTCAATTTTCTATATTTTTTTCTATTCTGTTTCTACTTCCAATTATATTTACTATGTTTTCTAGTTTATATTTTATTTTCTATGCTCCGTTCACATGCTTCTATTTTATCTCTTTTATTTGCATTTCCCATTTCTATTTACGGTTTCCATTTTTATTTATATTTTCTATTGCAATTTTTTATAATCTATTTTTTATATAACTATTCTATTTCATTCATTAGGCAGTTTGCTTTAATTTTGCTTCCTCATAAAGGAAGCCTTATAGTGATGTCGATTTCCAAATTTTTTAAAATCAATTATATTTACAAATTTTCAAGTGTAGTATACATAATTCGTCGAGAGGAACAAATGTCCGGATGTATGTGCGTATGTATGTGTGTGTATGTATGTATGTGTGTATGTCACCGATTCTTGTGGACAAACTTTCTCTTACACATCTTGATGGATTTTGATAAGATTTTGTAGGTGTATTACGCTCATGAATACCAAGAATCAGACAGAAGGATTTTCAAAAATATATAAAAAAAACAATTTTTTTAACAATTTTTGAATTTTTGAAAAAATAAATTTTTTGATTTTTTGAAATAACTTTTTTCTATATTAAAATTTTTATTAATTATTGTCAAAATTGCATTCCTGACATAAAAACGAATCGATTCATGTATATAAAGTATATATTTTATCAAAATTTATAGAATTAATAAATATTTTAATTTTTCACAAAAAATTAAAATTTGTATTTTTTGACATTTTATCATAACACTTTAAATAATTATTCTATATTTTTATTTATTGTAATTAATAAATGTTTTTATAAAATAAATGAGAATTTATAATAAAGATTTACACATTTATGATAGTTTATACTGGAGAACTTTAAAATATGATGATTTATGTGAAGATGAAAAAGAATATATACTATACCGTTATGGAATATGTAATAGTAATGATATAATTATTGAAAAAATTAATGTAATTCAACCTGACCTTATATCATGTGGAGTATATGCAGCAGCTTTTGCTACATCAATTATTTTAAATAAAAATCCAAGTAATATATGTTATTCGCTAAATGTAAAATTAATGAGAAAACATTTTTTGAAAATATTAAAAGACGAAGCTCCTAGTGATTTTCCAGAAGAAATATAACAAATGTTTTAATAATGTAGATAAAATGTATCTGATTTTAAAATTAAAATAAGTATAAGAATTTAAAAATTTTGTGTTTTAAATTTTGTTATTTTAAATATTAAGATAATTTTGAAAATTAGTAAAATTAATGATAAACTTTATAACATTAATTTCTTTTTTAATTTATTAAAAAGAAGATTTATTAATTATATTTAATAAACTATTATAATTATTTAACTTTTAATAAAATTATATATAATAATATATATTGAGGAAGCTAAATGGTCATGAAATGAACAACTTGTTTAATTTGTTTTACATCTATCATAATTTGATATAAAAAGTAAAAAAGATAAAATTTAATTTCTGAATTTAAAAGCTCCAATTTATTATTCAATTTTATTATTTAAATTTCTTAATTATTCTCTACTTTATAAAACAAAATTCACCTATTTATTAACTAGTACATATTTAATGTGTTGTATCAGAAATAGTCGGACTAGAATTTTCGAATAAATTCGTAGCCTAATATATTGTTTTAATCAATAACACGAGTTAAATAAATACACTTTCAGGAAAATATTATTTCCATCAATAAACAATGGAAAACTATAAAAATAGTAGTAACATTTTTTTGAAAATAGAAAATAATTGCAAAAAAGCAAATACTCTTACGTTTTTGTTCGCTTAAAGAAAACCTTCTAAACGGGCGAAAATTCGTTTTCAGTGGTATAAACTTGCAATGGTCAGCCAAATGAAAAGGAGATCGTTATTTCTCGCTATTCTCGTTTTAGTTTTCAGAATGGACAGAACAAATTGGAAAAGTTTAAAAAACGAAATTTCTTATATTGAAATTTTCAAAAAGAACAAAAAAAAAACAAGTAAAAAGGAAGTCCTTATTTTGTTTGATTAAATTTTAAAATATTTACTTTTTTCGCAAGGTGAATTAATTTTGAAGAAAGTAATGTTAATGAAAATTTAAATTTTTCTTTTTATTGTAAATGTACTTTAATAAAAAAAAATATTGTTAATATAATTAACAATTATTATAAATACACTGAACAAAAAGTTTATTTGATTCAAATAACTGATTATTTGACTGTTATCAATTAAATATTTACTTGAACCAAATAAATTGTATTTAACAAATAATTTGTATTTGTAAATATATAATCAAATATTTCTGTGTTTGCAGCAAATACTAAATTGTATCACAATCAATTAAAAATTAATTCAAATAAAAATTATTTGATTTAGGAAAATATTTATTTGATAATAGTCAAATAATTGGTTATTTGAATCAAATAAATTTTTTTTCAGTGTATTGTTAATTTTAATGAAATATTGTTTTCATTATTAATAGTATTTTGAGTGTCATTGTTTTTTTTTTTGTTTTTTTAGTAAATAAATTGCATCTTACTGCTGACTCGAAAATGGCAAATAGAAAAAAAAATCTTACTATAAATTTATACTACTTATTTTACAATCATTATGCAAATTTAAAATTCAAAGTCTGACTTAAACCAAGGTTTACTACTTTATTAATAATAGAATTCAAGGGTTCGGTTCGACAATAAAACTACATATAATACAAAACAGTTTCATTTATATAATTAACCTTTCACTTTTTATCTTGAATACATCTATAAAAACTCGTTTTTTCTAATCATTTTTTAAATCATTCACAATTTTTTATTTTCATCCATTTTTTCAATTTTATTGCAAAATTTTCCTCACTAAAATATCGCATTTAGTTAAATTATATACACGGTCTTTCATTATATTTTGCCATAAGCTGCGATTCGGTTACCCGCTAGTTTTGTTTAGTTCACCGCAAAACATATCTAAGTAAGACAGCAATTATTTAAGAAGGTTCGCGGCTTTCAACATAGAGCAAAACAGTAGCTGCCATGGAAGCAGAACCAGTTTCCGAGGGAAACTGACGTCTGTTCCGGTCCCCCCCTTTTTTTTGTTGTTGTTGTTGAAAACCCCTCGTGTTGTCTTCCCAACACTGGCAGGAAGTTAAATTCACAATTGTCTCTCTCTCTCTCCTAAGATTTAATGCAACTTTGATACATTTGTAATCGTATTGTTAAGCACATTTATAGTATAATAAAATTTCTCCGAGAAAAGCTTATTACAAGAAACAAGGAGTGTACATAATTTTTAATTATGAATGTTATTTTGATTTTCTTTTCAATTTTGTTTCATTAAAAGTAATTTGATTAGAAAAAATTAGAAAAAAGACACTTTTTAGTCTTTACGTTTCTATTTTTGTCAAAATTTTTTAATCTTACATTACAAACATAAAAATGTTTTAGAAAAATAAGATAAACAAATATATTATTTTTTTATAATCAAATAATAATATACGTAAATATAAAATGTTGATTTACTTTACAAGAAGAAAGAATAAAAAATTTGTACGAAATTTGGAGAATTTTTCTTTATTTTCAAATCAAGATGTAGGAATGTTTTTAGAATTATTTATCTACTAGTGTGATGGGTAAATTTTATTGGCGATCATATGAAGCCCCTAAAGCGGTTTCGCACTGATCAGCACAAATTAGCATAGTCAATTTATGTCGCCGCCCACAACCTATAAATAACATGTTTATCGTTGTAATTTATACGCGTTGCGACGTGCGACTATCGCTAGTAATACGTATAGTTGTTCATTTAGATTCTCCAGGAAAGTGCAAATTTTCCATTGCCTTCATGTCACAATTTCCAAATAAGTTATCATTTCTATTCCAGTTATATGCAAGCGCAAACCCTGCGAATAAATTTTATTTCTTTCCTGCAATAAACATTTTAAATGCAATAATTATATTTCTCAATAAAAAAAAATTTTACTATTTCTTTTCTCTCATCAAGTAAACCTAATGTTATTCTACTTTAGTTTAATTTTTTTTCATCTTCATAATTTTTTCAAAATCCAATTTTCAAAATTGACCACTTGCAATTTTTTACATTTCTTTCTTTTTTCTTTTTCCCTTCTTTTGTTTTTTTCATTTTTCCGCCTCTTTTAATTTTTCAGTATTTCCCTTCTTTTTAATTTTAAAAATTTACCATTTTTTATTTTTCCAGTTTTTCTCTACTCTTTAATTTCCTCAATTTTCCCTCTCTTAGTTTTTTCTGTATAATTTTTTTTAATTTTTGTGTGGTTTTTTACTTTTTCATTCTTTTAAATTTTAAAAAAATTATTTAATTAGTCTTTAATTTTTTAATTTTGAATTAAAAATTCTTTTTTAATTATTATTATTAATTAACAATTATTATTATTATACTATAATAATCTTCTTATTCATTCTGTCCAGTCTGTCCATACCTGAAGTTAGTCATGATTATGCATTTGTTTTATTGATATGTTTTTATAGATAATATTATTTTTCTTTATTTTTCACTCTTACTTTTTAAACTTAATAATAGGTATTTATTTATTTTATTTAGAAATATTATTTTTATTTTTTCAAATAATACAAAACTATTTTTATTAATCTACAAAAATTACTGTTTTTTTTCAATATTTCTCTTCTTTTTAGAATAATTAGCACTTTGTAACAAAATTTTTTGGAACAGGTAATTACCTATTTTAGTTAATTCTTTTTTTTTATTTTTTATTACCTATTTTTAATCTTTTCATTTTTTCTAAAAAAAAATTGAAAAAACAGTCAAAAAATAAAAATTAACAAATATGTTGCACATTTCTGCTTCTCAATGACAATTTATAAACAAAGTACAAGTTTTAAGTAGAAAAAAAGTTATAAATCAAATTTTGATTAAGAAATTTGATATTCATTTTGAAAAAAATATGTACAGAATTTCTGTTTGTTAAAAACTATGTTATCAAAGTTACAATAAGAAATAAATAAATAAAACAATTTTTATTTTATAAAACAATTTTTAGAAAACCAAATTTTTTAATAATATTTTCAGTTCTTTTCAAATAATTTACATATATTACGATTATTCTAATTCTGACTTTTGGGCAGAAATATTTTTATTTTATTATTTGTTTTGCTTGACAAATTTATTGAACACTTGATCAGGGTTGTCACGCACTTGTTCATTTGAAAGTGCCTGATTTTTTCAGTTAAAAAATTGGAAATTTTTCAGGTTTTTAAAATAACATTATTTTTTACCACATTAATAATACGAAATAAATGATTTCGTTTGACGAGTTTTAATAACATTTCTAAGAAGAATGAAATTTATAAAAAATTTGTAAATAATAGAATTTACATGAAATTGAGGAAAATTTTTGAAAATAATTGAATTTTTGGCAAGAATTTTATTAAAATTTTTTAAATGAATTAATTTTGCCAAAAATTTTGTTAAGAATTTTTAAATAATTGAATTTTCGACGAGAATATTAAAAAACTTTTGAACATAATTGAGTGTTTAGAATCATTTATAATTTTTATGAAATTCAATTTTTTTAGTGTTTTAAGTAAAATTCATCCATAAAGCAATTATTATTTTTAATAATAAATGAAATGTATGTTAAAAAATATAACGAATTTTAACAGAATTTGAATAAAGTTTTTTATAAACCTTAATTATCTTTAACATCTGTAAAGTTCAATTGTTGTTAAAAATAGAAAAAGTTTGAAATAAATAAAATATTTTTAATGATGAGGAATTTAATATTCAGAATTTTCTTATGATTTTTTGAAATTGAATATTGTTTCAGTACTTTTGACAAAATTTTCTGACTTTTTCACGATTTTCTTGAATATATTTAGAGAAATTGAATTTTTCATTGTTAATGAAACAAGAAACTTCACGCGCGCGTTATTTAAGCTAGTTAATGATAATCAATTACTTTTATTTATTCGCTCTTATTCATTACTATTAATGCCTAATTACTATTAATTAATAATTATTGTAATTACTATTAATTAGTATTCTAATTAATTCTTAATTAATTATTATTTTTATTATTTTTATTTAAATTGTCAAGTTAAAAATATTTCTTTAGCTTTTAATACGTTTTCCACTTTTTTATTTTTTTCGAAATTTTGATTTGATCTTTTTCTTCGAATCACTGTCTATTTCTTCGTCGAGATTGTGAGTCGCTCAATATTTTCAAGTAAAGTTGTACCTAGTGAAATCAGCTTACGCACGACGGGCCAGTCGAATGATAGCGAGAGCTTAATGGCTCGAAATTCCTGCCGTCGCGGAATGTCCTGAATGAAAATTAAGTCAAGTGTACGTACTAGACAATCCTCACCCTCTCTCTCTCTTTCTCTCTTTTCCCCATCCAAATGAACTCGAGTATCCCACAAAAGCGAATCCCCACCTCTTTTCTTCGATCCCCATACTTGCCTCTTACTATTTTTGCATTCAAATGACAAGATTATATTGACTCAACATTTCCAATAATCAAGACATACAATCGCAGTGTTGAAAATAATTTATGAGCCATGAATCTCATTATAAATTCGCCCATCAATAATTTTTATGATAAATTTTTATTATAATGTTGACATTCTTAAAAATAAAAATATTACGATTATTACGATTATTTCCATATTCATTTGTATATTTTATTTTTGCTTATAATTGACGTGTTGCAAATAATTAAATAAGCAGGGAATGCAAATATCTAAAAGTTGGCTTTTGAATAATGAATATTGTTTCGTGACAAGAAACACCAAATGAGAATAGAACAAAATGAGAACAAATAAAAAGTAAAAAAAGAGAAAACAAAAAGAAGAAATCAATAAAAAATAAAACAAAACTAAAAAAGTATAAAAAATCAAATTAGAAAAAAGCGAAAACTGCAAAAGTGAATAAAACAAACTGTGAGAAAACAAAAAGTTAAAAAAAGAAGCGAAAGAAAAGAAGAAATGAAAAGGGATAAAAAAATAAAATACCAAAAGAAGCGAAACGAAAAATAGGAATACAAAAGAAAAACCAAAAAAACGGAGAAGCCAAATAAAAGCAAAAAACAAACTGAGACAAAAAACAGAAGTGAAAAAAATGGCAAAAGAAAAAATAAATGCGAGAAAAACCAAAAGCATGAGAAAATAAAAGAGCTGGTAAAAAACCAGAAAAGCAAAAGTGAAAAAGCAAAAAAAGACAAAAAAGCAAAATAAAAACAGAAATGCAAAAGAAAAATCAAAAACAAAAAGCAAACTTAAACAAAAAAGTGAAAAAAACAGAAAAGCAAAATAAAGAAAAGAAGAAATAGAGAAAAACAAAAGAAAAACAGGAAAGCAAAAAAATGGAAAATACATCAAAGAAAATTAAAATATTTCATCGGATAATTGAATGACAATTATTCAAATATGAATAATAACCAAAAAAAAGGGAGGAAAAAAAATATTGAAGTTGATGAACGGTAAAATAACGCAGCAGTTTGAAATTCATTGCCGGGGAATCTTGCTCGTAATTCATTCTCTAATTTGTCAGGGCGAAAATTTATCTATCAATTATTTTATTCCTCCTTATCAATTACCCCGGCAACGTGATACCCTTCCACTATGAAGTGCTCCTTTGCCCTTCCCTTCATTCATGCCCACAACTTTACTACCCCCCCCCCCTCAATACCCCCCTCTATCCTTTTTCTCGTCGCCTCCATCCACGCGCGACGACTTACCCCCTTTTCCCTCTGGCCACCCTCTTTTTCTCTCTTTCTCTTTTCTCGAAAGGCGTATTATTTCCCTTCAACAACTGTGCGTCAGCCTCCTTTTCGAGTTTTCCTCCGCAAAGCCGAGAAAGCACCTCGTTCCATTATCCCGATTATTAGCCATTGGGAGACCCACGAAATTGCTACAACTTAAATAATTTATTTTAATGCAATCACCAAACTAAACCTTCTTTCTAATGGTTACGCCTTTCTCGATTTATTTTTAATTAGAGAAAGGCCTTTGCGGAGCTCGCCCTCTCTTTCTCTTTATATTATACATCTTCGCACATTCCCACACCAAAAGCGAAGCGTATAAAACAAACCTTAAACGATTATGCAAATAAAAAAAAAATTATTTCACTCAATTAATTCAAATTATTTGGAAATATTATTCTTGCTCAACTAATTTTTATTTGAATCTAAAAATTACAGTAGAAAAAGAAATAATTAAATGAAACAATAAATATTCATTTTGTTGACAACGTTTCGATGGACTGGTTCGCCATCATCATCAGGTCACTTTAATAAACAAATTCACAAGTCACATAAAATAATTTACAAAAATAATATACTAAAAATATAAGTTTATACAAATTCGCAGATATTTACCTAATTGTAAAATTACATAAACTTTTGGTCAAACTCAAAATAATTATAAAAATAAATAAAAAGGACTAGACGGAAAAATAAAAATTAAAAATCACGAACATTTTCCAATGAGTGATTAGTCAGACTGACTGCTTAAAATGACAATCTTCATATTACATACAGGTGACGAGTTCAATGACCGCGAGTCGAAATATTATGAAAATGATCACTCTTTCAATTTATTCAGTAAAGAAAAGTATGCATTACTAAGAAATTGTGTATCTTCATTCTTGTTAATAGTAAAATCATTACATTTAATGTGAATCATTTCCGAAACTAATCTATTTTTTTGAGAAGTTTCATTGTCTAAAATTTGCACGTCATCAAAATTGAAAGAATGACCATAATCATTCTTGTGCTTATTCACAACTGAATCCAAATTTTTACTCTTTTTGTGTTCGTCGATTCGCTTTTTTAAAGTACGTTTCGATTCACTAATATATGTTGCATTGCAATCATTACAATTGAACTTGTAGACAATACCAGATCTATCCCACTTATCTGTAAGGTCTTTTCCTAATTTTACAACAGAAGTTAAATTTTTTTGTACAATCGGAATCGATAATAAGTTATATTTTTTCAAGATATTAGATAACTTGAAGTAATTGTTATTATAAGGAATACAAATTTTTGGTAATCGACGATAAATCGAAGAAGTATTGTTTGATTGTATGTTATGAAATACTCTTTTTTGTACCATGAAAGACCGCACCTTTATATGTTTTTTGATAAATTTTGATGGATAATTATTGTTTTTTAAAAAAGCATTAACTTTACTAATATTTTCCTTATGAAAAGATTCGTGAGATAACAAAATAGCCCTGTCATACAAATTGTACACAATGTTCTTTTTTTGTTGGATTGGATGATTGGAGTCGTAATTTATTATTCTGTTTGATGAAGTTGGTTTTTGGTACAAATTAGTAATGAGATGATTATTATTTTTAATTAAAGTAATGTCTAAGAAATTAATTTTATTATTATCTTCTAATTCATAAGTAAAATTAAGATGAGTATTAAAGGAATTAAAAGTATCAATAACAAGTTGAACATGATCTTTGTGAACACATAAGAGAGTGTCATCAACATATCTAAAGTAAAAATGAGGAATACAATTAAAATTGTTCTTTAATAAATATAAACAATCTGACTCCATATCATCCATTACAATGTCTGCAAAAAATGGTGATATTGGTGAACCCATAGGTGTACCTTCTATTTGTTGATAAATTTTTTTGTTAAATGAAAAAAATGTGTTATTAAAAAGAAACTTCGTACAATGGACAATGTCATTAAAAGGAATTTTCAATTATTTTTTATAGTGTTATATCTTCTATCTAAACTTTGAACAACCAAGAAGGAAGATACACAATTTCTTAGTAATGCATACTTTTCTTTACTGAATAAATTGAAAGAGTGATCATTTTCATAATATTTCGACTCGCGGTCATTGAACTCGTCACCTGTATATAATATGAAGATTGTCGTTTTAAGCAGTCAGTCTGACTAATCACTCATTGAAAAATGTTCGTGATTTTTAATTTTAAAATTTTATTTTTCCGTCTAGTCCTTTTTATTTATTTTTATAATTATTTTGAGTTTGACCAAAAGTTTATGTAATTTTACAATTAGGTAAATATCTTCGAATTTGTTTAAACTTATATTTTTATATTATTTTTGTAAATTATTTTATGTGACTTGTGAATTTGTTTATTAAAGTGACCTGATGATGATGGCGAACCAGTCCATCGAAACGTTGTCAACAAAATGAATATTTATTGTTTCATTTAATTATTTCTTCCTTGAATCGAACAAATATTATTTATTAACAATATACGGAAGGATAAGAAATTATTTTAAATAAGTACAGTAAAAAAAGTTTTTTTAATCTAAAAATATGTAGACAAAAAAATTATTTCACCGAAAAAAATAAAATCTCAGAGTGAAAAGAAAATTCCGCTTAACAATTATTTTTACTTTTTTTGTTCAATTTACGAATATTCATTTAAAAGAAAGAGGAATTTTTGTTCATATTTAAAAATATTTTAATTAAAAGATTAATTTTAATATTTATTCTTTGACTGCAATTATTCCTCTAAAAATAAAACAAATTTATACTAGGAAGAAGATTTTTAAGTTGCTTTTTGTTTTTCTGAATGCAGCTTTAACCTGTATAAAAAGTGACATTTAATAACAAATATAATAAAGGAAAATCCTCTCAATTAGAAAAGAAAACTTTGGTGCCCGTATATAAGAGGAAAAAATGCTGCAAAGGAAGAGGAATTCTCTTAATTTAAAAATACTTTTTTTCACGTTGATGAAGTTCACAACGTTTCTACTTTCTAGTCAACTATTTTTGAAACAAAAATGTTCTTTAAAGCAAATTTTTATAGATTTTTTCTAAAAAAACGGTACGTATATTTTTTTAAATAATGATTTACAAACAAAATATTTATGAACAAAAAGTTTTATTCTTTTTGGTAGGCAACCTTTTTATTCAATCGTTGATCATAAACGTTGCGAACTTTACCGACGTTTTTTTTCGGTGTTGAATTTAACATATTTTATAAATAAATTAAAAAAATTTTTTGAATTTTTTTATTCAATCAATATTATTAGGTTTAATTGAAAAACTTATTATTGATATTTTGTTGAGTATAAATTTAAAAAAAAAATTATCTATAATTCACAAAACATTATTTATCTTTACATAATCTTGTAATGTTAAAATTTAAAGTTTGTCTCAGTAAAAAAATTGATAATTTTGTCTTTTGGTTTTGGTTAAATATGATACATATCTTTAATTTTTTTTAATATAATGAACAATTTTGTAATATAGTCTTAATATATATATGAAATTGAAGCTTAGAATCTACCGTTTATTTTTCACTTATATTTAGTTTAAATAAAATAAATTTTTGAAATAATTAATTAAAAATTACTGACAATGGGAGTAAAAATTCAAATTCATCTCCGAAGCCTCGTTTTTTAGTTAATAACATCATATTTTGAAACTGTTTTTTAATTTTACGTAATCCATATATAAATATTTAAAGTTGTAGCCCAAAAAATTTGTTAAATTATGTTTCAATATTTTTAAATTTAATAAAAACGTGAATTTTTTATTTGACAAACTATTCATCTTCGAAGCCTTTTTCATATTTGCTAAGCGTTATTTTTTTGTTTTTAATTTTTTAATAATTATTTTCAAATACCTAACCCTTGAATTATATCAAAATTTTCTGTTTCAAAATACAATATATTAAGTAGAAAGTTAAATAATAACAAATTATAATTAAAAATAAAATTTTTTATTGAAAATATCAATTTTGAACTAAAAATAATAAATTAAAAAATTCAATACAATTTTTTTACGTTTATTATAAAAAAATATATATTAGTTATTTTCGAAAAGATAAAATAGTTTTAGATAAATTATTAAATACACAATTCATTAAACTATAAATGAATAATGTTAAAAGTTTAATAAAATAAAAAAATTAAATTTATAACGAATTTTTTTACACAAAACCCAATATTGATTATAGAATATTTAACCTTCAAAACACTTAATATTAAAATGATGCTAGAAGGCTTTTTTAAAAATTAATTTTGCGCAACTCACACTGTAAAAAAAAAATTTTAAATTAGAGCTGATTTCGGGACTAAAATAGAACCAAATTACGATTTAGTACCAAAATTGGTACTAAATTAATACATTTTTTTACAGTGTAGATTTTTATCTTTAAACGTATATTTGATTCAAATATTGAATAAAATTGATTTCAACCAAATAAATCTTTTATTATTTGATACGATAAAATAATACAATTAAAATAACAAACTTTAACTAAACAAAATTATTTCATATACAAATTATGCATTAATTACTGTTAAAATATTATTTTTTAAAACCAAACAAAAATAGTCTTAGGTATTGAGGAACGAAAGTACTTATTAAAACAAAAGTAGAAAGTTATTTGAAACTATATTTATTTATTTATTCTTTTGACTTTTAAATTTTATTCATAATAAATAATCGTTTATAATAATAAAATTAATAAGAAATTTTCAATATTCATTTAGAATTTAATAATTTCTAAATGAAAATAAAAAATATTTTTCAGCATTAAATTTCTATATAAGTTCCTTTTTTCAATATTTGTATTTTCTGACTGTTTTCAAAATTGATATTTTGTATTTTTCCCAAGATTTATTATTACAAAAATTTCTTTCATCAGTAAATTAAATATCCAGTTTTATTCCATTCCAATAGTTTAATTTTCAGTTTCATCCACATATTTTGCTTTATTTTTACTTAATTTATTATTAACTTTATTTTTTCATTATTTATAAATAGATTCTCAAAAATATAATATTAAAATTACTGAAAACTTAAATAGATTTTTAAAATAATAATGTTAATAATAGTAGTAATATGGTCCCTCTATGGAGATATAATTTCAATTTTCAACAATGGTTGCTTTCATAATAATTATTATTAAAGCAAATTTAGTTCTCAACAATGAACGATTAGAATAATTGAACATTGAAGCATTAGTATGTTAATAATTTCCATTTATGTTAGTCTACAATAATACTGCAGTCATAGAAATGTAATTCTTTCAATTTGCAGTAAATTACGCATTGTGTATTGTATTACACTCTGTAATATCATTCATTTTACTCTATACGCTTAAAGAATATTAAACTAAACGTTAAGCTATGAAATAAATTTTCTATTTAATTTCTGATTGTAAAATTCAAGGTAAAAATTCAATATTAATTCAATTCGATAAACAAGAACAATTTCATGTAAATAAAATTATTATTCAATATTGAACGTTATTTTTTTGGTAGTAAATATCTGTATTAGTTTAAAAAGTTTGAATAGATTGAAAAAAATTATCGTGTGACTGTAGATATTCTTTACTATTGCTACACGATTTTATAATTAATATACATTAAAAATTAATAAATTATAAATTTGGTGTACTACTTATTTTGACACTACAGATATTTCAATAATTTAGAGAATTTTTTTTAATCAAATTTCTATATTACTAATTACTAAAATACATTTAAGATAATTTAAAATTTAAATTATATTTAAAATTTATTTAATCAAATTTCTATATTACTAATTACTAAAATACATTTAAGATAATTTAAAATTTAAATTATATCTTAAGTATGCTTTTCAAATTTTCTCCTCCAAAATTGTATGTTGTCTCTTTAAAAATTAAATATCAGTAAGGGTATGTATTTTTAAAAATAAACTTTGCCCCAGAAAACTGCTTTTTCCACTTAAAAATTTAATATTGTCGCGAACATGCCAATTTTATATACTTAAAAAATTCAACTTTAATATCAAAACTACATTTCTTTTTTAAAAGTTCTATTTTGCCTCGGTGGTGTACTTTATTTAAAATTAAATTTAAAATTTTTAATTTCATGTGAAATTTTTAGTACAAGAATTATAAATAACTTTTGCACGCGATGTTTGTAAACATAAAAATATTTTTTTTTTCAAAAACATTTCTCTCTTTATATCATATTTATAGGGGAAAATATTTCTAGCTACAATTAAATTTTTCGAAAAAAACATTATATAACTACCATTTAATACTGGAAAAAAGTCTCACATACTTTTGCTTAGAAAAACTGTGATAGTTTCATAATTATAAAATTTTAATTATTTACTTACATTAAAGTCTTTAAAAATAAATTATTTATTTAAATTAAGAAAAAGTTCAAAACTATTAAATTATTTAATTAAATTTTTCTGGAAAATATAACATTTAGTACTTAAAACATCTTCTTATAACAAAATTAGACGAAAATAAATTACAAAAGAAAATTGAATCAAAATGCATCTTATTTTCTAAATACAAAACACAATTTTCTCTCTTCGTCAAAAAAAAGAAGAAAAAAAATGGAATGATTCTCATTATTTTTCCCCATGCTGAAAAAAATTAGGGCTTATTTAATACATAAGGGCCTGTCGTTGCTGTCGTGACATTTTCGTAAAAGGCTTTTTATTTTTTTGAAAGGGTTTTTGAACATTGGATAATAAGGTAGTTCAGGAAGCAGGTCACTGAAAGCGACTTTCTTTGGGTAATAAAGCGCGGATGCAGAATTTGTGAGCCGTGAAATTACCTAGTGAACACGTGGGAGAAAAACAATGAGTTTTCCTCGACGGCATAATGGCAGCTAAGGTTCAGAGGTTAGAACATGGATAACATAGGTAAAAGAGACGGGTTCCCATAAGCTCGAGGACAATTTACAACCAAAAAACATATAACCCCCGCAGTATGTCTCGTTTTTCTTTGTTGTTGCTCTTATTTTTTTTTTTTTTTTTGCCAGAATTTTCCACTTTCTTTCTTTATATATGAAAAATATTTCACGATATTAGCTTGTTGACACGTTTTATGACGTTGCGTCATATATGAAGTATTTTTAATATTTCTCAAACCGAAAAATGTGGTTATACATATAGGCCAAAGAAAAAGAATTCTAAAAAAGCAAACTTAAATGTGATTTTGAGAATGAAAATATTTTTCCTATATTCGACTATAAAAAGGAAATTTTTCGGTGGAATGTAAATAGCGCGTGTCATATTTTCATTTTGTAGAAGAGAGGGAGTGTGTGAGAGAGAGAGAGAGAGAGAGAGGGGGGATGAGTTATATGAGAGACAACCTGTCCGAATGGTTTGGCGGATGCCTAGTTGAGTGCATCTCTAACACACACACACATATATATATATATATATATAAAATCGCATCACGTGAAACGCATCGCGTCAAGTACAGGTAACGACCGATTTTCAAATGTCGAGGTTGTGACAGAATTCCTCATATATTGCTGTCCTCAATGCCAAATAAGTTTAATAGCGTTTATTTAACACATGTAGGTCACGTAAATTTATTTCGAATTCAATTTTCGATGACTGGATGTTAATTTACAAAATGCTTTTTAAACAGAGTGCGTCAGTTACAATATTCCATTTCTTTTTTTTAAATTTATTTTCTCCTTACTGCGAAACATTTTTGAAACATGTAACATAAAAAAAACAATTTAATTTTATTCACCTTTAGTCATGCATAGTAAGAGTTAATTTTTAATTTAGTAACACTAATAAAAAATTTATTAATTCTATATTAAATTAGTAATACAAATTAAGCACGATAAATCGTTAGGTATTAAAATAACACCAAAAAGGATTAAAATAATCCAATTTAGTGTTATTTTAATCTATTTTGGTGTTATTTTAATACCTAACGATTTACCGTGAGTATATTCACACGGAAAAAAATAATATCTCAAAATAAGATAAAAATACTTCTCAACAATTATTTTGACATTTTATTTTCAATATACGAATATTCATCTACAAAAGAGAGGAATTTTTGTTTATATTTCACAGTTTTTTAACTAAAAGATAAATTTTAATCTTTCTGCTTTAATTGAAATGATTCCTCTCAAATTGAAACTATACTAGAAAGAAGATTTTTAGGTTGCTTTTTGTTTTTCTGAACGCAGCTTTAAACTGTTTAAAAATTGACGTGTAATAGAAAGTATGAAAGAGAAATCCTCTCAAAAAGAAAAAAAAATTAGTGTCCATATGTAAGAGGATAAAATACTGCAAAAGAAAAGGAATCGTCTAAAATTGAAAACATTTTTTTTCGATGCAAACAAATTAAATTTAAAGTATTTAAACATATTTTATAGTTAAAAATCAGTAGGAAAATACAATTTCAGTGAGGCAATAGAACTAAGAATTCAATTCCTAAAGAAAGAAATAGTATAAATTGTAAATAAAATTGTAATTTATAGTATAAATTGTCTTTAGTGAGATAAAAAATTTTCTACAATCTTTTTTTTAAAAAAAAGTATTAAAATTTATATAAAAAGAAAAATTATTCTTTAATCTAGTACTTCTAACTAAAATTATTAAACTATTTAAAAATTAGAATTAGTAGGAAAAGGTAGTTGCTAACAAACTTTATAATTTTTATTCTCTTATTGGCAAAATCAGTATTGTAGAATATGGTATAAGTCAATGTTCTTTAAAAAGTATATTAGTTGTAAAGTGAAAAATAATTTTATTTTTCTAATAAATAATTAAAATTCTTCCAATTTTTACATCTGTAGAAAGAGTTAATTTCAGTAAGACAACAAATCTAATTATTATATTTAATTTTTAGTGGGTAAAAATTATTTACAATCGGACCAAAGTATTTTTTAAGCTACAGATTTTAATTAGAAAAAATTTGTAATTTTGATTAAAATTTAAAATCGGTAAAAAGTGTCAATTTTAGTAAAACAATAAACCTTAAATACATATTTAATGTTAAGTAAAAGAATTGTTCACAGTCGGACAAAAATAATATGTAATATTAGAATTTTAATTAAAAAAAACATTAAACTGGAATAAATTTTAAATCGATGACAAGAGTCAGTTTTAGTATGATAAGAGACTTAGGAATTGCAATAATGTTGAAATCATTAGTAAAAATTGTCTACATAGTCAGACAAAATAAATTTCTAATTTACAAATTTTATGATAATTATTAACATATTTATTTGAAAATAAAGGGTCCAGAAAGAAAAAATCATGGTGGGCAGGAATAATTGTTTATAAATTATTAAATTGTTTAAACAAATTGAAAGAGAGATTTTTTAATTTCATAAAATATTTAAATCTTTTTAGAAAATGTTTGGAATCAAAAAAGCATTTATCGAGGAAGGTTTCTCATCAGAATTATTACTGAAAAATTAATTAAATTTCTTGTAAATAAGTGTAACAATTAACAAATTCACTCTTTGGATAGTTTTGGCGTAAGAGGGTGATTTTTTCTAATAATTTATGAAAATTATAGTTATTTATAAAAATTGTTGCGGTAATTTATAAAAATATTGTAGTCTAAATCTGAATTGAAAATTATTACTTTGGTAATTTATGAAAATTTTTATGGTAATTAATGAAAATTTATACAGTAATTTATTGAAATTTTCGCAATAATTCATAAAAATATAATCCACATAAGTCACAATTAAAAATATTTATTTTAGTAATTTATGAAAATTTGCACGGAAATTTGTGGTAATTTATAGACATTTTCGCGATAATTTATAAAAATATGAAAAGAAAAAATTAAAATTAAATGGAGTAAAATGATTATTTTGATCTTTTTCAAGATATTTTTAAAAAACGAGCGTTACATTTCGGTCTACAGTACCGGCAAAAATTGTCAATCCACCCATTTTTTGAAGGAATGAAAAAAATTTTTTAACATAAAATTTATGAAAACTCAAATTTTTTTTTATTTATATTTTAAAGACGATACAATTTTCAAAAGAATAAGACATCACAGAAGTCATTTGGCAAATATTTTTTTAAGATATTCTTAAAAAACCGTCATTTTCAATGTTTTACAAAAATTAGAATAACTTGTAAAATAATAAACGCTTTTTAATAATCTTAGGCTTTTTTGAAAGATCATTTCCTGCGGAATAAGAATTACTTATAGTCATTAACCTGTAATTTTTTTCTTGAAATAGGCATGACGTCAAAGTTGGACAAAAAAATTGTGAAAATTTGAAATACATTTTTTGCACTAACAACTATTCTAGAACATATATGGGTGAATTTTCTGAAAGTGACACTTTTAAATTTCAGTTTTTCAATTAATTTTTTTCTTCAATTATATGGTTTTTTCAATTAAAACTACTTAATTTCATACTGAAGAGTAAGATTTTTAGGTTGCGCAAAATTAATTCTTAAAAATATTAAAGTTTTTTTCATTTGAAAAATATTATTGTTGCTCCATTAAATTAATTTTATTTAATTTGCGAGCTTTTCTATTAAAAATTCACGCTAATATCGCGTTCACGAAATCGAAAATAAAATTACACTGCTTAAAAATTAATAATTTGTATATTTTAATATCAATTATATTCAATTCGATGAAAATATAAATGTATTTAAAGTATTTGATTTAATTGTAATTTGGGTTAATTTTTTCAAAGCAATGCAGGTAAATACTAAAAACAAAAGAAAAACTAGCATATCTCAAGGAAAAGGCTTCGGAGATGAAAAGCTTCGGAGATGAAAAATAAATTTTCTTTCATATTTGTATACATTAGGGCGCAATTAAAATATGTTTTTTAGTAAAACATACAAATCTCACACCCTCATTTTATATTATGCCATCGAAATAATCTGTTAAATTTACTTCTACATTCAGTTATTTATTAAAAAGAAAGGCTTCGGAGATGAAATTAATTTTTACTCGGAGAAAAATGTAAATTTCGATTATTTATAACAGCAATAATTTTTCTCCTTTTTGTAGATAAAATATAGGAAAATTTAACGTCCGATTCTCAGCTTTATTTTAATGTGCATTAAAATTTTGTTTAAAATATTTTTAAAGTATAAAATGTCAGTAATCATTGTAAAGTAATTTTAACCTAAAACTGAAGATAAAGTTTAAACATTTTTATCAAAAATAAAAGTGAGGTCTACAAATTTTTAAAATGCACATAATAATAGAAAAAACATTGTACTTTCTGACAATATTTTTAAAAAATTTCTGAGAATTTGAAAAAATCTATGAAAATTTAATTTTATTGTAGAAGTCCTATTGGAGACATGTTGAAAAGGCTTCGGAGATGAAAGTAATTTAGTTATTACGTAAATTAAGTTGAATAAAATTATTTAATTTTCTTTAAAAAATGATAAATAAGTGCTAAATTTTCACTATGGAAATTGATAATAATTATTAAAGAGTAGATTTTGTAAAATTAATCGAGACATAAAAAATGTCACTTTCAGAAAATCCACCCATATATAAAACATGATATGGTATAGATTTTTCAAGAAAATTTAATAAAAAAATATGTTTGAATTTCAAAAATTATTTTTCTGTTAATAATATTATTTGAAATTTTTTGAATTTTTTGTCCAACTTTGACGGCTTATTCCAAGTAAAAAATTACAGGTTAATGCCTATAAGTAATTCTTATTCCGTAGAACATGACTTTTAAAATAACCCTAAAATTATTAAAAAGTGTTAATTATTTTAGAAGTTATTCAAATTTTTGTAAAACATTGAAAATTACGATTTTTAAGAATATCTTCTACAAATTTTGGCCAAATGACTTCTATAAGATCTTAATCTTTTCAAAATTTTATCGTCTTTCAAAATATAAACCAAAAAAATTTGTAGTTTTTATGAATTTTATGTTCAAAATTTTTTTCTTTCCTTTAAAAATGAGTGGACTGATAATTTCGGACAGTACTGTAGATACTACAACACCCACAGAAATGGTATATTTGTCTCAGAACCAACTAGACTTTTTATTTGTTTCAAATAAATTTTATTTAGTTTAAATAAAATTTTATTTAACTAAAATCTATGTTTTATTTATTTCAAATATAAATTTTATTTAAAACAAATAAAAAGTCTAGTTGGTTCTGAGACAAATATACATTTATTTAAGTCAAATAAAATATATTTGGTTTAAATAATAATTTTCTCTGGGTGTATATTGGAAAGATATACTGGGCCAGTATAGCATCTAGACAAACTAGATGACGCCATTACAATTTTCTACACGGGATATTAGTTGTAAAAAAATCAATTTCTTATCGATTTAGAATCGGTAGAGTGAGCCAATGTTCGTACGGCAAAGAAAAAATTTTTTTCTAACCAAACAACGAGCTAGAATTCCGATTTTATTATAAATAGATAAAATATAATGAGATGGGAAACAATTGAATTTTCGTATGCGTGTGCTTTACTCTCTTCTCGCATCTATATGTGTGTGGAAAGATAAGCAACATAAATTTTGAAAACGCGAAGCTGTGTTCACTAGCTCTCGGCCGTTCTTCAAATACAAGGATGATGGCCCAACGTATATCTATATTGGTACGTGTATCCCTCGCACTTTTAATATTGCCCGCGTCAGTGTTGAAGTATTTACGGCTCCGGTGGCATAAAAGCCTGGCATCCTCGTATCTAACCGTGTCCTCTCTACTAGGATTCAACTTCACCATGATCCCCTTTTCTCCCTCTCTTTTACCATATTCACAGTACACCTATATCTCACAACTCGACGCGAACATCATGCCAAGCAAGTAGTATTTGTCACTCTAATGCTCTCTTTTTAACATTTTTTTTGTTAAAAACTAAAAGAATAAGTTTATATTTACAAAAATATATTCCTTTAACTTCAAACCATGGCATATGGTTCCTAAAACCGAATTGTTCCTCCACCACAATAATCGAGAAAGAAAGGAACATTAAAATCGATAAATCAAATATTAAACTGATATATGAAAGTCAAAAAACTCAAATTCCATTTTTCGCAACAAAGATTTAATTATACTTTTGTATTATTTATTTAAAACATTATCGTAGAAGTAGAAAAATGAAATTCTATTCCCATCTTGATGTGAAATCAGATGAGTTTATTTCTCAATGTCTGACTATATCTTGATCGTACTACTCCTCTCTATACTACTTAAAACAAGAGTCTTTTCACTCTACCGATATTAGTTTTATTCTACTTAAAAGTTTACCATTAGTCGCTTAATTGCCGGTTTGCACTACTTATTAGCATTACTCATCCGCTTATATACTACTTGAAATTTTCCTCTTGTCTGACTAATTGCTTGGTTCAACTACTTAACTTAATAGACTTTTACTTCTACAACAATGGTGTTTAAAATTCTATTACATGTCTGCTTTATTGTTTGCTCATACTACTTAGCTTATCAATCGACTTTATACTCAATTGAAAACAATTTTATTTATTTCATTCCGATATATTTTTTGTATAGTTATAATAAAACAGAGATTTTGAAGAAAAATTTGTCTTAAATAAAAATGCATAGCTTTCAAATTAATTGTTGTGGATAATGTTAAAATAAGGGTGTGTGGGAGAAAATAAAGTATAAAGTACTTACTGTATTCTTATTTTTATTTTTTTTTATTTTATTTTTTTTATAAATATAATTACAAATAATTCATAATTTTCTAAATAAAAATAAATCTTTTTTGAGAATATTATAAATGTGCAATAAAGAAGGTTTTATAAATAAAAATCTTTTAAAGTGAAAATGAAAGCAAACACAGTAAAACGTGAGGTATTAAAAAGTATTGCAGATTAAATTAACACCAAAAAAATTAAAATAATCAATTTCGGAGTTATTTTTTACAATGAATGAAATTTAAGTTTATTAAATTTTTTTAAAACTATAAAACATGAAGATATAGATATCTCCGACTCTTCGACTCGAAATGATCGATTTCTTTATGTTTTATAATAATTAAAGATGACCAAGTAATAAAATCATTATTTTATATTATAAGAATATCATACTTCTTCAAAATTATTATCATTATTTCAATTCAATAATTATTTTTAAAAACATTTTAACTACAATTTTACTTTATATCTATTATTTTTAATAATTAATTAATTATTCAATTTCACGAAATTTCAATTATTCATAAATTCTTTAATTAAATGCATATTAGAAAATAAAAACTTCAAATAATACTAAAAAAATTCAATTAAACTTTTTTAAAAATATTAATTTTAAAATTCAATTATTTCCAAAAGATTCACTCTATATTTTTTTAATATTCAATTTTAATCTAAAATTTCAACTGAACTTTATTTTTAAATCAATTTGTATTAAAAAATTCTACAAGAATTTAATTATTTACAAGCAAAAGTAAATAATTCATTGAATAATTGAATGTTTCTCAAAGTTGAACTCTCATAAAGAATTTTAGTAACAAATTTTTTTAAAATTCAATTCTTTTGTCAAATTTTATAAAAACTTAATACTTATGTATAATTTAAAATTTTAACTGAACTTCATTTTTAAAACCTTTTTTAGTAAATTCTACGAGAATTCAATTATTTCAATACAAAAGTAAATAATTTATTAAGTTCATGTTTTTTAAAACTAAATTCCTTTAAAAAATGTTATAAACAAATTTTTTAAATCATTAAATTCTTTGAACGAATTTTAATAAGATTTTTAAGAATAATTACACTTTTCGAGTAATTTGATTAAAATTGCATTAAAAATAATTGAAATTGTGTAATGAGTTTTATTATTTATAAAAATAATGGAATTTCTAAAAGAATTTGATTATTTATAAAAATATTTGAATCCCTGTAGAAATATTATTATTTATAAAAATAATCGAATTATTGCGAAGAAATTTATAAAAAAAATTTGTAAATAATTGAATTCTTTTAAAAAATTTGATTATTTATGAAAATATTTGAATGTCAGCGTAGAATTGTATTCTATTTTTTTTTAATAATGGAATTTTTTTGGAAAGTTTTATTCAAATAGTAGATATTGAAAATTATGGAATTTTAGAAAACTTTTGAAAATAATTGAAATTTTGACAAGAATTTGACTGAAATTTTGTAAAATATTTGAATATTAGAGAAGAATTTTATTATTTATAAAGCGAATTGAAATTTTGACCATAATTTTTTTTTTAATTTTTGAACACAATTGAATTTAGTACCTATGTTACTAAGTTAGTTAATAACTAACTTACTATTTTCCCTGGAGAAGCTGAATTCGTTGAATTTTTACAAATCGTTGACTTTGATGTTTTATTTAAAGTAAAATTTCATTCATAGTTCAAAATAACATCAAAATAGATTATGTTAATTCTTTTTGGTGTTAATTTAATCCTAGAGGAATTAAACAGTTGCAGATTATATTAATCCATTCTGGTGTTATTTTAACACCTCACTTTTTACTGTGAAAATAAAAAAATTGAATCAGTAGAAAAAAGTTGCTTTAGTCAGACATTTATCCTCAAAACGCTAATAAATTCTAAAATCAGCAGTAAGAAGCAAAATATTAAAAAAAATTATTAATTTATTACTATTTCAAAATTTCATTAAACTTTTTCTGAAGAATATTTTTTCCAATTTCCTTTTTAATTCCATTTTAGAAAATTAGCATTCGTCATTGGAGAGAAGTTAAATATTTAATAAAACTAAATACATTATTATATATTTCTAATAATGATGGATATAAAAAAGAAATAAATAATATTTTGATTTATTTTTATTATTATTATTATTATTATTAATAACGATTTTCTGGGGTGGTAATGGAACGGCGTAATCGCACGATATGACTTGATTGGAAACTTCACGAGCCAATAAGATTCGCAATTCATGCTTTTATGCTTGACGTAGTTCGTTCACTATCAACAGGAGAATAAAATATTTCACCGTCGTGTTTTACAACATAATATATACGTTCATTGCTTTGAAAGTAACGTTTAATCAAAAATAATGATGCTGTTGCCTTGACAATTTTCCCTAGCATATATATTGGAATTTTCAAAACATATGACTTAATTACAATTACGACACCAGTGAAGTACAGTCTGGAAAAGAAATTTCTGCATCCCTATTATGAGAAAAAATATTCTAATATAGAAAATTCCTTTTTTTCAATAAAATCAAGAAAAATTAAATTTTAAAGAACGATAAATAATAAAATACAAAAAAAAATTACTGCTTCTGCTTCCTGTTATTTAATAATTATTAAACATTTTTTTTAATTATTAACAATTTTTACTACTGCTTTAAAAATTAATACAATTCTCGGCTCTATCGCCTTACTAAAACATACTCTTGCTACTGATTTTAAATTTAAACTACTTATATATTTATAAGTAATATATGATATTTCTAATTAAAAAATTATAAATATCAGATTAAAAGATAATTAAAAATTGGTTCGAAAAACAAGGGAAAAAAGTTGCGAAAGTTTAAGAAAAATTTTTTGATAATAAAATACAGAAGAACATTGGAGAGGGCAAAGTTGGCTCGAGTCGAAAGGCTGCAGGGAGATTGAGGTGGATTTGGGAATAAAGGTAGGCGGGCAATGAATGAGGTAAAATAAAGTTCTAATTAGTTCATAAATTAATTAGAAGACTCGAAGGGAGAACTTAGGTTTACTTGAGACTTATATTAAAGCTAATAAAAGAACTTGAATTTTAATGTCTCTAAAAATTTCACTTTCTCAATTTAACAATCTTATTAACAGTCGGCAATGGAAATGAATGAAAATTTTTTTCTTCAATTGACATAAAATTAAAATAAAATTTACATAAAATTTACATAAAATTAAAATCAAATTGACATAAAATTAAAATAAAATTTACATAAAATTAAAATGAAATTTACATAAAATTAGAATAAAATTAACATAAAATTGACATAAAATTGACATAAAATTGACATAAAATTGACATAAAAGTAATATAAAATTAATATGAAATTAATATGAAATTGACATAAAATTAGCATAAAATTGACGTAACATTGACATAAAATTAATATAAAATTGTCATTTTACTATTTCTGGAAAAAAGATATAACTTTATTGAAATTAAAAATACGAGGGAAGATGATAAAATTAAAAAACTGTATTGCGTCAACCTTAAATAAAAGATCCGCAATATTTTTTTCCTGGTGTGAGAATTCGCAGAATATTTGAATATCCTATTTATCACTTAGTTTTTGGTGCAGCATTAATCTTTGAATTCATCACCAGGGGAAATTTTGCTGGCAGGAGAAAGAGAGAGAGAGCACCTTCAGTTACAGAAATGAAATAAGTGCAGGGCAAAAAGAATAATAAGAGAAAAAGGAAAAAAAGAGGAAAAAGAGACACGTGAAATAAAAGGGATGGGAATAAAGGGGGATAAAACTATAAAAGAAATAGAAGAGATAGAAAGAGAGAGAGAGAGAGAATGATAGAGGAAGACTGGTAGAAGCAGTCGACGTCGGCGAGCGGTGATTTAAAGCCATGGCGCCGAGCGCGTACTTCTCTAAACATTTTAGCCGACCTTATTCCGCCTGCATTATTTCAACGTTAAGACGAGGCGAAGCACTTTGGTGGGATGGAAAACAAGGGCGCCTCGGGTCCGGATCTTAAGAAAGAAGGCAAGCCGACTCGCCTAAGTGGCCTGATACATAAATATGCAATTAATCAAGCTAACTACCAAGGCATGAAACCTTTTTTTCACTCTCTCTCTCTCTCTCCCTCTCTTTGTCCATATATACACAAGCTTCGTTCATTTCTCTACCAATTTTTTTTTTCTATTTTGCCCTTTTCCCTCCATTCACTCACTTACTCACTCGCTTGATGCCTCTACTCTTCTTCTGCTGTCCGCTCTGTGGGGTAAACAGGTCCATTTACCTAAACGGTCCGGCAGTGGCATTATGCGAATTTCTACGGGCCGAATGCGATGCGAGGCGAACGAGCATCCAGCCAAGCTACAATTCCACCATCCCCTCCCCCCTCCTCTGCCCACACGAGAACGAAACGCTCGTCGAGCAAATGACTCGTGAAACGAAGCCACCCTCTCCCTCTACAACCATCCTTCAGTTCCACAAGCCCTAGTGCACGATCAACCTCGCCTCTCTATTCAGTCCCTTTATAACCAACTCCACAACTCTATATGGGTGCACCATTTCGCCAAGCGAAAAAGTGACCGATTCTTAATCAAACTTGAATCTTTTGGGAAAATTTCATCAATTTCCCGCCAATAGGCAAATTGGTGGCGGAGAAAGGGAATAACGGAGTAATAGAACAAAACGGACAGTTTTTCAGAGATTCAAATAAATCTGGACTAAAATCCATTTTGAAAGCTAATATTCTGAGCTTTAACACTACGTAAAATCGAAATTTAAAAAAATGTTGTTAATTAGTAAATAATATTTACAAAACAAAATTTTTCTTTTTTTTTATAGTAATACAATTTCATTAGAAATCATTGCATTTAAACGCCAGACATATCAATTAAAAGTTAGTTGTATCACCTTTACACTCACAAAAATGATCTATTAACCATAGAACTAATTTCCTTTTAAATCATGTCCTTTAACTGTTAGCAGAAATAGTTTTATTGTAAAAGAAATCATTTAAATACAAAAAGGTTAGAAGTTTATTGTAAAAAAGAAAATCGTTTAAATATTAACTGATTTCTTTTAATTTTTAAACGAAATCCTTTTATGTTAAAAGGATAATTTCAAGTTATTTAACGTTTGTAAACATGGCAAAATAATAAAGAAAAATTTAATCACTCGTCAAATAATGCAAAGGTAATCTGCACAATTTTAACATTAATTATTTATTTATAAAACAACAGTGGATAAATTTTAATAATTAATAATATGTAATAATAATAATAAAACTAATTTTTTTAATGAAATAAACAATGTATAAAATTTAAATAAAATATTAACAATTTTGGATAATTATAATAATTATTTATGTATTCGAAAATTATAATTTAAATCATTAAAAAATGTAGAATCTAATAAGTCTTTTAAAATTCTTGTTAAAATTTATTATCTTATCTTTTAAAATTTATGTTTCTTATTTTCCTATATTTTTCCCTGTCTATCAATATATTATTATTATTTGCAGACTTGTGATATTATTTTTTTTTTAATTTAATTTCAAATATTTTATAAATTTGAATAAAAAATAAATAAATTATTATTATAATTAAAAAAATTAATTAATTACTGATAAGCCGAATAAATAAAACTACTGATAAAATTTTTCTTTTTAATACACTGAAAAAAAAATTTATTTGATTCAAATAACCGATTATTTGTCTATAATCAAATAAATATTTACATGAATCAAATAAATTGTATTTGAATCAAATATTTCAGTATTTGAATCAAATATTTCAGTATTTGAATAAAATATTTCAGTATTTGAAGCAAATACTAATTAATTGATTCAAATAAAACTTATATGATTCAAGTAAATATTTATTTGATTATAGACAAATAATCGGTTATTTGAATCAAATAAATTTTTTTTTCAGTGTAGTAAACAAAAATCATTCAATAATTAAAGGATATAATTAAAAGAAATTTCGTTTTAATAGAAAAAGAATTCCTCTTAGACAAATATTAAAAGGAAAATCAACTTATGGTTTATTACTATATTTTTACAGTCTGATCACAAAAATATATTAAAAAATCTACAAAAATATTTAAATACAATTAAAAAAAAATTGGACAAGTGCGAGTTGAACTCGCACTGCAATGGCGGGTTTCGTACACAAATATTAAAACAATACTTGCAACATTAATCGGTAAATGGTAGAATTAAAATAAACAATTAAAAAAATATATTAAAATCATTCGATAAAAAAAAATAATTAAAAAAATTAAAGTATTGTATATTTAATATTGTAAATAATAATAAGTAGAGGAACAAAATTCGCACAATTAGTTACTTTACTTATTATTGTTTACAATATTAGATATACAATACATTAATTTTTTTAATTATTTTTTTTTATCGAATGATTTTAATATATTTTTTTAATTGTTTATTTTAATTCTACCATTTACCGATGAATGTAAATGTAGACACTTAATTATTTCTTAACTAAATTGACGAAAATCAAAAATCAAAGTCAATTTTTGTTAAGGCATTAATAAGGAAGAATGAAAAATTTTAGTTTGATTTTTGAATTTATTTTTATGCAAATGCGAGACAAAATTCTGAAACAGTAAAATTTTGATTTTCAATCTTTTTTGCATTAAAAGATAACTTACATTGTGGCATTGCCAATTGTTAAAATAAAATATTGGCAATACTCAAAACATCTTGTAGGTGAGCTGAGGTAAAAATATTGCCGTCGTACTTATTTTTTAATTTGTAAATTTAGCTGAAATTTAATAAAATAAAATAAAATAATTTAATAAACAAAGCTTATTCAAATAGAATAAGGAATTCTAGGAAGTACTTTCATAGAATTTTTTGACGTGAGAGACTACTGCTTCCTTTTTTAGACACAATTTTTTTCTGAATCGGAAATTAATTCTAAAAAAGTTCTGAGTTCCTCGATGTTTCGGAAAAAAGCTCTTCTTTTATGATAAAAGCTTCAAATTGATAAAAAAACATAAATTTGATAATCAACTCTAAAAATTGTTAAAAAATATTGTTAAGATCAGCGTCGGTTTTTAAGACATAAATTTTTTGAATCGGAAATAAATTCTGAAAAATTTCTAAATACCGTCGTCTTTCTAAATTTTCTTTATAGTAAGAAAAATAGTCAAAACCAACGGCGTTCTTTTGACTGAAAACTATTTATACTATTGATTTTTAATTTTAACTATTTTAATTATTTATTTATGAATTATTATATTAATGAATAAATTTTGCGCACTTTGGCATATGATACTAAATTTTCATATTAACTTAAAAAATAATTAAAATTTCTAATTAAATTTCTGTCTTAAAATTACTTGTTACTATTTATTTTTGCCTCTTCTTTTACGAAAATTAATTAATATTCTTATTATTATTATTATTATTATTATTATTATTAATTCTAGTTCTACCTCTACAGATATTTAATTTCACTTTAATTTTCACTTTAAAAGAATTTATTTCCTACTTCTTTTGCACGCATTTATAATATTTTCTAAAAGTTTTTATTTGTAATTCAAAAATTATAAACTATAATAAATGTTTATCAAGATAAAAATAAATATTTATCAGAAATGAAAGGAAAATTATAATTGAAAACATATTTTTTTGAGGGGGTGGCCAATTACAAAATTTAATATTGACCTTCACCTTAATTTTGATTTACTCTTTTACTATCACAGATTTTCATTAATACATTCATTATTACTTTAAGATATTTTTGCAATTTTACTTTAATTTATTGAAATTTTATTTTCTTGCTGAAAATAAGAATAAAAAAAGTTAATTAAAATTAATAATTATCAGGGAAAAGAGAATCGAAAAAATAATTTTGTTTTTAAAGTTATAAATGCAACAGTTATAGTATAAGTAAAAAAAATTCTGTCAAAGTAAAAATAGAAATTAAAAAGGAAAAACTAATTTATTCAAGGTAATTGAATTTTTTCTTTAATTCAAATTCGTAGATTGAAGTATAATTAAAATTGTTTTTAAAAGCAAAGAAAAAAGCTGCAAATGTTTAAAAATAACACAGTGGAACACCCAAAAATGGATTAAGATTTGACTATAATGGGATGAAAGTACTACCCCACAAGAGTAAAATCCCAAAACGGTTTTGAAAAATCAGTAGCCGTTTGATTTTTATTGTAATTTCAAGTTTCAACAATTTAGTAATTTATTAAATAATCGGTCTAATCAGCTTTTGGTTAGTAAATGGTGTATTTTTGACAATAACTTCTTATTTTCTTGAGTAAAATAGCGGTTTTTATTCCAATAAACAAATTACATTAAGAAACTATAGTAAAAAATCACATTCATTAAAGTTTTCTAGCAATTATTCGATTTTTCTCATTTTTTTCATACTTTATCGCAAAATATTTCATATTTTTATTTAAATCTTTACTAAAACGTTACTTAAATTGTAAGTTTTATTATTTTAAACAAACTACATTTATTTGTAAATATTTATCACAGAAGATATTTAAAATATGTGCGCATCTTAACTAAAATAGAAAAGAAAATCCAGAGTAGTTCCGTTAATAGCCGACTGGTGGCGGTTTTAATCAATTCCGATCCCACTAATTTGTCTCAAGTAAAATTCCTCTTGTTTAAATATTTAAAAAAATATTAACTTTTAATTTAAGTAACGTTTTAGTGAAGATTTAAATAAAAATTTAATGTATTTTGCAGAAAAGTGTGAAAAAATTGAGAAAAATCGAATAATTGCTGAAAAAATTTTAATGAAAGTGATTTTTTACTATAGTTTGTTAATGTAATTTGTTTACTGGAATGAAAACCACAAATTTACTCAAGAAAGTAAAAAGTTATTGTCAAAAATGCACCATTTACTGACCAAAAGCTGCTTTGAGCGATTATTAAATAAATTACTGGATTATTAAAACTTAAAATTACAATAAAAATCAAACGGCTACTAATTTTTCAAAACTCTTTTGGGATTTTACTCTTGTGGGGTAGTACTTTTATCCCATTATAGTCAAGTCTTAACCCAAAAAAAATTTTCTAAAATTGTTCCACTGTGTAATTAACAATAAAATAATAACTATTAATAGGTATACATTTATAAAAATAACATGAATTACAATTTTGTAAAATCTCACTATTTTGATTAGGAATTTATTGCAAGATACTCTAATAAAATAATTTAATTTTAATTTAAATTAAAATAATTTAATTTTAATTTAAATTAAAATAATTTAATTTTAATTTAAATTAAAAAATTTTAATTTTAATTTAAATTTAATTTAATTTTACCCTAATTTTTAAATATTTCTCTCTTTAAACTGTCGCATAAAACTCTAAGAAATCAATAATTTTGCTGTAATTTTGGAATATTTTTTTTGAAATATGAAATAACAATCGTAAAATACAACTAAAATGAAAATTCCTGATAAAATTCGAATTTGAGGAATGTCTGAAACCCAAGCGCTCGTTCTCGTGAACAGTTAGTTACCTGGAGGTTCAGAGCACGTACGGAACGAGCCGGCATAAATATTAATTGCCCGAAATTACATGTAAATACGAGCGAAGGCTTTACAAGGGAGAGAGAGAGTGAGAGTGAGAGAAAGAGAGAGAGAGGGGTGAGAGAAAGTGTGGCAAGGGGTATGAGGATTTTGCGACAGCACGTGCATCCCAAATGGACCATTATTCCATCAGCGACACAAACTGTTGGGTAACTCGGTCGAAGAGACGAGGAAACGCCAGGGCCTTCGTAATATCTATACATAGTGTGTGCAATACTCAAAGTGCAAATAGTTTAATTTTTAAAGGACCGCGAAACTACAAATTCCTAATCTCCGCAACAGACACTTGTAAACGTTTTATGTTGTTCGTATCCGTGTATATATGGGATGCCCTTAAAGGGTTTGATTGCTTGATTTCGACAAACAGTTATCCCTCTCGCCTCAAACCATTTACACTTCTTCCATATATATATAGATAGTTACGACCAATTTCACTATTCCATTTTCCACTTCAATTTAGACTGTCGTCCAACCAACTGGTTTTCAACCATATCACCGGCATACGAGATTCTCTTCCGTTGAAATTCACCGTTTCTTAATCACGTTAAAGTTATGCCATACTCTTGATCATCATTCTGGTCCTTCAGTGACCAAAACGAGCAAAATATTATTTTTACTTTCATCCATACTTTCATAGTGACAAAATTTTATTTTCACTTTTATTAATTTTTATTTCTTCTTTCATTTTCAATTTCATTTTCACTTTGATGGATTTTCATTTCCCCTTTCACTTTCATTTTCACTTTGACAAATTTTTATTTTTTTCCTCCGATTTTTAATTTGTTATATTTTCACTTTGACATTCATTTTGATTAATTTTTTTTCTCACCTTGATAGATTTTCGTTGTTCATCTTACTATTATTTACACTTTCATTTTGATAGCAAAAATAAAAATTTGTCAAAGTGAAAATGAAAGTGAAATCGATTTAGTTTTAGTTTTTTATGAAGCGATATGTAGAAAATTATTTTTACGTTTTACCACTATTGAATTATTAATTCAATAAAAAGAAGAATTTTATTCCCTCATGGAAAAATTACTTCGGAAAAATTGTTTAAACTTTGGAGATCTTACTTCCCAATTATTAAATGTTCTTAAAACTAAAATATGTTTTTCATTGACATTGACAATATAAATAATATTTATAGACACAGGTTGCTTGTACGGTAAATTATTGATAAAATTTTAAAATTTACCTTGAAATAGAGAATAGAGGCACGTGTGTGCCAACGTGTGCGGTGGGTATTCTCTGATCTTAAACAAACAAAAGAAAAATGTTTTCCGTTAATTTAATAATAACTTTCTTATAGATAAAATTTAGAAAAAAGGTTAATTACTTTTTTTAATGTAAATAATCAAATAAGCCAGAGATACCCATTATATTTTTCAGTTTTAATGAATTTTGTACTTGTCAAAAATTATCTTCATCTATTTAAGAAAAAATGAAATAAATATTTGATATTCCTTGAAACAATATTAAAAACCAGTGTTAACAAATTTAAGTCAGTTTCTTGAACTTGCGAAGTACACTTGAAAATAAAATTTTTATTACTTTTCAACTGTATCAATAAGATAATGCACATTGTAACATTTGTGAACATATATACTTTGTAGTTTAAATAATTTAAATTTTAACTCTTTCTATTACCTCATAAATATAAAAGACTGCAAACTTCAGTCTTCTTCGAACTTTGATCACAATAGTAACTGTTATTTTTAATAGAGTTCAATTTTTTGTTAAGAAAATAAATTATTCACTCAATCTAATTATTTAAATCACAGCGTTTGACAAGGAATATCAGGTAAAGAAAAATATTTTTAAAAACTGTTCTCTCTCTCTGCGTTAACATTTTAAAATTAAAATAAAAGATCAGAATAATTTTTAGTTGAAATAGAAAATAAAATAATAATTATCTAAAAGACTGAAATAGAAAATATAATTATTTATTTAAAAGCAAAAGTTACAGAATTTGTTTTATTGTAAACTTTGTAAAGAATTGCTAATTATTTATTTAGAAATAAAAATTACATTATTATCTGTAATTATATTAGTTCCACAGATAATAATCTGTGGAACTTAAAATTTAATAACATTTAAAAATTAGTTTTTTAATTAATATTTTGAAATTAAAATTTTTCAGTTAATATTACAATTTGGGAAAAGTTGCAATCAGAAAGAACGCTTATCCGTTCAGTAAATAAAGATGTAACATGTTTTAATTTTATAATCTAATACTTATTTGGAAATTTATTTTTAATTTATTAGTAAACATTATTAATTATTAATTATTAATTTACTATATTACTTATTTAGAAATTTAGTTTAATTTAATTTTTGGTTTGTTTAATTTTCAATTATTTATGTTTAAATAATATTTACTAACTATATATATTATTTTCTAGGTGATGCTAAAATTTATTTACTTAAAAAATGAGAATAAACTGAATTATCTTCCATTGCATATAAACTGAGCATTGAAATTGGTAAGAAGAAAAGAAAACTCAATACCAAAAAAATGAATTCATTTCTAAATCCATTGGAAGCTGTTCAACTTATACCAATTTTCGGTTATCTAAATGCACTGAGTGAATTTTTAATAATTACAAATTACCTGACAGAAAATGATCACAATAAACAAATTCCCGCTGTTAATGCACTCTACGAATACTTGTCCGACAATCAAAAGAATACATCCCAGAATATTGAATTAATTAGAAATTTATTAAAAAGAAGTGACTTGTACGGATCAAGAGATGACGAATTCATTGACATAACATTCGCTAATACAATGATCGAGCACATCATCACTTCCCTAGTATTTAACAAATTTGGCAATATTTACGGTTTCCTCGCAAACACATTTCTAGAAGCAGAAAATTTAGAATTAGATCAAGTACTCAAACTGTTTAAAAGAAATTTGAAAAAATTATCATTTGAAAATGAATATGGCGAAAATTCACAACTTTCTCCTTTGGCAATCGACAGAATTTATAATGATATAATAACACCTCTATTTCCTCCGGGAAAAAATATTAATCTCTTGTCTCACGATTACATTTATGCTCAAGCTGCTCTAATATTTCTCCAAGCGGGTAAAACAAATACAGTCTATTACGCTGAAGCAAAATATTTAGAACCAGAAAAAGAGACTTTTATATTCGACGAGCACTTAATAACCGGATATCTTATTGAAAACTTCCTCCTCACTAAGAAGATGAATTTCAAAATGCTAAAAGCCTTCGCACTTCCCGCTCTAACCTATCATATTTTTAATTCAAAATATTTATTCACCTTTCGAGAAATTGCGAATGTCATTTCGGAGACAGAATTTTGGAAAAAAGCCTACGATCAATTATTCCAGTATCTAATGAAATTTTACCAAAATATGAAATTTAAGTACCAAAATGTCTATATACCGAAAATTTATCTATCCACATTTCAAAAGAGAGATCATTCACATTTTAATCAAGAAAACTGTGCAAACTTACAGAGAAAAAACAAAACTAATTCCGGACTTTTGTTGTATTTCTACAATACCGCGAGTTATCAATGCAAAGCTGATCATTCACTAAATTATCATGCAAGTGAAATAAAGGACATCATTTCTCTCTATGAAATCCAAGATCTTCAATTACTCAAAAATGCTTTCACAAAAACTCTAATGGAAACTTTCGAAAAAGCCAAACTTTTGATAAAATTAATAATTCCCACCAATATAAAAGAGTACGATCACTTATTCCAAACGGAAGATCTGCCCTATGACATTTTTGAATTCTACTACCCGGACGAAGGAGCTTTCGATTATTATCTTCTAAAACGAGACAAGTACAAAGTTATATTAAGCAATGAGGGAAGATTATTCACTAGCTCGACACTAATACTATTAAAAAAAGCAAATGAAACTATGACCAATTTTTTTCACAATCTGATAGAATACAAAAAATCCCGTCTAGAGGAATACCTGAAAATACAGGACCAAACAGAAGGGAATAAAGAAGAAATAAAAACAAATTGGTGGGAGGAATTTGGTTTATCACCTGTCGTCTACTATCCCTGTCAATCAACTGAAACCCCTGCCGAAAATATTTGCGAAACTGATCAAATCGAATACACCGATAATTGTCAAAAATACCTCTGTGAAACAATAAAATCGCTAATTTACAAGAGAACGGTTATAAAAAGTGTTGGTGACAATGTACCAGAATCATTTACAAAGATAAACGCCGTGAATAACAGTATATTCGAAGATATTTCCAATCACCTAAGCAATCCAGATTTCCAGCTAAATTTCATGAAGACAGAAGAGATAAATGCAATGAAACGAATCATGTGCGAACTTAAAGAGCAGACGAATTTTAATTTCACATTCCTCTCGAATTATTTCTTACGAATGACGATTTTAATGTCCACTAATTTTCACAAAATCGACACAATCAAAGAGACCAATCAATCAATTTATGTCAACACTTTATTAAATCGTCCAAACACCGGTTATGGTTATAAATTCATTTTCATCTCTGACGATGGGCCAGACACAGCAGTATTAAGAACTGGACACGAATTTCAAGATCAACGATTTTTCATTCTAGACGACAAGAACAGGGAGGTGAAAAAATACATTGCCCTAAATAATTTGACACTAAATGTACAAGATGATTACACAATGTACGAAATTAATAATCGACTATTTAAGAGACCGAATAAATTTCTATTCTCGCAAATACCAATTCTTCCAGATGATTACGATGCTCATTGTTCAATTGAAGAGTACTATTCTACTTGGAAATTGTCTCGTTGCCAAAGACTGGGGCGTTTTTATCAACATTCGCAAGATGTTAGACAAGCTATCGAATTTATAAAGAAAAGGACAACACTCTGTGAAAAAACAATAAGGGACATGCTGCAAAAATACACATTTCCAAACATTGAAAAACTGACTAAATTCGTGAGAGATTATTTGGAAAATAATTCCCTTACAGAGCCAGATTGGAGTGGGGAATATTTAGTAAACAATTGGCAACTATTACATAAAGTAAGATACGATTCACAATTCGAAACTCATGGTTTAACCGCCTTCGAGGGTAAATTGCGAATTAATTCGCTTTACTCAAGTGCCGAAAGACGTGAAATCGAAAAGGAGGTACCGTTGTCAACAATTGTTAGAAATTATAACAAAAATTTTGCAAGATATTCTCTCACATTTCATGATTATTATGCGATAAGAAATTACATCGCGACAGGTTACAGGAGAATTGGCGCAAATACAAAAGAGGCAAAATTAATGAAAATCGCTCTCTATACACTGGCGATAAGACAATCTGACGATCAGAATAGGGAATTTAATTCCCGATTTAGAATCGAGACGGTGCCTTTTCAAATTTTTCGTATTTTATCAGCTCAGAAAAATATAACTTTGCAAAAATTCACACAAACTTCTTCAAGTGTATCGTCTGCTATGAAATATGCCGGTTATCCAGCATTAGGGTATGTTAATATTATTTATGAAATGGTATTTAGTGGAGTTTATGTGAACGTGAGGATAGAACAAGTTTATAGGAATACGGAGGAAAATGTGATTCTTTTACCAGGGAGTGAATTTGACGTCGAAGATACTCAGTGGGTGCAGCTTGGTGGATTGGGCAAAGTTTTTAAATTTAAACTAAAGTTCAGGCATTTTGATAATGAGAAAATTGTGTGGTACAAAAAAATAATGAATGCAATTGAGAATATTACTTTGTAAAAAGACGAAACAATAAAAAAATGAACAGAATTGTATAGTGGTTATAATTTAAAATTTTCTAAAATCAAATAATAATAATGATAAATAATTTGTTGGTTTAAAATTCAAAGATTCAAATCTCAGTATTGACAACTGCATTAAAAAAATATTTTATTTGTTCCCAATAATCGATTACTTACAATATCGTCCGAAATTGTCAGTCCACCCATTTTTAAAGGAGAGAAAAAAAATTTTTAACATACTCTCTTAATTTGAATCAGTTAAAAATCATGGTTTTAACTGACAATCAGTGACTGACTTCTTGCTTCTGAATTAGTTTAAATCAACTGATTTTCAGTTAAAAAATAACTGATTTACAGTAAAAAATAACTGAAATATTAGTTAAACTTGACTAATTGAATCAGTCAAAAAAAATTTACTGAAACATCAGTTATTTTTAACTGACAATCAGTTATTTTTAACTAATTGTCAGTAGAAATATTACTATTTGAATTAGTGACTGACTTTTTGCTTTTAAATCAGTTATTTTTAACTGATTCAAATTTAGAGAGTAAAATTCATAAAAATTAGAAATTTTTTTGGTTTATATTTTGAAAGACGATAAAATGTTGAAAAGATTAAGATCTTATAGAAGTCATTTGGCCAAAATTTGTAGAAGATATTCTTAAAAATCATAATTTTCAATTTTTCACAAAAATTTGAATAACTTCTAAAATAATAAACACTTTTTAATAATTTTAGGGATATTTTAAAGGTCATGTTCTACAAAAAATAAAGTTTTCATAAATTTTATGTTAAAAACTTTTTTTCATTACTTCAAAAATGAGTGGACTGACAATTTTGGCCGATACTGTAACTGTTATCAATTAAATAATTACTTGAATCAAATAATTTTTATTTTAGTATTTGAATTAGTAAATTTTACTAATAAATAAACAGAAATTACTATTTATTAGTAAATTTTACTAATTGAGAAGCAAAAAGTCAGTCACTAATTCAAATTAGTAAACATTTTTACTAATTCAAATTTAAAGAGTAATTGAAACTAATAGGTTTACTTCAAACATTGAAATTATTGAGTCAAATACTATTTAATTAATTTAAATAAAATTCTTTTTACGAAATTCATTTCTTTTCTGATCAAAGTTTACTAAAAATAACTAGAATTCATTTATAAATTATACAGAATCGTTCGAATGAAATTCACTTTTTCAGTTAGGAAGTACAAAATACTAAATAGTAAAAGTATTAATTATAATTATAAATGAAAAATAGTAGTACGCAGTTATAAAAACTTCAAACTTTATTACTGTTAATATAAATTTCAATTTGATTTATAGACAAATTTTAGTTAAAAACTGTAAAAAATAACTAAATTTTAGAAATATTAAAAATTATCTTAATTATCAAAAATAAAAGTATTTTAAAAAGGTTTAAAATTAAAATGTTTAAAAATCTGTTTTTTTCATACTTTTAATTAACAGTTCTACAGAAGTAATTATTATAAAAAGTTTTAATTCCAATTGTGTTGATATTTAGTTAAATTTTTTTATTTATATATTTAATTGATACAAAAAGTTTTAACGCAATTCTCGGAGAGAATTCAGTTATCATAATAAGCAACAAAATTCCTTATTAGAAATTTAAATGATCATCAAATTTAATTACTTTTAAGAACTTCTACAGACTTTCTTACAAAATTAAATTTTTTATAAATAATAACATTCATTAAAAGAATTTAATTATTTTCAAAAGTACCAAAATTATTTATACAGGAATTCAAATATTATCAAAACTTATTTCCAATTTGAGGTTTTTCAATATCTAATACTAAACTATTTTCATAAAATTTACCAAACGAATACGATTGTTAACAAAAATTTAATTAAATTACACGCAAACATTTAGTTTTCTTAAAAATAATAAAAATTTTGCAGAAAATCAATTATTTAAATAAGAATTTGCTTCAGATTTTTCGAAAAAAATTAATTATTTAAGATTTTATTATAAAATTTTACGCAAGAATGTAATTATTTTTGTAAATAATACAAGTTTTTTCATTTATTGAATTATTTTCATAAATATTAAATTTTTTTTACAAATAAAATTATTTTTTTAAATAATAAAACTCATCGCAGAATTTCAATTTTTCTCATACGATTTTAAATTAATTCCTCGAAAAATGCAATTATTGTTATAAATGTAATTAAAAATCCGTCGAGATAATTAAGTCTTAGAAATCCTTCAATAATTCTATAAATTATTTACTTTTACGTATCAAAATAATTGAATTCTCGTACAATTTTTTAATAAAAATTCTTATTTAAAATTGAAAAATGAATTTCAATTAAATAATTGAATATTAGAAGAGTTTTTATTTGAAATCAAATAATTGAATTTTGATTGAAATTCAAACCTTTTGAAAATTTAAATTTTGAATACTTTTATCTATTAATTCTGTAGAATTAATTTTTTTTATAAATTTTAATCGATTTTTTAAATTTCTTATATATATTTAATTTAAAAAAGAAGTTTTGTTAAAATTTCTAGAAAATAATAATTGATTTTAAGTCATGAAAATAGTATTATTATTAAGAAGTGTTATAGTATATTACAGTATTATTACTGTCAGAAGTTACAGTAACAGTATTCTTATAAGTTAATAAATTTCAAATGATTTAAATTTGAAATTTTGGAAAATTTTTGTTCTTATTAAAAAACAATAATGATTAAACATTGTTTCTAAATTTATAAAATCTGGATGAAAATCAGGGCAATGGGTAGGGAAAAACAAATTTAATTTGTTATGTCTTCTTGCTAAAGGTTAATTATTATCTACTTATTTATTCAATAAAAGATGGCAAAGAAGATAAATAAATAAACATTAACATTAATTCAGAGGCAAAAAATAATTCAGAAAATATATTCGACAAATTCTCCAAGCAATATTTGTCAATAAATATTTTAATTATAGAAATATAAATAAAGTGAAAAATTAATTTCACAAATTTGCTAATACTACTCTTTTGCTCTAAATTAATATATATAGATTTATCTTAGTTTCACATTCTGTGACAGAATCCGATTATCAGACTTACACAACAAGTCTGTAAGGGCACGCTTAATACAAGTCGAAACTTCCATGTCTCTATAGGATTAAGTTCCTACAGAAGCTCTGCCAGAGGAAGGAAATGAAGCCTTCTAGATCACCGATGAATCAAACCAATGTGAGCCAAGTTTCTCCTCAGTAATGGTTTCTTGGGACGCAATGAACTTCTTTTCTATTCAAACACTTCTGTCTCACGTTAATTTCTCTCTCACCTCAAGTTGCAAATAATTTTCTATTTACTGTGTCATGTTCCAAAATTTTCACTTTTAAAATATATTTTTTAGTAACTCTTTTATATCCTTTTAATTTTCAACACATTTAATTAAATTTTATACAATAACAGTTACTTTTTAACATTTTTAATTCGAATCATTTAATTTCAATTTTCTTTCAATTTTAATCGTATAATATTTCTTAATCTATTCCTTCACTTTACTTCGTCTAAACGAATGGCGATTTTTTCGTATGCAGTCAAAACCCGATAAGTTAACATTTTTGTGTTCCTTTAAATTGAGAGTCGACTGTAAAAACATTATTTTTTGATTATGAAATTCATTACTTGAATAATCAATTTATTTAATAAATGTATTGCCAACAATTATAATTAACATAATATTATGTACTTAATAAACAATCAAATGTTTATAACAAATTAGTTATTAAAAATTAGTCAGAATTTTCTAAAGTCCCCCTCCCAAGGGGCCCTTACATTGCGCCCACATAGAAATAATTGTGTTACGTCAAAATATAGTTCCACAGTAAATCTTGGGGTATTAAAAAGAGTTGCAGATAAAATTAACACCAAAAAAGATTAAAATAATAAATGTTGGTGTTATTTTTTACAATAAATGAAAATTTATTTAAATACATTTTTTTGTAATTATAAAACATGAAGACATCGATAACTTCGAGTCTTAGACTCGGAGTGATCGATTTCTTCATATTTTATAATAAATAAAGATGACCAAGTAATAAAATCATTTTTATATTATAATAATATTATAATTCTTATTTTAATTTATAATTATATTACAATTATTATTATATTATATATAGTAATATTATATAATTATTATTTATAATATAATTATATTTAATTATTATATTATAATTAAATTATAATTATAATTATTATATTATATTATAATTATATATAATTATAATTATATTATAGTTATTATTTTCATTATTTCAATTCAATTATTATTTTCGATAATTTTTAACTACAATTTTGCATTATATCTATTATTTTTAATAATAATCAATTAATCAATTTTACGAAATTTCAATTATTCCTAAATTATTTAATTAAATGGATAATAAAAAATAAAAACTTCAAATAATATTAAAAAAATTCAATTAAAATTTTTCAAAAATATTAATTTCAAAATTTAATGATTTCTAAAAAGTTCACTCAAAATTTCTTTCAATATTCAATTATAATCTAAAATTTTAACTAAAATTCATTTTTAAATCAATTATTATATTAAAAAATTCTACAAGAACTTAATTATTTAAATGCCAAAGTAAATAATTTATTAAGTAATCGAATGTTTCTCAAAATCCAATTCTCATAAAGAATTTTAGTAACAAATTTTTTAATAATTCAATTCATTTGTCGAATTTTATTAAAACTTGCATGAATATAATTAATTTTTTCAAGGAATTAAATTATAATTGTATCAGAAATAATTGAAACGCTGCAATGAGTTTTATGCTAATTTTCAAATTTATTCGTTTACAATTCAATTTTACAAAATTTTAATTATTCGGAAATTCTTTAAATAAATATATAATTCAAAAATAAAAACTTAAAATATTTTCAATAAAAATCCTATTAAAGTTTAAAAAAAATTAATTCTACAAAATTTTTTGTTAAAAATATGAAAAATTAAAGATTTCAATGATTTTAGTTTAAAACTTTTTCAAAATTTAATTATTTCAAAAAATCCACGTTATCATTCTTTTAATTCTTAAGTATAGTGTAAAATCTTAACTGAAATTCAATTTTTAAAACCATTTTTATTAGTAAATTCTACGAAAATTCAATTTTTTAATACAAAAATAAATAATTTATTAATTTCATGTTTCTTGAAATTAAATCCTCATAAAAAATGTTATCAACAAATTTTTTACATCATTAAATTCTTTGGACGAATTTTTAATAAGATTTTTAGGAATTATTACATTTTTCGAGGAATTTGATTAAAAATAGAATTTAAAATAATTGAAATTCTGCAATGAGTTTTATTATTTATGAAAATAATTGAATTCCCAAAGGAATTTTATTATTTATAAAAATAATTGAATCCCTGTTGTAATGTTATTATTTATGAGAAAATAATTGAATTATTACAAAGGAATTTATAAAACAATTTGTAAATAATTGAATTTCTGTAGAAATTTTTATTATTTATGAAAATAATTGAATGCTTGCGTAGAATTGAATTCAATTTTTTTTTAATAATTGAATCCTTTTGGAAAATTTTATTGAAATAGTAGAATTTAAAATTATATAATTTTAGAAAAATTTTGAAAATAATTGAAATTTTAATAAGAATTTGATTAAAATTTTGTAAAATAATTGAATATCGGAAAATTATTTTATTATTTATAAAAAAAATTGAAAGTTTGACGAGAATTTAAAAAAATTTTTGAACACAATTGAATTTAGTAACTGTGTTACTAAGTTAGTTAGTAACTAACTCCCTGGAGAAGATAAATTCGTTGAATTTTTATAAATCGTTGACTTTTGTGTTTTATTTAAAATAAAATTTCATTCATAGTTAAAAATATCACCAAAATAAATTATTGTAATCCTTTTTTGTGTTAATTTAATCCTAGAGGGATTAAACTGTTGCAGATTATTTTAATTCATTCTGGTGTTATTTTAACACCTCGCGTTTAACTCTGTCATATTTGACCTATTTTTTTATCCACTGGTCACAAAGAGGCAAACAAAATTTTGGTCAATAAAGTTGTTATAAACTGAAATTTATTTTTCCAAAATGAAATAATTTATAGTAATTTTAAAAAAATAATTTGAAAAAAATAAAACAAAATTTTTAGACGCAGTCCTATGTTAAACACAACAAAGAAGGGCTAATTTATTAACAAAAAAATAATCGAAGATAATTATTCCAAAGTCAATATAAAATCAGAAATTCAACACTAATTTATTAAATTGCTTCCCCTCAAGCTGAACCTTATCACATCTGTTTACCTTTAAAAACTCTTGAAAAGTGTGATTTGAATATGTGCGAGGGTTGAAAGAACGAAGGAAAAAAAAACAATTCCTCAAAAAAAAAGTTGAAAATTATTCACAAAAATTATTCCTGGTAATTAAAATGCAGATAAGAGGGTACAAATCATTGGGAATTTTTGTCGGTTAGGACAAAGGGGGCGGGATTGTTAGCAAATGTCCCCTCTTCCTTAATCTTTTTTTTCCTCTTTTACTGGTTTCAACGTTGGAAAATCCCAGTCTCGCCGATGTGGAGTTAAGTTGAGCCCACCCGTGGGATTGGAATAGGTCTCTCTCTCTCTTTCTTTCTTTTTCTGTGTGTGTGTGTGTGTGTGTCTGCGTATTTCTTAGTGTATGCGAGCGAATGAAATATACTCTGAATAAGGAATGAGAAGAATATTTAAGCATCGACTCGCGTTCCAACGTTAAAAATACAAGATCTTCCTTGTTCCTCGTTTCTTGAATGCAATGTTACGATTACGGAATACTTTAAATTTCTTTTGCGCTCACAGAATATCGTCTCTTCTCTTGAAATAACTTCCCGTCTCAAGACTCGTTGGACATTTCTTGCGCGCAATCTTTCAGCATAGGTCCTTCTCGAATGTCATGTATTTTTAAATACACTTTTGTATAAAATATTCCCTCCTCACAGAGTGTATTCACTTTTTGCAATTCATTCTTTTTTAAATTCTTGCTTTGCATTGCAAGTTTTCTCTTATTCTTGTTCTTCAAATCAAAAATGATGGAATTCACATTTCATTATCATATCCATTTTTTTCTTTTTCTTGTTCATGCTTGCATAATCTTGAAAAATTCTTCAATCACTTAATACCGAATTAGTTAAATTTCCACTAAAAAAAAAAACGATTCCTTATCAGATAATTTAAAGATGTGTTTAAAATTTAAATTTCAGATCACTTTTCTTAAAGTCCTCCCTCTTAGGTATATATAGGGAAGTTGGATTCGTCTCTTGGAACGAAGCAATCGATAAATTTAGTTGTAAGTCCGGGGGAAGAGATCTTTCGATTTGGAGAGAATGAACCGATTTTCTTGAATTGAGATTGGACGTAACTGGATAATTGGATCACAATGAAGGTGGTTGGGTAGTGTAGTGTGTTTCAATGGTAATTCTCTCAATGAAGCCAGAAGCCACGTATAAGGATACAAAACGATCGATAATCACATTGAAGATCGAACGTTCGAGAATTTAGGTGTGCACATACATATATATAGTATTGAGTTCCAGGGACAACGAAATATAACCGGTGTGCGCTACCGATCGGGCGAATTGATAGTTAATTACCGAGGAATCAGGGGCGGCCAGGATAATGGATGGGATACGGCCCGTCACCGTAATTCACGGTGAACGGATTTTCGTGTTCCCTTATATATCCCCAAGTATCGATCTATATATATAAACGAAAACCAAAACCAGAAACGGAGAAACGCCACAAGAAAGAAAAATCAAGTACGGAAGGATGCATTTTATTCAAAGAAAAAAAAATCACGAAATACCGGAAGTACAATAATTTATCTGTCAATTTCTAAATTGAGAAAATTTAATTCGCAAAAAATTCTTTTCTTTATTTTATTGAGATTCTTTTACAGATCTCGGAATGAATTTAGAAATAGAGAAGTTATAAAATGTTCGCAATGTTGCAAATAATCGTAAATTATTTATTTTCATAAATAAGTATTGTTTTCTTGTTTATTTAATAAAATTTCTTTCCTTCAATTATTTTTCAAAAATATTCATTTATAAAATAGTTTTTTTGAGAAAAAAATGGTTGTTTAATTTCTCCACTTGAGAACGCCAAGGTCATCCCTAGATGGCGTATGATTTTTTCAAATGAAACGCCATCTAGCGGCGACCTTGGCGTTCGCAAGTGTAGAGTCTCAAAATGTTCGTCTACATTTGTAATTTTATAATTTATTATTTATAATCAATTCTTGAATCTAGAAAGTTTAACAACAAATATAAATGAATTTCAATTTTTATTTCGTGATATTTTTACTGATAAACTGATTTTCGAAGGTTCAGTTAAAGAAATAGTACCATTAGTGACTTTTTCAACGAAGTAAGAGTCATTAGTAACTTATTAATAAAAATAATAAACAAAATTTATTTATTTATATTTATTAATTAACTAATTGTTTATGTAAATCAAATAAATTTTAAATGATCCAGAAATTTCAGTATTTGAAGCGAATACCATTTAAATGACTAAAATAAAAATTATTTTATACAAATAAATAATTATTCCATGCTTGGGAAGAATTAATAATGTTCAAATAAATAAAACAAATTGTATTTAAAGAAGTAATCGCAGTATTTGAAGCCAATACCGCTGAATCGAATGAAATAAAACTTATTTTATACAAATAAATAATTATTTCATAATATACCAGAATTAATAGACAAAAATCGTTTATTTGAATTAGATAAATTTTTTTCACTGTAATCGATCTGTTCAAATAATTTTTTGCCTTATTCAATTCTTCATAAATCTGATTGGAATCAATATATTTTCTTATCTTTTTTTATAATCATAAAATCCAAAAAAAAAAATTTTGAAAACAAATTAATGAAAGAAATGTTATTATTATTAAAATTGTAATTTCTGACAAATATTATTAATACGTATATAATTTTTAAGTACTTTTGTTAAATCATACTTATCATAAAATGTAATACTTCAAACCAATTACTAAAAATAAAACTATAATACTTTTGGAAAATGAGTTTTACTTTTAATATTTAAATATAATTAAATATTATTAAATATTATTATTAAAAATATTTTGACTTTGTTCTCATGCATACGATAGAGTAAGAAAATCATTTAAAAGAGTAGATAACGAAGCTTTCAGGTAAGTTAAAAATGATTCTTACTAACAGACACTATTAAAATGAAAATATTTTAAACGTGAGAAATATTTCTCCATAAAGCAGTTTCTCTTCCCATCCCTTTTACTCAATTTCTCCGCCGATCGTTCTTGATCATTCATCACCCATTCCAGACTATACAAGTCGACAATTAATTTTCTTTTAATTTTCCAGAATTAATGAATCGACAATTCCGTTCTCGGGAAAGTTGATTTTTTTCTTAAATTTACTTATCAGATATATACTCGACATCGTATGCAAATTTCATTTATTATTTCCTTTTTTTTATTAAAATCCTATAAATGGAACTTTTAACTAATAAAAATAACTACAACTATTAAAAATAATTTAACTAAAAGAAATAATAAATTAATTTCAACAAATTTAAGGATTGGTCGTTAATAATTAATAACAATATTAATTAATTAATATTTACACTGAAAGAAAATTTAATTGATTTAAATAAACGATTAATAATAATAACTAACATCAACTAAATTATCAATAAAACTATTATTAATTAAATATTTACTTGAATTATATAATATTTATTAGCGTCAATTAAATGGTATTTGAATCAAATACTGAAGTTATTGATTCAAATAACATTAAACTAAATCCATTAAATATTATTTGATTCAAGTAAATATTTAATTGATAATAGTCAATTAATCGGTTATTTGAATCAATTAAATTTTTTTTCAGATACTGCTTAATTCTGCGAAAAATAAAAATTTGTTAATCGATAGAAACAGAATACATTATTTTTAAAACAAAAAAATAATTAATATAATAAAAAATGGTAATGAAAAGCTTTTAAATATATTTTTCTAATAAATAAGTTGATTTTTTAACAATAAATTTGAATTTGATAAAATGAACTAATCAATAGTTAAAAATTTGTACTAATTTAATAGTAAAGAATTAATTCAAAAATTTAAATTAGTTTTAATTGCTTCAAATTATTTCAAATATGTTTCAATTATTTAAATTTGATTCAAAATAGTTACAATTAGTTTAAACTATATCAAATCGATTCTAATTATTTCAATTTGGTTCAAATTAGATCACAATAATTAATATTAGTTCACATTACTTAAAATTAATTCACATTAGTGAAAAATCGAAATAATTCAAAAACAAAATTTCGTTCCCTATTTCAAATCGCTAATCAGATTGCAATTAATTAAAAAGATAATAATTAGTTACAAATTCAATTTGAAAAAAACTTTCACTAGTTCACATTTAAAAAAACAAAAAAATAAAATAAAGAACCTGGTAATAAATATTCTACTTCGAAAATATTCTTTTAAGAATGTAACTTATACATATTGTACAAAGTACAAACTAAATTCTCACAAAGAAAACAAATAACCAAAAAGTCAACTTCCAAGTTAAAAATAAATACATCACCGTAAGATATATATATACTTTAATTGACAGAAAGTTATAAAATAAAAAAAAAAACAAAAAACCGTTAAAAGAACTGTCTGGCAAGGAAATATAATTGCAAACGTGCGCTCAAGCCTTGGCACCACTGATTATTCCAATCAGCTTTAAACATGCAAGAGAACTTGGTAAAAGGCTCGTGTAAATAATTGCACTTTCTTACCGCGAACCAGCAAAAGTCTTCTTATCGGATTCTTTATGTAAATTAAATGAAGGGTTGGCGGAGGAATAAAGGGTGACGACTTTCAGACTAAAAGGGTGACGTAACTTGAGCATATATTCCCAGAAGAGAGCATAATCCCCTCCCCCCCCGCAATCCCTCTAAAAATTATTCCCTGTTACTGTAATGACACATTTGTTTTAACTTCATATCAAAAACATTGTTTTACTTTTTGTGGAAAGATAATTAAAATAAAAAAAAATTCCCATTCCTTTAGGTGCTCAGTAAAAAATAAACTTTTTACCTCAGTGAAGACATAGAAATTTGTTTATTCAACCAAACCATCGACTTTATTTATTTAATTTTTTCATTTATTGTGAGTATTTATTTTTCAATTTTTCTATTTTGTTTCTATTGTTTTCTTATAAATTTCATTTCTTACGAGAAAAAAAGTTTTATTGATTGAAATAAATATTTGATATTTCATTTGGTTGGTAGAAAAAAAATATTTATAGATACTTCGTACTCAACTACTAAAATCTACTATTTACTATACTTTTATTTTCACTTTAATAGTTTTTAATTTTTAATATTACTTCGATAGATTTTTGTTTACTTTTACTTTTATTTTCATTTTCCGCTTTAGAAATTTTTATTTTTACTCTCGCTTGGATAGAAAGTGAAAAAACTATCAAATTTAAAATTAAACTGGAAATAAAAATTTATCAAAGAGGAAGTGAAAATAAAAGTAAAAATAAAAATGAAAGTGAAAGTCAAAAAAATGTATTTAATAAATATGAGTTTAATAAAAACTGTTGAGGCTTTATTTTATTTAATTTACATTCAGAGACAAGATATATTCATCAGACAGCCGAATGAAAATTTATTTAAAGACAATAAATTTTAACTAATTTAAATAAACAGCATTTTGTTGAAATAAATTTTTATTGTTTTAAATAAAGTTTACTAAATTCAAATAAATTTTCGTTGGTTCAAATAAAGTTTACTTAGTTCAAATAAAAATTGGTGGTCAAAAAATATTTCATATTGGTGAAATAAATGTTTGTTGTTTCAAATAAATATTATTGGTTCGACATTTTTTTACTCATTTTAAATAATATTTATTTGGTTCAAATAAATTTTAATTGGTTTAAATTAAGTTTATTTTTTAAATACATTTTTATTGCTTCAAAAACATTTTATATGGTTCAAATATTCATTTTTTCGTTTAATTGTTCAAATAAATATGTATTTGTGACAAATAAAATTTTTATTTGAACGAAATAAAAACATAGGAAGATTATGAGACAAATATATAATTATTTAACATAAATATTTTAATAAATAGTACAAATAAAAATTTTCCTTTCACAAAAAAAAAATCTGTGCTAAATAAAATTTCTATTTGAATCAAAGAAAAAGTCTACGAGAAAAATACATTTATCTGACCCAAATATATTGCATTTCTTTGAAAAAGAAAAAAAATTCCCTAGATAGATACAAAGTAAATCGTGAGGTGTTAAAAAGTGTTGCAGATTAAATTAACACCAAAAAAATTAAAATAATCAATTTTGGAGTTATTTTTTGCAATAAATGAAATATAAGTTTATTAAATTTTTTTTAACTATAAAACATAAAGATATCGATAACTCCGACTGTTTGACTCGAAATGATCGATTTCTTCATATTTTATAATAATTAAAGATGACCAGGTAATAAAATCATTATTTTATATTATAAGAATATCATACTTCTTCAAAATTATTTTCATAATTACAATTCCATTATTATTTTCAACAATTTTTAACTACAATTTCACTTTAAATCTATTATTTTTAATAATAATTAATTAATCCATTTCACGAAATTTCAATTATTCCTATATTCTTTAATTAAATGCATATTAGAGAATAAAAACTTTAAATAATATTAAAAAAATTCAATTAAACTTTTTCAAAAATATTAATTCCAAAATTTAATTATTTACAAAAAATTTAACTCTATATTTCTTTTAATATTCAATTATAATATAAAATTTTAACTGAAATTGATTTTTATGAAATGAAAATCAATTTTTATTAAAAAATTCTACAAGAATTTAATTATTTAAATGCAAAAGTATTTACTTTTGCATACTTAGAATTTTATTTATTAAATAATCGAATGTTTCTCAAAATTCAATTCTCATAAAGAATTTTAGTAACAAATTTTTTAATAATTCAATTCATTCGTCGAATTTTATTAAAACTTGTGTGAACATTATTATTTTTTTCAAGGACTTTAATTATACTTGTGTAAAAAATAATTGAAACGCTGCGATGAGTTTTATGAGAATTTTCAAATTTATTTGTTTACAATTCAATTTTACAAAATTTTAATTATTCCTAAATTCTTTAATTAAATGCATATTAGAAAATAGAAACTTTAAATAATATTAAAAAAATTCAATTAAACTTTTCTAAAAATATCCATTTCGAAATTCAATTATTTACAAAAAGTACACCCTATATTTATTTTAAAATTCAATTATAATCTAAAATTTTAAGTGAAATTCAGTTTTAAAACAATTTTTATTAAAAAATTATACAAGAATTTAATTATTTAAATGCAAAAGTAATTAATTTATTTAATAATTGAATGTTTCTCAAAATCCAATTCTCATAAATAAATTTAGTAACAAATTTTTTAATAATTCAATTCTTTAATCGAATTTTATTAAAACTTACATGAACATAAAATTACTTTTTTAAAAGAATTTAATTATAATTGTATGAAAAATAATTGAAGCGCTGCGATGAGTTTTATGCCAATTTTAAAATTTATTCGTTTACAATTTAATTTTACAAAATTTCAATTATTCGGAAATTCTTTAAATAAATATATAATTCAAAAATAAAATCTTAAAATATTTTCAATAAAAATTGTATTTAACTTTTATAAAGAATTAATTCTACAGAATTTTTTGTCAAAAATATAAAAATATTAAGAAATTCAATGATTTTAGTTTGAAACTTTTTCAAAATTCAATTATTTCTAAAAAATCCACGTTATAATGCTTTTAATACTTAAATTTAATCTAAAATTTTAACTGAAATTCATTTTTAAAACCATTCTTATTAGTAAATTCTAGGAGAATTCAATTATTTAAATACACAAATAAATAATTTATTAATTTTATGTTTGTTGAAATTAAATTCTCATAAAAAATGTTATCAACAAATTTTTTAAATCATTAAATTCTTTGGACGAATTTTAATAAGATTTTTACGAATAATTACATTTTTCGAGGAATTTGATTAAAATTGCATTAAAAATAATTGAAATTCTGCAAAGAATTTTATTAATTATGAAAATAATTGAATTCTGAAAAGAATTGTATTATTTATAAAAATAATTGAATCCTTGTAGAATACCACAATAAATAATTTAATAATTTCATGTTTGTTGATAATAAATTCTCATGAAAAATGTTATCAACAAATTTTTTAAATCATTACATTTTTGGACGAAATTTAATAAGATTTTAAAGAATTTTTTAGAGGAATTTGATTAATTACATTAAAAATAATTAAATTCCTAAAAGAATTTTATTATTTATAAAAATAATTGAATCCCTGTAGAAATATTATTATTTATAAAAATAATCGAATTATTGCGAAGAAATTTACAAAAAAAATTGTAAATAATTGAATTGTTGTAAAAAAATTTATTATTTATGAAAATAGTTGAATATTTGCGTAGAATTGTATTAAAATTTTTTTTAATAATGGAATTCTTTGGAAAATTTTATTGAAATAGTAGATATTGTAAAATTTAAATTATGGAAGTTCTTAAAACTTTTAAAAATAATTGAAATTTTGACAAGAATTTGATTAAAATTTTGTAAAATAATTGAATATCAGAGAAAAATGATATTATTTATAAAGAGAATTGAAATTTTGACGAGAATTTTTTTTAATTTTTGAACACAATTGAATTTAGTAACTATGTTACTAAGTTAGTTAGTAACAAACTTCACGGTAAATCGTTAGGTATTAAAATAACACCAAAAAGGATTAAAATAATCCAATTTAGTGTTATTTTAATCCATTTTGATGTTATTTTAATGCCTAACGATTTACCGTATTACAATCCTCCCTGGTGAAGCTAAATTCGTTGATTTTTTCCAAATCGTTGACTTTGGTGTTTTATTTAAAATAAAATTTCATTCATAGTTAAAAATAGCTCCAAAATAGATTATTCTAATCCTTTTTGGTGTTAATTTAATCCTAAAGGGATTAAACTGTTGCATATTATTTTAATCCATTCTGTTGCTATTTTAACACCTCACGTTTTACTGTGAAGGTAGCAAATTTAAAATTTTTCATTATGGCTCTTTTTCTAATTTTTTTTCGCCGGCTGATAATCGAAGAGCGAAAGTAAAGAACAAAGATAGCTATACCGGAAATAATGAAAGGGCGTTTATCCAGAATTAGGTCCGACTCATGATTCAACCACTACCCTCATGGTCCATCGTTTCGCTCATTCAGACAAATTAGCCTGGCGGCGAGCCCTTTGTAGTATTGCGATTCAAAGGCACATTTTACTTCTCCGTTCGCAATTCGTGTTGGCAGAGCTCTTCAAAACTTCATTTAGACAAGCCTCGCTGCTTCACCAAAGAATACAAAGGGTTCTCTCTCTTTTTCTCTCTATCCATTTTTTTCTCTCCTTTTTCACAACGAAAGCGCATGCGATGATATTTGCCCTGCTTTTTTTTTCTTCCTCGCTCTTTTGACTCGCCTGATTACGAATCAAGCGCTTGTCCAATTTTGAATTATCAAGACTATATATCATAAGGTTGTTGGTTAAAAGAGCAAGCTAGTTCACACAAAAGGTCCCGGTATGCCGTGGGGCTGATATGTCATACAACATTCAAGATTCATATACTCGACTTTTTCACTTGGAAATGCGCTGTTATGGATGGAAATATATATATTAGTCCTTTACACAGTATTGAGCTTTCCTGAAAGCTATTGTCATCTTTTCTCTTTCAATTCCTCCCCTCCCACCTTTTTTATCCAATTTGTTTTTGTTTCCCTTTGACGATTATTATTTAAGCAAAATTCAATAATTTTGCATTTACGGACGAGGTTAAAGACTAAATACAAAAAACAATGGTAAAAAATAAAGAGGAACAAGTAAACAGTGAAGAAAATAGAAAAAACAGTAGAGAAAAAATGGTAAAATAATAAAAATTAAATTTACAGGAAAAAGGAGAAAAGGTTATAAAATTATTGATAACCAGAATGCAGATAAAAAATTAATAAAAAGAAACAGTTTAGAAGGAAATAGAGAGAACAACGAATAGAGAAAAAAAAATTCGTGTAAGAAACTTAGAGAAAAAGAGATGAAAAATATTTTCCGGTCGAAAAGTTTGGAGAATATTGAATAAAACAAGAGAATGTATGTTGTATCGCCACAGGTTATTTTGGGACTAAGTTCTTGGACAAACATTATCAAACACTCACTTCATCAGACACCAACTTCCACATCTCTAAACACACATGCGCCAACTGTATAGTTCACATAAATGTACTTGAAATTTTAAAGGCTTTATTTCGAGCGAAAAATGAAAAGTAAACAATGGTCAGTGTTGTTTTAATTTGAAAAGAGTCAAAAAAAAGAAATTACCGTCTACATTGTTTGTATATTAAACAGACGGGTAATATTCGAATATTATCATTAGCAAATGATAATATTCCCTATTAATGTTGACACAGACCGAATCATCATCACATTATCAACGTGCCAAAATTGAATTAATCTATGAAAAAAATAATTATATTAAAAATAATGCTAATAATAAATATTAACAATTGTAAAAATAATAATAATAATAATAATAATAATTATAATTTTTGAACCATTTTTAAATATTGTCACCCTTCAGAAACAAAAAAAGATAGATTTCTCACAATAAGCTCCATTTATTGTTTTAATTTATTTATGTAAACTAAATTGCATGTCGATAATGTTTCTAAATAATTAAAATACTATTAATAATTTACTTTAAAATAATTACAAGAACATTAAAATATGTTAATAATTTTAGCACAGGCAAAAAAAAATTGTTTGATTCAACTAAAAATTTGCTTTAACTGACGAACTTCTAACGCTATTCATTAAACGAAATTTCTTTTAAATCAAATAAATATTTATTAAGATTAAACAAACTGTGTATTTAGAATAGCCTAAAAATAAGATTTATACAAAATTATAGTTAATACAAATTCAATATTTAAAAATAAAAAAAAAATTAAAAAATAATTTTTTTCTGAGTGCAATAATAATAAATAAAAAAAGAAAAATTTTGAAATTGTAGAATTTATTTTAAAAAAGAACAGTTATTTTGTTAATTATAAATTTTTTGCACAATTAAAATAAATTTTGCCTTTTGACAAAAAAATTTAACTAAATTTAAAAGTGACAGTTCTATGACAGTTTTAACTATATCAAAAAAATAATTCACATATTTTATAAAAATTTGTTGAAAGGAATTTATTGAACATAAAATAAAATTAGTCGAAAAATAGTTTGATATTTTTGAATTTTCATTTTTTCAAAAAAAATTGGGTAAAATTATTGAAATTGAAATTCATCTGTAATTTTAGGCACACTATGTTTTTGTATTCACTTTTTTTATATCAAAATATGTTTTTTGTATCCCAGAAAAATTACAGAATGCAAAAATTGATTTTTTAAATTTTTGAAACATTTTTTGTAAAAAATAACTTTAAAAACTATTTCTTCAAACTTTGTTTGAAACCAAATATTCTAAAAAAAATGGCATTAGAAACCGCAACTTGTTTATATGAAAATACATTAGTTTATATTTCTAACTAAGTTGAAATCAGAATTTTATTGTAATTTCTATTTATTTTAATTTTTTGTATTAAAAAATTATTATCTAAAATCAATTAAAATTAGTCAGGTAAAGTTTTAAATAAAAAAATTGAATAACAGTTTTTTTGCACTTTCAATCTGACAACGAAATGTTAAAAAAAATGCTTCAAAAATAGTAAAAATAAATTTTGTCATTCGTTACAATTTTTTGTAGATACTAAAACGTATTTTCTATAAAATTACTCACAGCTTTTAAAAACCACTAATTTTTAAGAACAATAAAAGTTAAAAAGAGTCAAAATATTTACTACCAACTGAACTCTTCTAAAAAAATTAGTATGAAATCAATTTTATAAAATATTCAAGTTACAACTTTTTTGATATGGGTGATTCTCCAGAAAGACACCTGGTTTTTTCCAAAAACTAAAAAAAAAATTAATTTTTACATTTTCTGAATTTTTTTGTCATGGGTGGGTTCTAAATACGTTTGAAGATAAAAATCTGAGTTGCGCAAAATTAATTTTCAAAAATAAGCCTTCCAGCATTATTTTAACATTAAGTGTGTTTTGAAGGTTAAATATACTGTAATCAATGTTGGGGTTTTTGTAAAAAAAATTCCTTTTAAATTTGATTTCTTTAATTTATAAAATTTTTAACATTATTATAAAAAATAATTACAATTTTTTCAATTTATAATTTAGTGAATTGTATATTTAATAATTTCTTTATAACTATTTTATCTTTTCAAAAATAACTAATATATTTTTTTATATTGAATGAAAAAAAATTGTAATGAATATTTTAATTTATCATTTTAAGTTCAAAATTGATGTTTTCTATAAAAAAAATTTTATTTTTAATTATAATTTTGTTATTTATGTAACTTTCTACTTAATATATTATATTTTAAAAAATTAAAAATATTTTATTTTAAATAAAACGGAAAATTTTTTTATAATTGAGGAGCAATTTTTCAAAAGTTGATAAATCCATTTTTTAAAAAAATTAAGATAAACACATATTTAAAATATTAAAATCCTTAGAAATCCATTTATCACTGTTCAATTTAAGAAAAAAATTTATTAATAAAGAATTTTCAGATTGAAAAATATTTTGGCCTAACCTTGATGGTTTTTCATTTCTATCTTTTTATTAGAAAAAATTACCAAAACCTTTAAATTCCTTATTACAATAGAATTTAATTAAAAACATAGCATTTTAAATAGACAAAATATTAAAAAATTAATAATTTATTACAATTTTTCTACATTAAAGATAATTTTAATGGTTATGTGAGAATTGTCATTTGTTTAAATTTCTCGAAATGACCAAATTTGGATTTAATTGGTTTTGAAAACTTACTCCTCAATTCAAGGGTTAGGTATTTGAAAATAATTATTAAAAAATTAAAAACAAAACAATAACGCTCATAAAATATGAAAAAGGCTTCGAAGATAAACCGTTTGTCAAATAAAAAATTCACCTTTTTATTAAATTTAAAAATATTGAAACATAATTTAACAAATTTTTTGGGCTACAACTTCAAATATTTATATACAGATTACGTGTAATTAAAAAACAGTTTAAAAATATGATGTTATTAACTGAAAAACGAGGCTTCGGAGATGAATTTGAATTTTTACTCCCATTGCCAGTAATTTTTATTTTATTATTTAAAAAATTTCTTTTCTTTTAATTAAACTAAATATAAGCGAAAAATAAGCGGTAGATTCTAAGCTTAAATTTGATATATATGAAGACTATATTACAAAATTTTTAATTACATTAAAAAATAATTAAAAATATGTATCATATTTAACCAAAAACAATAGACAAAATTAAATAAAGTTTTTTACTAAGAAAAACTATAAATTTTAACATTATAAGATTATGTAAAGATAAATAATGTCTCGTAGATTATGGATAAATTTTTTTTAAATTTACACTCAACAAAATATCAATAAATAGTTAATGCAAATATTGAGTCTCACGTTGGAGACACATGAAGTGGTTCCTTTCAGAAAAATCACCCATATAATTAAAAATATCGGCGAAATATTTTAATTTATCTACATTTTGTTTTAATTTTCAATTCATTTGTTTAAATTAAAATCAATCCCCTAATTATCAAAAGCTCTTGTTTGGAGAATATTTTAATTTGTCTAATTTCAATTTTCAATTAATTAATTGAAATTAAAATCAATCTACTAATCAGACAAAGCTCCTATTTAGAAAATATTGTATTTTTTCAAATTTTAATTTTCGATTATAATTCAACTGAAAATCAATCCGCTAATTATGAAAATTACAAAATAACTGAAAATAAGAAAAAGAATACCAGCAAAAAAGCGCGTCGAGACAGAATGAAAATAAAAAAAAACTACAATTGTCGAGCATTCAACCCTGAGGGGGCGAAGGAAAAGCAAAGACACAAGGAAGTCACCCGTCCCTATACTTTTCCACCTCAATCTATCAATTGAAATTCGCTCGATTGACAATTGATTGGAAATCAATTGGGAGTCACTGTGTAAAACTAACGGTATATAAGTATTTTTGTCCTCCTCCCGGAAATTCAACTGTTGAATTTTCTCTCTTCGTTTAGTTACACACGCTCAAACTGTAATTTGCTCCACTATTTTTCCACTCACTTCCGATTCGACAAATCGAGTCCCTCTTTCTCTTTCACTCTTCACCCTCCTTTTTTCCTCCCTTGTCGAGTCTCTCTCTATTGCCCTTTACCAAACCCACGCGTTACGAAACCCTTTTGTTTTCCATCAAACCGAACACTGAATTTTGGTCACAGTTCATTCAATTCTCTTTTATTTAATTTCCATTAGAGGTTGGAAGCGCGCTCTGCTTCTCTATCTCAAAAAAAAGAATGTTCCTTTTCCCTTCACATTTCTCATTCTCCTTCATCGTACCTCAAAATCCTTGGGGCGTCACATATACGTATATATTTCTCCCATTCGTTGATCAAAAATATGTTTCAATACTTCGAAATTGAAAAATGTTCATTGTTTATTTTTCTTGTAAATCAAGTATTTCTAAAACAGGGAAAAAATTAAATTGTTTACTTCTATAATTAGAAACGATTCTATAAAAAATTTACCAAATTAGTTTTTTTTTATACTTTTTTTCCATATTCATCTCTACAATTTTTTCCACTTTTTTTTTGAAAATTTCTAAATTTTATTTTTTCAAAAAGAATTTCTGGAAAAATGGAAAAAGTTTCTACCTTCAGTTTGATTTTAATAAAACATGTATTCTTTTAATTAATTATTTCATTTCAATATTTTATTCAAACATTTTCTTCTATATATTTTCTATACATTTTTATAATTTTTCTATATTTTTACATCTTTTCCATATTTTTCTATTATATTTTTTTTCAATTTTCTTTTATAAAAATCTGTGAAATCTAGTTTATCGAAAGTTTGATACAGACAATAGTTTTTAGGTTAATTTTGAATTTAACCTTTCTGCATTAAAAAAACAAACAAATTCTATTTTAGTATATTTTACTTTATTGTTCTGAAATGCGAATGAAATGATAAACAACATTCATTGTTATAAAAGAAACTTTATCAGAAGAAATAATTTTGACTTCAGTTTTAATAACCAGTATTTGATGAAAGTTGGAGATAAATAAGTAAGTTTAATTTATTTTGTATGAAAGTTTCTTTATCGAAACAATATAAACTCAATTTTACTATAGCGTAACCTGTATCTGATCAGACAGGGAAAACTTTAAATAAGATATTCATAACTTCTATCGATTTACACAATCGTAAAGTCTTTAAACTTCAAAAAATTCAATTTCAAAATAAACATTTTCTTTCTAATGACAGATTCATTCAATTTTCCACTTACACTCAAAGCATCATTAATATATTTTATTTTTCCCAACAATTTTCATCAAAATGAATTTGTTTCTTTCAATAATCAACTTTTCATAATAAAAAAATTACCAAAAACATTTTTTTCAATTAGAAACATGCGAATCAAAAACGATTTTCAGAAGTACAAACAAAATTTCGTTAGAGCTGTGAAAATTGTATTATTTTCTTAAACGTAAAAATATGCAATTCGATACCAAAGTTTCGATAAAGGTATGAATGTGGAAAATAAACAACAAAAGATATTTTGTCAAAGGGAAGGGAGTGGGGGGGCGAGAGAAGAGAGTGAGTGCAAAACCGCACTGGACGACGGAATTTCGCATTGGACCGCGAAACCCCAGATAATTTAAATCGAATGAATCGAGCCGAAAGTAATTTCTAGTGCCGCGAGCTAAACGGTCACCTGGCGTGCCCGGTAATCTGCAAACCTCGCGAAAGCGTATCTATCCCCCTCTTTTATCCTCCCCCCTCACCAATTCAACCCTTGAAAACGTCTATTATTTTCGTAATGGGTTTCGATTTTCCCCCCCTAATCCATTGGGACGCGACGAAGGATACCAGAAAAAAACAGTTTAATTCGAAAAATCGGCCTCTTGCAAATGAATGCTTTACTGCAGTATCACTAAATTAACACGAGTTGAATTTATTTTAAAAAGCAAATTTTACTTGGCAATTTTCTATTAATTGCTTCAAAACATTTTTAAACACTTGTTTATTAAAGTATTGTAAAAGTTGGAATTTTTTATTGTCTGCTAGTTTTGCAAATTAAAAAAAATCTTTACTGTAAGACAAATTAGCAATTCCCAAAAAAAAGTTTAGTAACTTCCAAGTTGTTCTTTTATAATTTGATTATAAATTAATTCTAAATAACTATAATTTAATTTATAAATTACAATAATATATACATAATAATTAAATATGCAGAATATTTTACAACATTTTAATAATTTAATTTTTTTAATTTACATTATTTTTTGGCGACAATTATTTAGAGAAATTGAAAATTTAATGTAGTAGCAAAAACTTTATTTGAATCAGACAAATAGAATCAGTAGTAAAGAGAAGTTTTAGTTGGACAAAATGTTTAGAACATGAATAATAAATACAGATCAGTAGTTAAACCGTCTTTAAACGAAAGAAAAGTTTTTAAACTCGCTTAGTTTTTTGTAAGTTATAGAAAATAATTTTAATCAGATAATTCGTATTTAATTTTCACAGTAAAACGTAAACGTAACACCAGAATGGATTAAAATAATCTGCAACAATTTAGTCCCTCTAGGATTAAATTAACATCAAAAAGGATTAAAATAATCAATTTTGGTGTTGTTTTTAACTATGAATAAAATTTTATTTTAAATAAAACATCAAAGACAACGATTTGTAAAAATTTAACGAATTTAGCTTCTCCAGGGAGAATAGTAAGTTAGTTACTAACTAACTTAGTAACATAGTTACTAAATTCAATTGTCTTGAAAAATTTTTAAAAATTTCCTTCAAAATTTCAATTCTTTTTATAAATAATAAAATTCTTCTCTGATATTCAATTATTTTACAACATTTTAATCAAGTTCTTGTCAAAATTTCAATTGTTTTTAAAAGTTTTCTAAAATACCAAAATTTTCAATATTTACTATTTCAATATAATTTTCCAAAAGAATTCCATTATTAAAAAAAAAATTGAATACAATTCTACGAAAACATTTAATTATTTTCATAAATAATAACATTTCTACAGGGAATCAATTATTTTTATAAATAATAAAATTCTTTTAGGAATCCAATTCTTTTCACAAATAATAAAACTCATTGCAAAATTTCAATTATTTTTAATGCAATTTTAATAAAATTTAGCAAAAAATATAATTATTCTAAAAAATCTCATTCAAATTAGTCCAAAGAGTATAATGATTTAAAAAATTTATTACTAACATTTTTAACGAGATTTTAATTGCAAGAAACATGAAATTAATAAATTATTTGTTCTTGTAGTTAAATAATTAAATTCTTGTAGAATTTACTAATAAAAATGGTTTTAAAAATGAATTTCAGTTAAAATTGTAGATTACACTTAAGTATTAAAACCATTATAACGTGGATTTTTAGAAATAATTAAATTTTGAAAAAGTTTCAAACTAAAATCTTTGAAATTCTTAATTTTTCATTTTTTGACAATAAATTGTGTAGAATTAATTCTTTTTAAAAGTTTAATAGAATTTTTATTGAAATTATTTCAAGTTTTTATTTTCAATATACATATATTTTAATTAAAGAATTTCCGAATAATTGAAATTTTGTAAAATTGAAATGTAAACGAATAAATTTGAAAATTCTCATAAAACTCATCGGAGTGTTTTTATTATTTTTCATACAATCTTAATTGAACTCCTTGATGAAAGTAAATATGTTCATGAAAGTTTTAATAAAAATTGACAAAAGAATTTGAATTATAAAAAAATTTGTTACTAAAATTCTTTATAAGAATTGAATTTTGAGAAATATTCAATTATTAAATAAATTATTTACTTTGGCATTTAAATAATTAAGTTCTTGTAGAATTTTTTAATAAAAATTAATTTAAAAATTAGTTTCAGTTAAAATTTTAGATTATAATTGAATTTTAAAATAAATATAGGGTGTACTTTTTGTAAATAATTGAATTTTGAAATTAATATTTTTGAAAAAGTTTAATTGAATTTTTTGAATATTATGTAAATCTTTTATTTTCTAACATGCATTTAATTAAAGAATTTAAGAATAATTAAAATTTTGTAAAATTGAATTGTAAACGAATAAATTTGAAAATTCTCATAAAACTCATCGCAGCGTTTCAATTACTTTTCATACAATTATAATTGAATTCCTTGAAAAAAGTAATTATGTTCATGCAAGTTTTAATAAAATTCGACAAAAGAATTGATTTATTAAAAAATTTGTTTCTAAAATTCTTTATGAGAATAGAATTTTGAGAAACATTCAATTATTGAATAAATTATTTGTAGAATTTTTTAATTGAAAAATAATTTAAAAATGAATTTCAGTTAAAATTTTAAATCATAATTCAATATTAAAGAAAATATAGAGTGAACTTTTTGGAAATAATTGAATTTTGAAATAAATATTTTTGAAAAAGTAATATAAAAATATAAATTAATGATTTTATTACTTGGTCATCTTTAATTATTATAAAGTATGAAGAAATCGATCAGTTATCGAGTTATCGATAACTTCATGTCAATTCTTTTAAAAAGTACTAAAATTATTTACAGAAATTCAATTATTTAAAGAAGAATTTTCTTGAGATTTTTTGATATATATTAAGTATTTAAGATTTTTTTATAAAATTCTACGCAAGAATTTGATTATTTTCATAAGTAATAAAGTTCTTCTCATGGATTCAATTATTTTCATAAATATTAAATTTTGTTTTACGAATTTAATTATTTTTATAAATAATAAAACTCTTTGCAGAATTTCAATTTTTTTTAATACGGTTTCAAATTGATTTCTCGAAGAATGCAATTATTTTTATAAATTTTATTAAAAATCCAGCGAAACAATTAGAATTTTAAAAACATTCAATAATTCAATAAATTATTTGTTTTTTACGTATTTAAATAATTAAATTCTTATACAATTTTTTAATAAAAATTCTCATTTAAAATTAAAAAATGAATTTCAGCTTAAAATTGAATATTAGAAGAAGTTTTATTTAAAATAATATAATTTCAATAAGGTTTCAAATTAAAATATTTGGAAAATTTAAATTTTTTAGACTTTTGTCTATTAATTCTGTAGAATTAATTTTTTTGAGAAATTTTAATCGATTCTTTTATTTTCTAATATGCATTTAATTAAAGAATATAGGAATAATTGAAATTTCTTGAAATTGCGTACTTAATTATTATTAAAAATAATAGACATAAAGTAAAATTGTAGTTAAAATTTTTTTAAAATAATAATTGAACTGAAATAATGAAAATAATTTTGAAGAAGGATAATATTCTTGTAATATAAAATAATAATTTTATTGCTTGGTCATCTTTAATTATTATAAAATATGAAGAATTGATCAGTCATTGAGTTATCGATATCTTCATGTTTTATAGTTATAAAAAAATTTAATAAACTTAAATTTACAATGAAGTCTGATCTTTTTTATATATAAATTAGTAGTTCAGACGTAGTAAACAACAGTGAGTAATTTAATCAACAAAATAAAAAATTTCTCTAATGGTGACCATCGAAAATAAACACTGTAAAAATAACATTTTCTATCTCCTATTTATTTATACATATAATTGCGAAGTATTATTTTTCTTTCCGCAATCGATTTTTAACTAAACGAACATATTTCGAAACCCCATTTTAACGTTGACTCTTTTTTCCCCCAATGTATTACATCAAATTTCGTTCAATTAAAATTGATATGCTCTGTGTTCTATTTGTCGAATATTGACAAACGCCTCGGGATAGACAAAAAAGCTTAATAAATATATCGTGAACGATATTCTGCTGTATTATAACATCGTACGATATAAATGAACAGTGAAACTAGAATTCCATATTTTCTCATTTCAACATTTTCGTTTTTATTTATTTATTTATATATTTTTGAGAAATTCGATAAAATATATAAAAGAAAAAGAAAAGCGCAGTTTTCCTCTAAATTCTGAAGGTATCAGCAAGCGTGAGAGGCACAAGAGAAAAGGGGTTAAAGATTGGCGAAAGGGTTCAGTGGCACGAGTGAGAGGAAGGAGGTGGGGAGGGAGGGGAACTTAATGAAACGCGTCTGACGAATAGACCAACTAATTGTATCTGAGAGGAATTAATAAAAACGGCTGACGGCTCGAGCAGTGCCGACGATGAGGGGCCATTCACGATCATTTATTTCATTTTTCTCACAGAAAGCCGTCACTCTTTCTTTTTCTCTCTGCTCCTCTCTTTTCTACTCTCATCTTCTTCTAGTTATTCTTCTTTTCCTTCATTTTCTCTGCCAAGTCGATTTTCCGGTTTTGGACGAGGGAAGTCTTCCCAAGGAACAATGATGACGTTTCCAAACACTCGAAACAAAACGTGGCTCCTTTACTTATTGTCAAGACGGCTATTTTTTTTCCTCTACTATACAGCATCCTCTGTCTTTTATTAACACACAAAGTTCGCGATAATTGCAATCCTTTCATCTATTATTGTTTTAAAAACTTTCCTCCTATTTTTTCGCCTACTATTTTACTTTTCATAGACTGCTTTATTTTTTATTGCATTTTTTTTTATTGCATTTTTTATTTTTAAAGGTTAAAAATTCTAAGTTGACTGTGGTATCAAAAATAATTTGCCTACCTCCCTTTTTTATTTTTTAATTTATTTTTTATTTAAGTGATGATTGTTTTTGATTTCTATTTATTAGAAGTAGAAAATACAATTTTTATATCGAAGGAGAAAAATAATTTCAGTTACTGAAGATAACTTTTTAAATGATCGATGGCTTTGCGGATATTAATTATGAGTTCTATAAATGTAATGACTGAAAAAGTTGGTATTCAATTTCGATGTAGTTTATTATTTGATCAGACAAAAGAGAATTGGAGAATTTACATTAGCACTGAAATAGAATTTTCGGTAATCAATTTCAATTATTCAGTATTTAGTCAGAAAAAGTATTTACTATGGAATTATTTTTGCTTCAAAACTTTAGTCATAAGTGAATGATCTTAAGACCTAAAATTGACATAATCTACAATCCTACTGTTTTCTTAGTTTTCAAAAAAATAGAAAATAAAAGTTTCTCAGTTTTCAAAAAAATAGAAAATAAAAGAAAAATTGAAATGAATAAAAAATAGGAGTTTTCTTCAAGAAGCAAAAGAGAAAAATAAATTGGTAATGTGGTGAATAAAAAATAGTTTTTTTCAAATATCTATGAAGCAATGATTAACGAACAGAGTCGTGACCTGCAATTACGATAGAAATAATAATGACAGTAATGATGTCACGAAGCACAATGGCAGCAATAACGTCGACGTCAAAAGTAGCATACCGTCGGTCCTGGCCTCTCTAATAAAACAGAAGTTGTTGCAATTCCGCGTGCTTATTGCCCAGTGGCACGCAAGTAACTTGATTCGAACAGATTCAGTCTTCATACAACAGAGAAAGAGAGAGAGAGAGAGAGAGAGAGAGAGAGAGAGAGAGAGAGAGAGAGAGAGAGAGAGAGAAAAAGAAATGGATCAACAACGAAAAATAATTTTTTAACAGCAAAAAAAGAAGAAGAAAAATTACATACATAATACAAACTGATAAAAAAAATACTCTATACTCAATTCCTGTTTGTCTGACCAAATATTGATTTTTACCACTGTAATACTAGACAATTTTGCTGGTAGTTAGAAATCCATTAATCTTAGTCGCAGTGTTGGTTTAAAAATACGGAATTTGTAGAAATGACTGTATTTTCGAATTTTAGAGTTACAGAATAGAGATGTTAATAGAGATGAATTTTTAATTTCATCATTTCTGACCAAATAGTAGTAGTACTGCTAGCTAAATTTTTTTTGACATTAGTGAAATTTATTAAGATATATTTCAATATTGATTATTATTAAAATAATGGATTTAGTGAAAAATTATTATTAAAAACACTAAAAAAATTTAATTTCGGAGAATTTTTTATATTAATATAAATGATTGCAGGAATTCAATTATTTTCAAAAGTAACAAAGTTCTTTGCAAAAAATCAATTATACTCAAAAATTGAAAAAAAAAAAATTCTCGGCAAAATTTCAATTATCTTTATAAATAAATGTAATATAATAATAAACTATAATATAATATAATAATAGTGTAAATTATTTGTAAAAGTTAAGGAACTATTTGCAGTTTTCGAATTTTCACCAAAAATCTTTCACCAAATATTTCACCAAATATCTTTATAAATATAATAGATTTATTTTACAAAATTTCTATTAGTTTAAAAAATTTAATAATTTTCAATATCTGCTACTTCATTAAATTTTTACAAAAGAATTCAATTATTTATAAAAAAAAGTTTCTGGTTAGATTCTTCACAAAAATTCAATTATTTTAAAAAATAATAAAAATTTAGTAGGAATTCAATTAACAGATTATTATTTCAAATTTCTTTCCAATAATTCAACTATTTTTTTAAATAATAAAACTCATCACAGATTTTCAATTGTTATTAATACAATTTAAATAAAATTCCTTTAATAATTTTGAGAAACATTTAAATATGCAAGAAAATATTTATTTCTGAATTAAAATAAATGAATTGTAGAAATTTCTAGTAAAAATTGATTTAATAATGAATCATAGGTCAAGTTTTAGATAATAATTTAATATTAAAACCATTATAGGATTCATATTTACAAGTGATTAAATTTTGAAAAGATTTTAAATTAAAATCTTTGAAAATCTGAATTTTCCATGCTCTTTACTGACAGTTGTGTGGAATTACTTTTATTTTCAAAAGGTAATTTAAATTTTTTTTGAAATTATTTGAAAATTTTATTTTTTAATAGATTTGAAAATTCTAAAAGAACTTTTGAAAAAATTATTAAAGTTAGGTAATTTAGAGAAGCATTTTAGTTAAAATTATTCTAAAAAAAGTTTTTGAAAATAGATTATGATAATAATTTCTATGGAAATATAATAATAATAATGGAATATTTATTTAAAAAAAAGTTATTAATGTTTTTCGAATAATTTAATTTTAATTTCACAATTAAAGAAATTCGTAAGTAAATGTAACAGAACATATTTTTGAGTAAAATTTTTCCTTTATTTTCTAAAAATTTAAAAATTTTCAACTTCATTTGGAATTAAAATTTGCAATTGACAAAATAAATTAATGAATTATTTTTTCTTTTATTTTGAAAATATTTTAAATTTCATTAAAACAATTCTAATAAAGAAATAAAATGCCTCAAATTATTTACTTATAAAAATTGAAAATTTTCTACTAACAATATTGTTATTGAAAATTAAGAATTATGGATAAAATCATTATATTTTTTTTAATCACCATTTTTTAACAATTAACAATTTTCTAAAAACCAATAAAGAGGAGAAGAATTTGCATAATTTAGAGCAGTCAAGGAAAATTTACTATTGAATAAATTTTATTAATTTTTATAAATTATTCATAATTTAGAACTAAAAGCATAATCTTTAAATAAAAGCATAATATTTTTCAATGAAATATGTAAAATTTTTTAGATGTAGGTTTGATACAATTTTATTTTAAATACATTAGTATTCGAAAGATATTAAATATGCAGGGCTCGAAGTAGGTCCGTAAATCCTAAAAAAGTCCGTGACTTTGCATCAAGTCCGTAAAAGTCCGTAAAAGTCCGTTTCTTTAAAAAAAGGTCCGTAATTTCATTAAAAAAGGATGAAATGTTCGTAAATTGTACGATATAATTTGGAGAATTTTAAAGAAATTACAAATGATTGCAGAAATTCAATTATTTTTGAAAGTAATAAAATTCTTTCTTAAAATTTAATTGTCTTGAAATTTTTTTTAAATTTTCTACAAAATCTTTTAATTATTTTCAAAAAATAATAAAAATTTCCCAAGAATTTCATTAATAATACATTTTTTTATAAATTTCTTCGCAATCATTCAACTATTTTCATAATTAATAAAATTTTCCCAGGATTCAATTATTTTCGTAAATAATAAAATTATTTTTAGGAATTCAATTATTTTTTAAGGAATTTTAATCGAATTCCTCAAAAAATTTTTAAAAATTTTATTAAAATTCGTCCAAAGAATTTAATTGTTTAAAAATTTGTTGATAAAATTTTCAGTAGGAATTAAATTTCAAGAAACATGTAATTATTCAATAAATTATTTATTTTTGTATTTAAATAATTGGATTCTTCTAGAATTTACTAATAAAAATGGTTTTAAAAATAAATTTCAGTTAAAATTTTAGATTAAAAAAAATATTTGAATTTGGGAAATTTTTTTAAAATTGTATTAAAAATAATTGAATTTCTACCAAAAAAAGTTTTATCAAAACTTCATAAAATCTTTGAAGTTTTGCTAACGATCTTATATTTTTTAAAATAATTGAATTCTTGCGAAGAATTTTATTAACAGTATTGAAAATAATTGATTCCCTGCAAAGATTTTTATTATTTTACGAAAATATTTAAATTCTTGAGAAAAATTTTATTAAAATTTCTGAAAGTAATTAAAGATCTGCTAAGATAATTCTTGCGAAGAATTTTATTAACAGTATTGAAAATAATTGATTCCCTGCAAAGATTTTTATTATTTTACGAAAATATTTAAATTCTTGCGAAAAATTTTATTAAAATTTCTGAAAGTAATTAAAGATCTGCTAAGATAATTCTTGCGAAGAATTTTATTAACAGTATTGAAAATAATTGATTCCCTGCAAAGATTTTTATTATTTTACGAAAATATTTAAATTCTTGCGAAAAATTTTATTAAAATTTCTGAAAGTAATTAAAGATCTGCTAAGAATTTTGTTATTTTTAATTTATGTCGATAATTTTAAGAGAATTTTCAAAATAATTGAATTCTTGTTAATTTTTTAAAAGAATTTAATTATTTTTGAAAATTCTCTTAAAATTCTTCGCTAGAATTCAATTATTTTCATAAATAAGAAAATTCAATGCAGAATTTTAATTATTTTTAATACAATTTTAATCGAATTTCTCTAAACATGTAATTATTCTTAAAAATCTTATGAAAATTTGTTAATAGATTTCAAGTATTTAATAATTTGTTGATAACAATTTTTTATGGGAATTAAATCGTCGTTCTTCAACGACGCTAGTTGAATATTAAAAGCAATATTGCGTGAATTTTAAAAAATAATTGAAATTTGTAATTAAATTTTTTGAAAAAGTGTAATTGAGTTTTTTTCAACACTATTTTCAGTTAATATTTTCTAATATTTATTTAATAAAAGAATTTAACTAATAATTGAAATTTCGTTAAATTAAATATTGTAAAGAAATGAATTTGAAAATTGTCAAAGAACTTTTTCGAAAATTATTAAACATAATCGATATAAAGAAGAATTTTAGATAAAAATTCTGAAAAATAATAGTTGAATTGATAATGATTTAAATTATTATAAATTATTTTTATTAATAATTAATATTTATTATTATAAATTATTTTTATTAATAATTAATATTTATTATTATAAAACATGACGAAATCGATTCCTTCATATTTTATAGTTATGAAAAATTAAATTTCTACACTGAAAACAAAATTTATTTGATTCGAATAACCGATTATTTGACTATTACCAAAAAAATATTTACTTGAATCAAATAAATTGTAGTTGAATGAAATATTTCAGTGCTTGAAGCAAATATTTTTTAATTGATTCAAATAAAAGTTATTGCACTTAAGTAAATATTTATTTGATAATAATCAAATAATCGGTTATTTTAATCAAATAAATTTTTTTTCAGTGTAGTTTTAAGTAAAATGTTCTTTTATATTTGATTCAGCCTGATTCTATTTTTGTCAGTTGGTCCGTAATTTTTAATTTCTGGTCCGTAAAGTCCGTATTATTAAATACTTTCACTGCTTCGAGCCCTGAATATGCCGTATATTGCGACAAACAAATAAGTAATTGATTTAATAGTATTTTTTTTAATAGTATTTTTTTTTTAATAGTATTTTTTTAATAGTATTTTTTTTAATAGTATTTTTTTTTAATAGTATTTTTTTTAATAGTATTTTTTTTAATAGTATTTTTTTTTCTTTAATGTGTGAAATAAAATCAAAAAGGTTCAAATCGATTCAAATTAATAAATCTTTTCTTAAATTAAAAAAAGTAATTTTTTCACAATTCCCCTTCGAGTCAATTTCCCTCCAGTATTCATTACTACTGCACTACCACTTCTACTACTTTAGATTTAGTCTGGCTTCTAATATAGGTACTTGATTCTAAAGCTCTAGCATTGGATTATCAAAATTTACTAGATACACATAATCGTTTGACTTTAAGGACTATTGAATCAAAATGCGCCGAGACCCGGAAAAATAAATGGTTTAGATAGCGCGCAACCGAGGCAATCGATTATCACGATTACTGGAGAGTCACCATCGGCAATGTAGCGGCTGCCGATGCACTCCATCTTTACGGCCGTTTGGCGTTTCATCGTTTTTCAGCGAGTGAATATCTGGAACGGCACCACCACCACCACCACCATTGGGAAAATAGCTGAGGGGGAAGCAAAACCGTAGAAACGAAGGTCAGCAGCGTGAACAGAGGACAGTTTGCTCCCCCTCCTCCCTACCACCAAACACACCCACACATACAATCAACCCCTTACAATTTTCCTAACTCACACTATAATCCCCTCACCTCTCCACCAGCGCTGGACCCCTTTTACTCTTTGGTCGACATATAGTATATTTTATCGCATTACTGGCATTGTTGTAGCGACGACCAACTACCTCCCTGCAATGCACTTGCCCTCCTCTGATTCCACCAAACTCACTCACCCTCCTTCTCTACCTCCATTCCCTGTTCAGTTCCATTCGTCCATTTCGAATCGACGGCTAGCACCATTCCGCGAGGATTAAATATTGACTGCGATTCTGATTTATAGTAATTGCCGTGGGGTCCGAGAGAGAGAGAGAGAGAAAAAGAGAGAAATTGTGGTGGTGGCAGTGCTTTGGTGGACGAAAGTGGGAAACGAAAGGGAATCGAGATAGTAGGAGGGAGAAGGGGGTTAAAGCCATTTCGGCGACGCGTTTTCCATCGTTGACAGATGCATTTGCCAAAAGCATTGCGGGAACACTTTTCTCGCACGCAACTATATTTGGGTTTCCTCCACCCTCCCCCCACCTCTCAATTCTCGTACCTCAAGCGTTTATTATTGCATATTTTTATATTAAAGTAACTGATAAAAATAGTCAACTTCCGAGAGGTTTTTTTCAGAGGGAAGGAGAGAAATATCACATTTGTCGAGAATATTGACAGTTAACAGAGAAATTGGGTTTTCTTTGCCTGAAATGTCATTGATTTGATGGTACACACATTGACAGTAGTCGCGGTTTTTTTTAACTTATTCATATATAAGTGATTTACTTCTTTTACAGAAGATTATTATTATTTAAAAAATGTATAATTTTAATAAATAATACACAATTATGGTAAAAAAATTTTACTTTTTTTAAATCATAATTTATAATTATGATGAAGAAAATACTTATTGCATTTTTTTTTTATTAAGGGGTTACGCCACCCTGAACGCCTGAAAATTGGAGGGTATTTTAAGAATTAATTTTGACAAAACTATTAAAAATACAACTTTTTAGTAATTGGAACATCAAAGTACATATATTTAACTAAAAAATATTTGCTCAAAAAAATTTTTTTTTAAAACGGCTACGTCACTCTGTTGGTAATTTAATATAGTTTAAAAAAAATTTTTGTTTTTAAGTTTCAGATAAAAATTGTGCTGTCCAGGATGTACACCGCACAGCCGTGCGCTAAGAAAAGTAACTTACGAGACTCGCTATATCTCCGCCATTTTTGAATATTTTTTCTTCTTCCAAAAATTTTTTTTTAGTTAAATATATGTACTTTGATGTTCCAATTACTAAAAAGTTGTATTTTTAATAGTTTTGTCAAAATTAATTCTTAAAATACCCTCCAATTTTCAGGCGTTCAGGGTGGCGTAACCCCTTAAAAAAGAGATTTTTTCACATAACTGTTATTATTACTTACAATTGCTCTAATAAAATTCAAAGTTGTTTAAAAATTAAAAAAAAAAATAAGGTAAATGTACCAGTGGCCGTCATGGTGTTAGTTATCGGCAGGTAGTATACAATATTGTAGAAAATAAGTTCTGTGAATATTTTCTGTATTAACTATGTGTTTTCATAAGTTCAAACATTCCATCGTCGAATGTATACAAATACGACATGTAAATAACGAATTTACAATTAAGAAAATATATTTCACAAGGACAGGCCCAAGTATTGAATAGTTCGACGGCATTGCTTAAAGTTTGAATTAGGCGCGTGTCAAATGCAAAATTAATTGTAGTTTATTATATAAAGTACATAGAAAGGTAAGCTTAAGTTTTTATTATAATTTAATTGACTTATTGCTGAGAAATATAAAAAATATAAAAGAATAATTAAATTTTTATTATTATTGTTAATAAAAACGATAACCAAAACACAAATTTCACCGTGCTCCAGTGATCGTCAGTGCTGACGATAACTAAAAATTTGTAAGTTTCTTAATAACTGAATTTCTTTATCGAATTATGTTTAAAAAATTTGTTATCTTTATTAAAATGAATTTAAAATAGTATGATCTTGATAAGTTTTAGTTTTCGTCCACGTTTAAAATAATTTAAAGTAAAGTTATTTAATTATATATTTGATGACGGTAACTAAAGTACACTCACAAAACAGTCTATTTAAGTAAAAAGAAATCCTTTTACTATAAGCGGATTTTCCTTTCAATATTTGTCTAAGAGGAATTCTTTTTCTATTAAAAGAAAATTCCTTTAAATTATATCCTTTAATTATTAAATGATCGTAGTTTACTATTAAAAAGAAAAATTTTATCAGAAGTTTTATATATTCATTTTATCAGTAAAACATTAATTTATTTAATTAATAATGATAATAATTTATTTATTTTGGACTCAAATTTATAAAATATTTAAAACTTAATTAAATTTCAAATAAAATAATAATAGCACAAGCTTGCAAATAATAATATATGTATATTGATAGGCAGGTAAAATATATAAAAATAAAAACTAAATTTCCTTCTTTATAATTTCTATATATAACCTTTCAACAATTTTTTTAATTTTAAAAAGTTCTGACTTAGATTCTACATTTTTTAATAAATGTGACGCGATTTGAAGAAAGGGACCTTAGAAGCAAAAAATTATAGGTTATACTTGCAATTTTTGAAATAAAAATACAAAAAGAGAATCAACTGTCAATATAAATCAGTAATGTTTAGATCTTCATTACAATTAAAATACTTAATAAATACTGATTTTAATTTACAGTAAGTAAAAAGAAACTTTCAATCAACAAAACTGTAACACTAACATAACCTTAAAGTGATTTGCTTCTAAGGTCACTTTCTTCAGATCGCGTCACAAATTAAATTTTACTTTTCGAATATATAAATAATTATTATAATTATCCAAAATTGTTAATATTTTATTTCAATTTTGTACATTGTTTATTTTATTAAAATAATGTAATTTTATTATTATTACATATTATTAATTATTAAATTTACCTAATGTTATTTTATAAATAAATAATTATTGTAAAAATTGTGCAGATTACCTTTGCATTATTTAAAGAATTATTAAAATTTTGTTTATTATTTTGACATGTTTACAAACGTCACTTGAAATTATCCTTTTGACATAAAAGGATTTCATTTAAAAATCAAAAGAAATCAGCTGATATTCAAACGATTTTCTTTTTTCCAATAAACTTCTAACCTTTTTGTATTTAAAAGATTCCTTTTACAATAAAACTATTTCTGCTAATGGTTAAAGGACAGCATTTAAAAGGAAATTAGTTTTATGGGTAATAGATCATTTCTGTGAGTGTACAAGGTTGTCGAATACTAGAACATGTCGGTTATCTATACTTTTTTTAAATTAACTGATTTCAAAGTTACTATTTTTAAATGTAATTAGAGAGTAAATTATAATAAATAATAATATTTATTTATGTCATTCAATATTTAATTGCAATACAATTATAGTAATACAAAAATTATATTTATTTAATTATATGTTTGAATGTTTTAATTGAGAAAATTATTTTTATATAAATAAAAGGTTTTTTTTAATTTAATAGTATAAAAATATCAATATTATGTATGAATTTTTTTGTAATACGGTTTTGTTTTAAAAGTCAAAAAAATGAATTATTTTTCAAAACGTTGAATTTTATTATATGAACGTGTATTCTAAATAATCTAATAATTATATTAAAATGATAACATTACAAAAGAACAAATAATTGTGATACTACGCAAATAAAATAAAAATACTTATTTTGATTTACATTTGACTAGTATTTATTAAAATATTAAACTAATCAACCTTAAAAATGTTTTTTGATCACTAACAATAGTTGCAATTTTACTTTCAAGTAGATAAAAATATCAGTGACGATTACTAATGCTTTTACGTGACGATTACTAAGGCAATCAGTTTTTATCCCTGCCGATAACTGACGCATTTGGGTATTTCGAACTTTGTTTATAAATTGTTTATAAATAATTATTAAAAATAACACAATTCATAAAATGTAATAAGTAATTATACTTCTTTAAAGTCTACTTTATCTGTAAAAAGTAATAGTTAAAATAAAATTGCCGTTTAACAGAAAATTCAAATTTTTTAACAATATTTGAATTTGAAACCTTTTCAAAATTATTTAACCACACTGTAAAAAAAGGAGTTAAATTTTAACTCCCCAGGGGATTCTATAAAAGTCGCACCCATTGGGGAGTTAATGCCAGGGGAGTTAAATAAAGGGAGTTAAAATTTAACACTCAAATGCTAACTCCCTATGAAAAAAATAACTAGCACGGGTGTTGAATTAAGGGAGTTAGAAATTAACTCTCTTTTGGAGTTGATTTTTAACTCGAAGAATTTATCTCCCAACTCCCGAGTCCATTAACACCCTAAATTTTTTACAGTGTACAAAAGTAATAATTTATTGAATAATAGAATGTTCTTTAAATTTAATTCTTATTAAGAAAAATATAAGCAGAATATTTGTATTTCAGTCATAATTAATTGTAAAAATTATCTATTTTTTAACCAATTTCTAAGGTTTTTTCAAGCAAAGAAAAGATTGCTAAATATTTCATTTTTAATCATAAGCTTGTTAAAAAATTCTTATTTTTTTCCAAGTAAAGATTGAAAAAATATAATATTTGCGTTCCAGTCGCATTTTTATGTAAAAATTATATAATTTTTTTAAAAAATAAATAAATTTGCGCATGGGAAATTTTCGAATTATACATTTCTAAAAATATTTTATTTATATTCAAAGAAAAGAAAACGGTGTAATAAATATTTGTTTCTAAAAAATATTTGGTTTTAAATTATAATAAAATTATTTCTGCAATAATATGATATCTAATTATTTCTTTGAAATTTTGTTTTAATAAGGAAGACAATTTTGGTTAATGTCTAATTATTAATCACATTTCTTTAAAGCAATTCTTCTTTTCAACGGAAAAACATATTTTTTTTGTAAATTACACTATTATAATATTTTAAATAAATTTTATAAATTAAAGATGTTTCAGTTTTTTTGTTTTAAATAAATTAGTAAACATTATTTACTTCAACACTTGAACAAAATTTAAGTAATTTTTAATATTTTAAATCACATTTGAATTAAAGTAAAGACAATAATTAAAACAATGAGATAAATATTTGCTCTTTCAGTATAATTATTTATAAATTATGATTTTGAAAGACATAAAATTTATTTTTCTTAATTATATTTATAATTATACATTTCTTATAGAAAAGATAAAATTTGTTTAATAAAATAAAAATTTATATTAAAAATGTACTGCTTTGCGTGACGTTTTATTATATTGTTTTATAACTCTTCTTTGTTTATAAAATCATAACCATAAAATGGAGAGTAGAAAAGTGATTAATTTAACAAGTCAAATTGGAAAATATAATTGTTTATTAACTTAGGTAAAAAAATTATTAAGTTATTATTAATTCAAACTAATTCTAATTAGAATAATTTAATATTTAACCTTCCTGATATATAAACCACAAAGAACTGAAAAACTAAAAGGAACAAAAAGTGAAACAAAAAGAGATTAAATTACTTTTTTTTCCACATTCAACCAAGTTTTGATTTTAATTTTCAATCTTCAAAAATTGTGATAAAAATAAAACAGATAGGAAGAGTTTAAGAAGTAAAATAGAAATTAAAAATAGAAGAGTATTTTAAAAACAAGAAAATTTGAAAGTAAAAAATTCCTTATTTTCCACATTTCTATATATATGCGTGAGCAATTTATATTTTCACACACAATGCATTTAAGATTGTCTATATATTTAAAACTGATTCATGTATGCGGATCAATTTGTCTGGATCACAACTTGGAGAATGGAGAAACCTTGGTACGTGGGGTCATTGTGGACAGAAGAATGGTTTCTCAAGGGTTAAATCCTGAGGGAAATCAGGAGGCAGTGGGCCTCCGAGACATACCTGGAGGCGGATCTCAACCGTGGTTCGCCAAAGTAGCTTGTCAATAACTTAAATCTCAATCTGGGTTTCCCAACTGATTTCCGTTTCTGAAACTCGTATATGCCCTTCTTCACGGCATGCCTAGTCGATTTCACTATTCACTTCTTTTTCTTCACCCCTCCCGTTTTTATTTTTTTTCCCGTCTCTTTTTTATGCCTTCTCGTAGATTTACGTCACGTGCAGCCACTCGATTAAGCGCGGCATAAACAGTTTCCAACACTTTTTTACTTTTTTCTTTTTTTAGAGAAATCGAAATCGACTGACGGCAATGATACGAAATAAATTTATTTATTGAACATTTCTCTCCAGCTCTCTCGTTTCACTTTTTTTTTTTACTTTCAATGTCCCACAATTTTATTTTCTCATCGATTATTTAAATATACAGAAATAAAGTATTTTGGTACATTTGAATATAATTAAGGGGAGGGAAATTCGTTGACTAATGGAATATTTATTCTCTGGACAGTAAATCGTGAGGTATTAAAAAGTGTTGCAGATTAAATTAACACCAAAAAAAGATTTAAATAATCAATTGTAGTGTTATTTTTTACAATGAATTAAATTTTAGTTTATTACATTTTTTTATAACTATAAAACATGAAGACATCGATAACTCCGAGTCTTCGACTCGGACTGATCGATTTCTTCATATTTTATGATAATAATTAATGATGACCAAGAAATAAAATCATTATTTTACATTATAAGAATATTTAACTTCTTCAAAATTATTTTCATTATTTCAATTCAAATATTATTTTCAAAAAATTTTAACTACAATTTTACTTTACATCTAAATTCTTTAATTAAATGCATATTAGAAAATAAAAACTTTAAATAATATTCAAAAAATTCAATTGAACTTTTTTAAAAATATTAATTTCGAAATTCAATTATTTCCAAAAAGTTCACTAAAAATTTCTTTTAATATTCAATTATAATCTAAAATTTTAACTGAAATTCAGTTTTAAATCAATTTTTATTAAAAAATTCTACAAGAATTTAATTATTTTAATGCAAAAGTAAATAATTTATTGAATAATTGAATGTCTTTCAAATTTCAATTCTCATAAAGAATTTTAGTAACACATTTTTTTTATAATTCAATTCTTTTAACGAATTCTATTAAAACTTGCACGAACATAATTACTTTTTTCATAGAATTTTATTATAATTGTATGAAAAATAATTGAAGCGCTGCGATGAGTTTTATAAGAATTTTCAAATTTATTCGTTTACAATTCAATTTTACAAAGTTTTAATTATTCGTCAATTCTGCAATTAAATATATTAAAAAATAAAAACTTGAAATAATTTCAATAAAAATCCTATTAAAGTTTAAAAAAAATTAATTCTACAAAATTTTTTGTTAAAAATATGAAAAATTAAGAATTTCAATGATTTTAGTTTGAAACTTTTTCAAAATTTAATTGTTTTTAAAAAGGCACGTTATAATGCTTCGAATACTTAAGTATAATCTAAAATTTATTATACTTCTTCAAAATTATTTTAATTATTTCAATTCAATTATTATTGTTTTCAACCATTTTTAACTACATTTTCACATTATATCTATTATTTTTAATAATAATTATAATTAATCAATTTCACGAAATTTCAATTATTCATAAATTCCTTATTTAAATGCATATTAGAAAATAAACCACTTCAAATAATATTAAAAAAAATTCAATTATTTCCAAAAAGTTCACTCTATATTTCTTTTAATATTCAATTATAATCTAAAATTTTAACTAGAATTTATTTTTAAAAACCATTTTTATTAGTAAATTCAATTATTTAAATACAAAAATAAATAATTTATTAATTTCACGTTTCTTGAAATTAAATTCTCATAAAAAATGTTCTCAACAAATTTTTTAAATCATTAAAATCTTTGGGCGAATTTTAATAAGATTATTAAGAATAATTACATTTTTCGGGGAGTTTAATTACAATTGTATTTAAAATAATTAAAATTCAGCATTGAGTTTTATTATTTATAAAAATAGTGTTATTCTTAGAATTTGATTATTTATAAAAATAATTGAATCTCTGTAGAAATGTTATTATTATGTTATAATTATTGCAAGGAAATTTATAAAAAAATTTGTAAATAATTGGATTTCTGTAAAAAATTTTCTTTTTTATGAAAATAATTGGATGTTTGCGTAGAATTGTATTCAAATTTTTATTTAATAAAGTAATTCTTTTGGAAAATCTTATTATATTTTAATGATTTTTTAATTTTTTATTTAAAATGTTATTATTTATGAAAATAATTGAATTATTGCGAAGAAATTTATAAAAAAAATTAAAATAATAATAATAAATAAATAAATACAAAATAATTGATTGTTTGCTTAAAATCGTATTCAAATTTTATTTAATAATGGAATTCCTTTGAAAAATTTTATTGAAATAGTAAATATTGAAAATAATAGAATTTTAGAAAACTTTTCAAAACAATTCACAGAAAAAACTGATCTCAAAATGTAGATAGCGGCACGTTCTATATCATTTAACATAGACTCATTTTGAGTTGCAACAGAAATGAGTGTAATTTTTTTCTGTGTTGAAATTTTGACAAGAATTTGAATACAATTTTGTAAAATTATTAAATATCAGAGAAGAATTTTATTATTTATAAAGAGAATTGAAATTTTGACAATAATTTTTTTAAATTTACGCAACTATGTTACTAAGTTAGTTAGTAAGTTGGTAACTAAGTTAGTAACTAACTTACTATTCTCCCAGGAAAAGCTAAATTCGTTAAATTTTTACAAATCGTTGACTTTGGTGTTTTATTTAAAATAAAATTTCATTTGTAGTTAAAAATATCACTAAAATAGATTATTTTAATCCTTTTTGGTGTTAATTTAATCCTAAAGGGATTAAACTGATGCAGATTATTTTAATTCATTCCATGGTGTTATTTTAACACCTCACGTTCTACTGTAATTTTTATTTTTACAAAATATTTTTTTACACTCTCATAAAAAATGAAAGGGATCTACTTGTATAATTTAGAGAAAAAAATATTTAATTTTACCTAATAAAAAAAAAGTACAATAAAACATAGCTTTGAATTAAAATTTTTTTTACTTGTTTTCTGAACAAAAATAGTGTTAGAAAAAAATACAAAAAATCCTTTTGGAAAATTTTATTGAAATAGTAGATATTTAAAATTATGTAATTTTAGAAAAATTTTGAAAATAATTGAAATTTTAATAAGAATTTGATTAAAATTTTGTAAAATAATTGAATATCGGATAATAATTTTATTATTTATAAAGACAATTTAAATTTTGACGAGAATTTTTAAAAATTTTTGAATACAATTGAATTTAGTAACTGTGTTACTAAGTTAGTTAGTAACTAACTCCCTGGAGAAGATAAATTCGTTGAATTTTTATAAATCGTTGACTTTTGTGTTTTATTTAAAATAAAATTTCATTCATAGTTAAAAATATCACCAAAATAAATTATTGTAATCCTTTTTTGTGTTAATTTAATTCTAAAGGGATTAAACTGGTGCAGATTGTTTTAATCCATTCTGGTGTCATTTTAACACCTCACGTTTTACTGCGTGGTTCTCAATTTTTTGTAAATAACTATCTAATTTCTTTTTATTAATATTTCTGTTAATAAAATAGTGACTAATTTCCTTCAGATGTTAAAAGGAGTAAACTTAGCAGAAAGTTAAGTAAACTAATGGGAGATAATTTTTTATTTTCTTAAGATGTAGAAGTGAAGAAATTCATAAGAAATGAAGTTAAATTTATAAAATTAATAAAATTGATAACATTTCCAAAATCCTCGAATCTAATGTTGAAAAAATAAACTAAGCGAAAAGGTAAGTAAAATAATAGACAAAGTTGAAACAAAATTGAAAAAAAGGAAAACTAAAAATGGCATACTAACGAACGAGGGAGCATTTCGCAAATCCGCAAATCCTTTTAAATCGAATTTCCCCCGAGCAGTTGTATTTTAAAAGCCAAGTGAAGAAGAGATCGATACTGATTAGTTCCGGAAACTCGTTTCGAGGCAATAGGAGAATCAATTCGGAAAAGAGTTAAGGTTGTATCTTACCAGCGGATCTGGTTAATTCGGTAGTGACCGATGGTGTGAGCGAGAAATTCGAAAGTCGAGACAACTAGAAGAGTAGAAAAGAAATAGAAAACAGTGGTAGAAACCCTCCCCTTCGGGAGGGTTTCCTAAAGGTATATATAAGTAATTTCACAGTGTTACTTCACATTAATACTAAGTCTTGACTTTTACAGTGTTAAGTATGGCGAGACAACTATTATATTGGAAAGATCTCATTTTATTTCCCTCTCACTCTTTTTCTTTTTTTTCACTCTTTTTATCTATATACGTATACACATACACACAAATAGAAAAGGTCTAAAAGATTTTTCGGTACCGATGAAGATTGAATCAAAGCCCATCTTAACCTCGTTATCTATCTCTCGACCGATGCGATGCGCCTGCTCAAAAGCATTTTCCTTCCTCTCCTTGTCTCGCAATTGTTTCTGTCAACGGAATTTTCTTTTCCTACTAAAGCTTTTTATCGGGCGAGGAAATCGTTAACGACCCTCTTTTCAATCTAAAGATGCGACTGCTTCTTTTATTCAAAGGCAAAAAGATATTTTTCCCTTTTTAACGTTTTCTCTCTTCTCTTATTCCGTCAAATTGATTATACAACATGTTTATAAAAGAGTACATAACAAATTTCATATTGTTTCAAAACAACGATAATCAATATTTCGTCGTGTTGTGTCAAGACATAATATTAAACTAAACAAAAAATTACGACACTAAATATAAATAATATAATGAATATAAATATTTATAATAAATAAAAATAATGTTTCCTCTATGAGGAAGACATGCGAAAAAAAATTGATTAGAACTTTTCGATAAAAAATGCAGGTATTTTAAACCAGTGAATCAATTATGTAATTTTGTCTCTACTTTGAAATTTTTTACTTTCACTTTCGTAGATTCTTATTTTTACTCTTATTTTAACTTTGATAGATTTTTATCTGCAATTTTATTTATTTATCTATTGTTAATAAATGGGACCAAGCCCTTTCTTACTTTTGAACTCATAAAAACTGAAGTTTCACATTTACTTTGCGAAAATTTTATTTTCTCTTTCAGTTTGAATGATTTTCCAATTAATTTCCTTTGAAAGTAAAATCTCGTAGAAGTTTTTTTTATATAAAAAAACAAATTCATACTTTTTTAATAAGAATAACTTTTAATAATAGTAATAATGATTTTATGACTCTGTTTCCAAATATTGTGGTCGTTAACTTTAATTAATTAAGAATAATTGTAAAAATAATATTTCCATTCAATCGCAACAGAAGTTGTATATTTTGAATAGGTAAAATAAATAAAATTAAATAATAATAAACAAACCTAGAGACTTTTACATTTTAATAGAAAAAAAAATTTCGTTTAATAAATTTGAGAAGAAACAAATTTTTTTGTTGTTTTTTCAAATGTCGATTTTTTTAAAATCGACATTTCTTTATTGTATTGTATACAACTTCTTTATTATATTTCAGACTTTCGTACAAAATTTCAGCTCAATTCATTGAATATTTAAAGAGGAATGTAGCGTCCAACTTTAATTAGTTGAAAAGTTTAAAAAATTTCTTCTAACTTTAAAAAAAAATGGCGCCTTCAATAAGAGATCCAGAATTTTTTAAATTTTACCATTTTTTTAAAACTTATTATGCAGAAGTTTCTTGGATCGCTGATTACAAATTTAATGTTAGTCTTTCAAAATTCATATTGAGTATTCAAATATAAAAAAATTATAAAATTTTTTGTTAATTAAATGAGTTCTTTTAATTCTTGTCCTTCAGAAATAACTTTGGTCTCTAATCAAGAGTTTAATAATTTTTCAGTAGTCAACCAAAATAATATGTTTGAAAAAAACATATTTTATAATTGAATTAAAAGTAATTTTTATTAAATCAAACTTATTATAATAAATTGGAAAATATTATCTGATTCACTTTATAAGAAAGATAATTATGTCCCATTTCAATATACCAACTAATTGTTTTCTCATTACAGAAATTCTTGAATTGTAAATTTAAAAAAAAATCATTTTTTAACTTTACGTTGAGGTGGCCCATTTTTAAATTATTATTTCAAATTTAATTGTCAAATATAGGGTGGAAATTTAAAAAAATGTACTAAACAAAATTTGCTTTTTACTTTTTTCTAATTTCAATAATTAAAAACATTAAATATAAATTAACTATTAATCAAAATATCAATTTACTTAAAATATCAGTAAAAAATTTAATGTCTTCATAATATTCTAATAATTATGCCTAATTATGCCTTCTTTAATTCTTGAAAATAATTTATCACTATTCGAGAACAGGCTTTTACGACAATAGTATTAAAATTTTAACTAACAAAACTTAATTTCAGGCAAAAAGTATAAAAGGCAGCCGTCAGTAGCTTAAATCGTGCATTTGAAAATTGAAATGCTTTAAAAATGGCATTTTTATTTAAAAAAACATTTTTTATTTGTCTCCGTGCAATTAATTATCATAATTCATTATTAGCTTAAAAAACAGATCCTGTTATTGTTCTTAGATGGAATTTTTATAAAGCAGCTGAGAATAGTAATTGGGTTAGAATTCGTGTCACTGAAAACAAAAAGAATTTTTTTTAAATCAAAATGATAAAAAAAATTCCTATTTAGTCTAAGGAATGTGTCCACCAAAGAATAGAAAAAAAATTATTTTTTATAAAAGTTATTGCAAAATTAATTTTTTGCAACTTTTTAAAGAAAATGTTATATCTCCTAAATGAATGAATCGATTTAAGTGAACCAAGCGGGAATATAAAGGGAATGAAAAATACTTTCGTTCAGAATTAGAAAATTTTTAAAAAGTTTATATTTTAATAATTATTTAATAAATTGTTTATAAACAATTAATTATTTTAATATTCTGCGCCTTTTAAAAATTTTTAAAAAACATCTACATACACTTAAAACTGTAAAAAATTAAAATCCGTTGAGAAAATTGATCATACACTTAAAACTATAAGAAATCAAGATCCGCTGAGAAAATTTATGAGCGACTATTATTTTAAAAGTTATAATGGAAATTATATCGAACGGAGATGCGATTTTGATGATTTTCAGAATTAAAACATTATTTTTAACTACGAAATGAACAAAACACTGTCGAATTAACATTTTTATTTAGTTATATAACCATAAAAATTATCAAAAACTAAGTTCAGTGTTGATTCACTACACCGTGCCAATATAATTTTCATTATAACTTTTAAAATAATTGTCGCTGATAAATGTTCTCAAGGGATTTTAATTTCTTACAGTTCTAATTGTATGTAGATATTTTTTTCAATTTTTAAAAGGCGCAGAACATTAAAAATAATTAATTGTTTATAAACAATTTATTAAATAATTATTAAAATATAAACTTTTTAAAAATTTTCTAATGCTGAACGAAAGTATTTTTCATTACCTTTATATTCCCGCTTGGTTCACTTTAATCGGTTCATTCATTTAGGAGAAATAACATTTTGCTTAAAAAGTTACCAAAAAATTAATTTTGCAATAACTTTTATGAAAAATAATTTTTTTTCTGTTCTTTGGTGGACACATTCCTAAGGCCAAATAGAAATTATTTTTTAATATTTAGATTTAAAAAAAAATACTTTTCGTTTTCTGTGAAAATTTCACAAATTCTGACCCAATTACAATGTAAGACATCATAATATTCGAATTTTTTGTGCAATAAAATTGTTAATATTTTTATTATTTATATTAATTGCTTTATTGTAATAATTTTTTAGCGTGGCTGGCGTTATATGATGAAAAAAGAAGTTCTGTGGACGCAATTGAGAAGCACCTATTGACAATGAAATACATCTTGATACAATGGGTGTACTTGCATTGGATGTTAATATAATGGACATGTAGCTGCTGAAGTATCAACAAATGGTTTAGATTATAAAATTCCTGGTCGTCTTGGAGATTCACCTGTTGCCGATGCTGGTACTTATGCAAATACGACTGTTGGTGCAGCCGCTTCTACTGGTGATGGCGATATTTCACTCCGCATTTTACCAAGGCATGTACAATTTTTTCAATTATCAAGTTATAATTTATAAACTTGACTGATTGGATAATTAATAATATTAAATTAATAAACGTATAAAATAACTTGCACCAGATAAACTTTACAAAAATTATTACTTTCTGTTATTATATATAATTACTTTAAACTCTTTGACATTCGTTTACAGTTTTATTGCTGTTAAAGCAATGAGAAAGTATATTTACAATTTCACATAATAATCGTGTTATTATGTTCAGATCTCTATTGATTTTCTTCATGCGAACGTCTAAAGAAATGCAGAATTCCAAAAAAGTAGTGAATTAACATTAAAAAAATTTTAACTTCATAATTATTAGTATTTTACAGAAAACAAGATATAAATTTTCAAGAAAAACATTAAAAACCTAAAAACTTTATATTTTGTTTGTACAATTTTAAATATGATCGAAATTTTTTCGTCATATTGTAAATGTTTTTTTAAAAATACTTAGTTTTCAATGCACAACGTCTTAATTACGTCCAAAAATGATTCCCTAAAACTGATTTTGGATTTTTAAACAACCATGCCATCATATTTGCTTGAAAAAAATGAAAATTTTCTTTCAAACCAATAATCGTATTTTAAAAATATTCTACCTGTTTAAAAATTCAAACGGTGAAGTTGGCGGGAATCATTTTCTGTACGAAATAAGTCATATTGCATTTATATTGCAGTATTTTTGAAAAATTTTATACAATCGATATGACAGAAAATTTGTACCGCATGCAAATTGTAGACATAAATATAAAATAAACTAATAAATTTTTTGGTTAAAAATATTTTCTTTGAAAACTGAAATTCTTTTTCTTACAGAAATATGTCAAATAAGATGAAAATATAATAAATAAAATTGGGAAAAAGTAACACAACTCTAATTTAATTTCAATTTCAATATGGACAAAATATGTAAAATATGTAAAAATATGTAATTATTTTACTTTAACTAGTTGAAAGTGTAATAAAACACTTAAAGCACATGTTTAAAAATGTACTTTTCTTGTGAAATAATAGTTTTAAAGAAAATTGATAAGAGCAAATAAAAATCTTTAAATTATCTACACATGTATTGATTTATGATGTCACAGTAACTCAGCTGAGGTATTAAAATAATTAATTAATCAATTTCACGAAATTTCAATTAGTCCTAAATTCTTCAATTAAATGGATATTAAAAAATAACAACTTCAAATAGTATTAAAAAAATTCCATTAAACTTTTTGAAAAATATTAATTTCAAAATTCAATTCTCATAAAGAATTTTAGTAACAAATTTTTTAATAATTCAATTCTTTTGTTGAATTTTATTAAAACTTGCATGAACAAAATTACTTTTTTCAAGGAATTCAATTATAATTGTATAAAAAATAATTTAGTCGTTGAGATGAGTTTTATGAGAATTTTCAAATTTATTCGTTTACAATTCAATTTAAAAAAATTTTAATTATTCTGAAATTATGCAATTAAATATATATATTGAAAAATAAAAACTTGAAATAATTTCAATAAAAATCCTATTAAACTTTAAAAAAAAATTAATTCTACAGAATTTTTTGTCAAAAATATAAAACACTAAGAATTTCAATGATTTTAGTTGGAAACTTTTTCAAAATTTAATTGTTTCTAAAAATCCACGTTATAATGCTTTTAATACTTAACTATAATCTAAAATTTTAACTGAAATTCATTTTTAAAACCATTTTTATTAGTAATTTCTACGAGAATTTAATTATTTAAATACAAAAATTAATAATTTAATAATTTAATGTTTGTTGAAAATAAATTCTCATAAAAAATGTTATTAACAAATTTTTTAAATCATTATACTCTTTGGACGAATTTGAATGAGATTTTTTAGAATAATTACATTTTTCGCTAAATTTGATTAAAATTGCATTAAAAATAATTTGAAATTCTGCAATGAGTTTTATTATTTATGAAAATAATTGATTGTTTGTTTAGAATTGTTTTTAAATTTTTTCAATAATGGAATTCTTTCGGAAATTTTTATTGAAAATTATGAAATTTTAGAAAACTTTTGAAAACAATTGAAATTTTGACAAGAATTTGATAAAAATTTTGTAAAATAATTGAATATTAGGGAAAAATTTTATTATTTATAAAGAAAATTGAAATTTTTTATTAATTTTTAAACACAATTGAATTTAATAACTATGTTACTAAGTTAATTAGTGACTAACTTATTATTCTCCCCGGAGAAGCTAAATTCGTTGAATTTTTATAAATCGTTGACTTTGGTGTTTTATTTAAAATAAAATTTTATTCGTAGTTAAAAATATCACCAAAATAGACTATTTTAATCCTTTTTGGTGTTAATTTAATCCTAAAGGGATTAAAATGTTGAAGATTATTTGAATTCATTCTATGGTGTTATTTTAACACCTCACGTTCTACTGTAATTTTTATTTTTACACAATATTTTTTTACACTCTGATAAAAAATAAAAAGGGTCTACTTGTATAATTTAGAGAAAAAAATATTTAATTTTACCTAATAAAAAAACAAAAAAAGTACAATAAAACATAGTTTTGAAATAAAATTTTTTTTAACTTGTTTTCTGAACAAAAATAGTGTTAGAAAAAAGTCCAAAAATTTTTATTAATTATGCTCTGCTATAGTAAAATATCAGTTTAAAAAATCAACTTAAAAAATGTATTCCATTTTTGAAAACTCTACGTATCAATTTTGTACGTATATATCTTCACAAAACTTCTGAAAGATGAAAGAGAATAATTTTTTTAAACTGATTCGAGAATTTTTTTATAAGAAAATATTTACACTCAACGTATACAAATAACTACACACACTCCGTCTGTATTCATAGCGTAGTCATAGAATTTTACACTTGCAGTGAACATAAATTTAAAGTACCATAGCATGGCCTCTCTTAAATTTTACTCTATTAGTTGCAGCTTAACCTCTGCTACCCAGCAATTTCAGTAAAAACAGATTTCTCCCGAAATTTACGTTCTCCCAAAGAAATATTACTTCCCTATTTTCATAAATGTGCTCAAACCAGGGAAAAAATTTTTTTGCTAAAATTTGTCATCAAAATTTGACTAATTACTTCTAAATAAAAAAAATGATCAATTTTCAACATTAACACGGTAAATCGTTAGGTATTAAAATAACACCAAAATGGATTAAAATAACACTAAATTGAATTATTTTAATCATTTTTGGTGTTATTTTAATACCTAACGATTTACCATGAAGTAATAGAAAATACAAATTTTATTTTCTTCTCAATAATTTCATTTAGAGAAATAGGATGAAATTTAGAGAAAATATATTATTTATAGAAAATTTCTCCTGTAGTCGATTTCTATATATATATATAAAAAACGATGAAGATTTTAAAGTATGTTTGTGATAAATTGGCACCGATTCGTGGTGGCAATTTTGAAAAAAGGGTTTAAAAAATAGTACTTCAATTTTTGCAGTACATTTCATTGATGGGAAGAGCCGATTGACAATTTCACGTTTTGAAATGGAGAAAACGAGGGTTGTAAGAAAGGGGCGTCAGGTGTAGCCGCGGGGCTTTTATTCAGGACTTTATGGTGTAGTCAAGGGACCTGTAAAGACGAATCTCGGTCTGTTCATATATGCATATCTCATTTCATTTATGTATGAACGATTTCGAACCAGCAATATACACTGCATACTATCGAGAAAACGCTCCCACAAAACCGAAACATTTTTCACGATTTACTTCCTTTTTTCTATTACACATCCGATCGATTGCCCCCCCCCCCTTCACTGTGAAAATATAATTCACTTTATATTTTTCAATAATTTTATGCACATATCCTTATTATATTAATTCCTTGTTGGTTTCGTTCTTCGTCTGACCATGCGCAGTAGCGTCCTAACCAACTATTACTTTTTTCATATAAACATGCATACTTTTTACATGCACAATTATCCTTAAATAATAATCACACACAGGTTACGTGTTACACATACACTCACACATGTCATATACATAAAATATTTCCCATATACTCACACATATGCACTCAATTCATACACATGTATACTCACACATATGCACACAACACATACACATGTATACTCACACATATACACACAACACATACACATGTATACTCACACATATACACACAATACATACACATGTATACTCACACATATACATACATGTATACTCACACATATGCACTCAATTCATACACATGTATACTCACACATATACACACAATACATACACATGTATACTCACACATATACACACAATACATACACATGTATACTCACACATATACACACAATACATACACATGTATACTCACACATATGCACTCAATTCATACACATGTATACTCACACATATACACACAATACATACACATGTATACTCACACATATACACACAATACATACACATGTATACTCACACATATGCACTCAATTCATACACATGTATACTCACACATATGCACTCAATTCATACACATGTATACTCACACATATACACACAATACATACACATGTATACTCACACATATGCACTCAATTCATACACATGTATACTCACACATATGCACTCAATTCATACACATGTATACTCACACATATACACACAATACATACACATGTATACTCACACATATGCACTCAATTCATACACATGTATACTCACACATATGCACTCAATTCATACACATGTATACTCACACATATACACACAATACATACACATGTATACTCACACATATACACACAATACATACACATGTATACTCACACATATGCACTCAATTCATACACATGTATACTCACACATATACACACAATACATACACATGTATACTCACACATATACACACAATACATACACATGTATACTCACACATATGCACACAACACATACACATGTATACTCACACATATACACACAACACATACACATGTATACTCACACATATACACACAATACATACACATGTATACTCACACATATACATACATGTATACTCACACATATGCACTCAATTCATACACATGTATACTCACACATATACACACAATACATACACATGTATACTCACACATATACACACAATACATACACATGTATACTCACACATATACACACAATACATACACATGTATACTCACACATATACACACAATACATACACATGTATACTCACACATATGCACTCAATTCATACACATGTATACTCACACATATACACACAATACATACACATGTATACTCACACATATACACACAATACATACACATGTATACTCACACATATGCACTCAATTCATACACATGTATACTCACACATATGCACTCAATTCATACACATGTATACTCACACATATACACACAATACATACACATGTATACTCACACATATGCACTCAATTCATACACATGTATACTCACACATATGCACTCAATTCATACACATGTATACTCACACATATACACACAATACATACACATGTATACTCACACATATACACACAATACATACACATGTATACTCACACATATGCACTCAATTCATACACATGTATACTCACACATATACACACAATACATACACATGTATACTCACACATATACACACAATACATACACATGTATACTCACACATATGCACTCAATTCATACACATGTATACTCACACATATGCACTCAATTCATACACATGTATACTCACACATATACACACAATACATACACATGTATACTCACACATATACACACAATACATACACATGTATACTCACACATATACACACAATACATACACATGTATACTCACACATATGCACTCAATTCATACACATGTATACTCACACATATGCACACAACACATACACATGTATACTCACACATATACACACAACACATACACATGTATACTCACACATATACACACAATACATACACATGTATACTCACACATATACATACATGTATACTCACACATATGCACTCAATTCATACACATGTATACTCACACATATACACACAATACATACACATGTATACTCACACATATACACACAATACATACACATGTATACTCACACATATACACACAATACATACACATGTATACTCACACATATGCACTCAATTCATACACATGTATACTCACACATATGCACTCAATTCATACACATGTATACTCACACATATACACACAATACATACACATGTATACTCACACATATGCACTCAATTCATACACATGTATACTCACACATATGCACTCAATTCATACACATGTATACTCACACATATACACACAATACATACACATGTATACTCACACATATACACACAATACATACACATGTATACTCACACACATGCACTCAATTCATACACATGTATACTCACACATATACACACAATACATACACATGTATACTCACACATATACACACAATACATACACATGTATACTCACACATATGCACACAACACATACACATGTATACTCACACATATACACACAATACATACACATGTATACTCACACATATGCACTCAATTCATACACATGTATACTCACACATATACACACAACACATACACATGTATACTCACACATATACACACAATACATACACATGTATACTCACACATATACATACATGTATACTCACACATATACACACAATACATACACATGTATACTCACACATATACACACAATACATACACATGTATACTCACACATATGCACTCAATTCATACACATGTATACTCACACATATACACACAACACATACACATGTATACTCACACATATACACACAATACATACACATGTATACTCACACATATACATACATGTATACTCACACATATGCACTCAATTCATACACATGTATACTCACACATATGCACACAACACATACACATGTATACTCACACATATACACACAACACATACACATGTATACTCACACATATACACACAACACATACACATGTATACTCACACATATACACACAATACATACACATGTATACTCACACATATACATACATGTATACTCACACATATGCACTCAATTCATACACATGTATACTCACACATATACACACAATACATACACATGTATACTCACACATATACACACAATACATACACATGTATACTCACACATATACACACAATACATACACATGTATACTCACACATATGCACTCAATTCATACACATGTATACTCACACATATGCACTCAATTCATACACATGTATACTCACACATATACACACAATACATACACATGTATACTCACACATATGCACTCAATTCATACACATGTATACTCACACATATGCACTCAATTCATACACATGTATACTCACACATATACACACAATACATACACATGTATACTCACACATATACACACAATACATACACATGTATACTCACACATATGCACTCAATTCATACACATGTATACTCACACATATACACACAATACATACACATGTATACTCACACATATACACACAATACATACACATGTATACTCACACATATGCACTCAATTCATACACATGTATACTCACACATATACACACAATACATACACATGTATACTCACACATATACACACAATACATACACATGTATACTCACACATATACACACAATACATACACATGTATACTCACACATATGCACACAACACATACACATGTATACTCACACATATACACACAACACATACACATGTATACTCACACATATACACACAATACATACACATGTATACTCACACATATACATACATGTATACTCACACATATGCACTCAATTCATACACATGTATACTCACACATATACACACAATACATACACATGTATACTTACACATATACACACAATACATACACATGTATACTCACACATATACACACAATACATACACATGTATACTCACACATATGCACTCAATTCATACACATGTATACTCACACATATGCACTCAATTCATACACATGTATACTCACACATATACACACAATACATACACATGTATACTCACACATATACACACAATACATACACATGTATACTCACACATATGCACTCAATTCATACACATGTATACTCACACATATGCACTCAATTCATACACATGTATACTCACACATATACACACAATACATACACATGTATACTCACACATATGCACTCAATTCATACACATGTATACTCACACATATGCACACAACACATACACATGTATACTCACACATATGCACACAACACATACACATGTATACTCACACATATACACACAACACATACACATGTATACTCACACATATACACACAATACATACACATGTATACTCACACATATACATACATGTATACTCACACATATGCACTCAATTCATACACATGTATACTCACACATATACACACAATACATACACATGTATACTCACACATATACACACAATACATACACATGTATACTCACACATATACACACAATACATACACATGTATACTCACACATATGCACTCAATTCATACACATGTATACTCACACATATACACACAATACATACACATGTATACTCACACATATACACACAATACATACACATGTATACTCACACATATGCACTCAATTCATACACATGTATACTCACACATATACACACAATACATACACATGTATACTCACACATATGCACACAATACATACACATGTATACTCACACATATGCACTCAATTCATACACATGTATACTCACACATATACACACAATACATACACATGTATACTCACACATATACACACAATACATACACATGTATACTCACACATATGCACTCAATTCATACACATGTATACTCACACATATACACACAACACATACACATGTATACTCACACATATACACACAATACATACACATGTATACTCACACATATGCACTCAATTCATACACATGTATACTCACACATATGCACTCAATTCATACACATGTATACTCACACATATACACACAATACATACACATGTATACTCACACATATGCACTCAATTCATACACATGTATACTCACACATATACACACAATACATACACATGTATACTCACACATATACACACAATACATACACATGTATACTCACACATATGCACTCAATTCATACACATGTATACTCACACATATACACACAATACATACACATGTATACTCACACATATGCACTCAATTCATACACATGTATACTCACACATATGCACTCAATTCATACACATGTATACTCACACATATACACACAATACATACACATGTATACTCACACATATACACACAATACATACACATGTATACTCACACATATGCACTCAATTCATACACATGTATACTCACACATATACACACAATACATACACATGTATACTCACACATATACACACAATACATACACATGTATACTCACACATATGCACTCAATTCATACACATGTATACTCACACATATACACACAATACATACACATGTATACTCACACATATGCACTCAATTCATACACATGTATACTCACACATATACACACAACACATACACATGTATACTCACACATATACACACAATACATACACATGTATACTCACACATATGCACTCAATTCATACACATGTATACTCACACATATACACACAATACATACACATGTATACTCACACATATACACACAATACATACACATGTATACTCACACATATGCACTCAATTCATACACATGTATACTCACACATATACACACAATACATACACATGTATACTCACACATATACACACAATACATACACATGTATACTCACACATATGCACTCAATTCATACACATGTATACTCACACATATACACACAACACATACACATGTATACTCACACATATACACACAATACATACACATGTATACTCACACATATACATACATGTATACTCACACATATGCACTCAATTCATACACATGTATACTCACACATATACACACAATACATACACATGTATACTCACACATATACACACAATACATACACATGTATACTCACACATATACACACAATACATACACATGTATACTCACACATATGCACTCAATTCATACACATGTATACTCACACATATACACACAATACATACACATGTATACTCACACATATACACACAATACATACACATGTATACTCACACATATGCACTCAATTCATACACATGTATACTCACACATATGCACTCAATTCATACACATGTATACTCACACATATACACACAATACATACACATGTATACTCACACATATGCACTCAATTCATACACATGTATACTCACACATATGCACTCAATTCATACACATGTATACTCACACATATACACACAATACATACACATGTATACTCACACATATACACACAATACATACACATGTATACTCACACATATGCACTCAATTCATACACATGTATACTCACACATATGCACTCAATTCATACACATGTATACTCACACATATACACACAATACATACACATGTATACTCACACATATGCACTCAATTCATACACATGTATACTCACACATATGCACTCAATTCATACACATGTATACTCACACATATACACACAATACATACACATGTATACTCACACAAATACACACAATACATACACATGTATACTCACACATATGCACTCAATTCATACACATGTATACTCACACATATGCACTCAATTCATACACATGTATACTCACACATATACACACAACACATACACATGTATACTCACACATATACACACAATACATACACATGTATACTCACACATATACATACATGTATACTCACACATATACACACAATACATACACATGTATACTCACACATATACACACAATACATACACATGTATACTCACACATATGCACTCAATTCATACACATGTATACTCACACATATACACACAATACATACACATGTATACTCACACATATACACACAATACATACACATGTATACTCACACATATGCACTCAATTCATACACATGTATACTCACACATATGCACTCAATTCATACACATGTATACTCACACATATGCACTCAATTCATACACATGTATACTCACACATATACACACAATACATACACATGTATACTCACACATATGCACTCAATTCATACACATGTATACTCACACATATACACACAATACATACACATGTATACTCACACATATACACACAATACATACACATGTATACTCACACATATGCACTCAATTCATACACATGTATACTCACACATATGCACTCAATTCATACACATGTATACTCACACATATACACACATGTATACTCACACATATGCACTCAATTCATACACATGTATACTCACACATATACACACAATACATACACATGTATACTCACACATATACACACAATACATACACATGTATACTCACACATATGCACTCAATTCATACACATGTATACTCACACATATGCACTCAATTCATACACATGGATACTCACACATATGCACTCAATTCATACACATGTATACTCACACATATGCACTCAATTCATACACATGTATACTCACACATATACACACAATACATACACATGGATACTCACACATATGCACTCAATTCATACACATGTATACTCACACATATACATACATGTATACTCACACATATGCACTCAATTGATACACATGTATACTCACACATATACTTATATACTTAATAAATAAATAATAATTTATTAATATACACTACCGGCAGAAATTGTCGGTACGAACGACGGGCGAGCTACGAAAAGTTGCTGCCGAAATTAAATTAACATATTATATTATTGAAAAATGATAGGAACTTGGATCTTGGATCGTTTCAAAGCAAATTAAATTCTGCGTCGTTTGATATATAAATGAAAATTATTTGATATTTTTGAGAAATTTGATCTCCTAAAAGATTTTGAAAAAAATTGATTAATTTTTCTATTTTTGTGCACCATGTTTGAGTGGCTGCACATTTTAGAAAAATGTAGAGAAAAATTTTAAACTCTTGCAACATAATCTTTAAAGTCTCAGCTTTTATTTGAGCCTTGAAAATTGAAAATCCGTTCAGTAGTTTTTGAAATATCTAAAAAAAATGTCCAGGAATGTTGTTTTATAATTTAGGCGGTGATACACACTTATTGCACTCTCGCTGCTCACCTGGTTCATTGCGGCAGGGCCGAATAAGCGGCATATAGAGTGGGGGTCATATTTCGAGCCCTTTTTAAGTTTTTTGTAATTTTAGATTTAATATTCATTGAAAATTTAATAATTGTTAAAGTTAATTATTTTATATTTATATATAATTAAGTTATCATTTTACAAACTTCCATGATCAGATAGTCGTTTATTTTTGGAAAAAAGTTAAAAAAGTGAAAATTTGTAATGAGAAATAAACGACTATTTGATCATGAAAGTTTGTAAAATGATAACTTAATTTTATATATATATAATAATTACCTTTAACAATTATTAAATTTTCAATGAATATTAAATCTAAAATTACAAAAAACTTAAAAAGAGCTCCAAATATGACCCCCACTCTATATGCCGCTTATTCAGCCCTGCCGCAACGAACCAGGTGAGCAGCGAGAGTGCAATAAGTGTGTATCACCGCCTAAATTATAAAACAACATGCTTGGACATTTTTTTAGATATTTTAAAAACTACTGAACGGATTTTTAATTTTCAAGGCTCAAATAAAAGCTGAGACTTTAAAGATTATGTTTCTAGAGTTTAAAATTTTTCTCTAAATTTTTCTAGAATGTGCAGCCACTCAAACATGGTGCACAAAAATAGAAAAATTAATCAATTTTTTTCAAAATCTTTTAGGTGATAAAATCTCTCAAAAATATCAAATAATTTTCATTTATATATCAAACGACGCAGAATTTAATTGGCTTTGAAACGATCCAAGAACCAAGATCCTATCATTTTTCAATAATAAAATATGTTAATTTAATTTCGGCAGCAACTTTTCGTAGCTTGCTCGTCATTCGTACCGACAATTTCTGTCGGTAGTGTATATACTTAATATATTATGTACATAATATGTAACATATTATACATACATATTATGTACATAAATATATATATATATATATATATATATATATATATAAATATATATATATATATATATATATATATATACTTAATACATGGCAAAATTTTAATTAGGTATTTTCAACATTTTTTTAAAATCTGTTCAAAATTTCAATTATTTTTATAAATAATAAAATTCTTTTCCAAAATTCGATTATTTAAAAAAATTTAAATAAAATTTTTTAATGTAATTAAATTTTTGCAAAGAATTTTATTAGTTTTGAAAATAAATTAATTTCAGAGAAAAATTTTATTATTTATAAAGATAATTCAAATTATGATTCTCGTCAAAATGTTATAAATAATAAAATTCATCATGGAAATTCAATTATTTTCAAAAGTAATAAAATACTCCGCAGAATTTCAATTATTTTCAAATTTTTTTTAATTTCTCGTCAAATTATCATTATCTTCAAAAAATAAGAAAATTCATCATGGAAATTTAATTATTTTCAAAAGTTCAGATAACATACTTCGCAGAAATTCAATTATTTTCAAAACTTTTTTTACATTTTCAAAATTTCAATTATCTTTGTAAATATCAAAATTCTTCTTCAAAATTCAATTGCTTTTAAACATTTCGAAAAAAAATCTGTTCGAAAATTCAATTATCTTTATAAATAATAAAATTCTTCTCTGTAATTCAATTATTTTCAAAGAATTTTAATAAAATTCTTGTCAGAATTTCAATTATTTATATATTTCTGTACATTTGTAATTATCTTTATAAATAATAAAATTCAACCTAGAAATTCATTTATTTTCAAAAGTAATCAAATTCTTCGCAGAAATTCAATTATTTTCAACGTTTTTTTTAAATTCTCATCACAACTTCAACTATTTTTAAAAATATCAAAATTCTTCTTCAAAATTCATTAACTTTTAAACATTTTTAAAACAAATATGTTCAAAATTTCAATTATCATTATAAATAATAAAATTCTTCTCTGAAATTTAATTTTTTGCAAAGAATTTTAATAAAATTCTTGGCAGAATTTTAATTATCTTTATAAATAAAAAAAATTATCCAAGAAATTCAATTATTTTCTAACATTTTTTTATAAAATCTTATAATATAAAATAATGATTTTATCACTCGGTCGTCTTTAATTCGAATAACTTATTTCCCACGTGAAAATGTTCTCGGGAATCGGTCCCGCGAAATTATCGAGAGTCACTACCGGAAAATTCCCGGTACTTACTCCCGAGAAATTCCCGGTAAAATCTTTTGACATTTGTCTCCATATTTCTCAGAGAATTTAACCTCAAGAATAAAAATATACTACTATAAAATCTTCAGGATCGTATTCGTGATTGAGATGACTTTTTGTTTATTATAATAGTCACGTTAAGCATACAAATTGAAAATCTACTATCAACATATTCAACGGATTTCGACACTTAAGTGAGAAAAATTAATGGACATCATAACAAAAGGGTTTAAGCACCAATTTTTTAAATTAGGATTTTCCCATTTAAGAAATAAGTAACTATTTACACATTTCCATTAAAAATTTTCTATTTTATTGATTTTTTAAACAGTTTTCAATTAAAATTAGAACTATAAAATAACCTTAATTTTTAATAAAATTGTAATAGCAAAAATTGTTTTAACTTTGAATTATTGTTATTATTTACATGAACAACAATTCAATTCGAGAATTTGTGTATTGCTTGATTTCAAAACAATCACTTAATAAATAATTTTTTTTTGAGATAAAACTCTTTAAAAATTTACTTTTATCCATTTACTTTTTTAATCCTATAATATGAAAAAGGGTATATTTTTTAAAATAAAAAATATCATTAAATTAAAATTAAATTAGTTAAATCGTTAATTTTTATCAATGAAATTTTTCTTCTAGATTAAGCAATACACAAATTCTCGAATTGAATTGTTATTCATGTAAATAATAACAATAATTCAAAGTTAAAACAATTTTTGCTATTACAATTTTATTAAAAATTAAGGTTATTTTATAATTCTAATTTTCATTGAAAACTGTTTAAAAACTCAATAAAATAGAAAATTTTTAATGGAAATGTGTAAATAGTTACTTATTTCTTAAATGGGAAAATCCTAATTTAAAAAATTGGTGCTTAAACCCTTTTGTTATGATGTCCATTAATTTTTCTCACTTAAGTGTCGAAATCCGTTGAATATGTTGATAGTAGATTTTCAATTTGTGTGCTTAACGTGAATATTATAATAAACAAAAAGTCATTTCAATCACGAATACGATCCGGAAGATTTTATAGTGGTATATATTAATATTCTTGAGGTTAAATTCTCTGAGAAATATGGAGACAAATGTCAAAAGATTTTACCAGGAATTTCTCGGGAGTAAGTACCGGGAATTTTCCGGTAGTGACTCTCGGTAATTTCCCAGGACCGATTCCCGAGAACATTTTCACGTGAGTTACTAGGTTAAAATTTTAACATCTGTCAAAATTTTAACTCAGAAAATAAAAAAATTTTGACAGATGTTAAAATTTTAATAATTAAAAATAATTAAATAATAACTCAATAATTAAATTTACTAACTAAATTAAAAAAAAATAATCTTTTTATAAGAATTTTTTTACCTAATTTTTTTTAAATTAGTTCATTACCCTTAATAATTAAATTTACTAACTAAATTAAAAAGAAATAATATATTTAAATATCCCTGGGACGTATAATGGATATCATTTTAAATTTGGCTATTTGGATATCGGAATAATTTTTCAAATTCAATAAGTTTATATAAATTGAACTGATTATTGTTTCCCGGGTTTTCATTGGGAAGGTGAATGCGAATACAAGGTCATAATTTAGAAATTCTAAAAGGCGGATTCAATATGGGGAAGATTTTTTTTTTGAAATTGCTAAAATCAGCTATATATTGTTACGTGGGGCTTTTAAGGTAGCTGAATACGAATCCAAGGTAATAATTTAAAAAATTAAAATGCTAGATTCAATATAGCGGAAAAATATTAATTAAAAATTAATAAAATCATCTGAATATTGTTACTCAGGGGTTTTTTGGGTCGCCGAATGAATAATAAGTCCTAAAAAGGACTTATTGAAAATTATTAATTACAATTACAATTACAGTTTATTAATTACATTATTTAATTTTTTTTTAAATAAAAACTTACTTGAAATAATATGGTTATATTAAATGAGAAATCAATAAAATTTTGATGCTAAAACACTTCTCTCGTAGATTTGTTTTAACTTGCACAACTTTTGACTGTCATAGCACAACTGCGTTGAGAGAAATTAGGAACAACTAATATTTATCATTTTTATCTTTTCAAGTTCACTTTATTTCGAAAAAAACTTTACAAAACAAAATACTGCTTAGCTACAATGAAAAAAATTATAGGCAGAATGTGCTTTTTACTAAGGTAATTTTTGCCTGAGTACAAAAGCAATACACGCAAAGCAATTGTTTCTTTTATAGAAAAGCAATTTTTCCCTTAGTTAATAAAGTAACAAATTCTTGTCATTTATCAAATAAATTGTTTACATATGTCAAATCGAATTTTATAATTAATTAAAATAATGGGTACTAAAGGAAGAAATTTACTACTGAAATGGAATCGAGGAAATTTTCTTGAAATACTTAAGGATACTAATTTCATTTGTTTAAAAAAATTAATAAATTAGTTCTATTATTTCCTTTATTTAATTAAAGTAAAATATTATTAATATAGTATTAAAAATAAAAATTCCTTTTCTCTCGAATTGTAAATATATGTAATAAAAAGGTGAAACAAAATTATTTAATATCGTATTTTCTAAATATTTAAATAAAAATTTTCCTTGCGAATTTAACCTTATTAAGTAAGGCGAAAATTGCCTTTTTTTAAAGAAACAATTGCTTTTCGTGAATTGCTTTTGTACTTAGACAAAAATTGCCTTAGTAAAAGCACATTCTGCCTATTATTTTTTTCAGTGTACTTACTCATTAGTTCGACATTCAAAGATTTTAATATAATGGATACTACAATGTTTTTATACTTTGCAGAAATAAAATAATAAAATAAAAATTTACTATAAATAAAAAAATTATAATTAAAAAATAAGTTTAAAAAAAATTTATAATTACTATTATTTATTTATAAGTACTATTTGGGTATTATATATTATTAAAATAAATAAAAATATTTATTCTTTAAAACAACTATAGAAATTGTTTAATGTCCTAACAGTAACAAAAGGATTATTATTCAAATAAATGTTTCATAATTTAATATGTATTTTAAATTCTTCAAATCTAATCAACTTTGTTTCTAAATTGTACAAAACAATTTCTAACTTATAATACTATTTTAAATTATTCTTTTTTAAATTATTAATTATAAAATTGTGTTATCACATTAAAAATTTAAAAATTCTTGATATCAATTTTTTCAATAAGAAATGAAGAACAACATTTTTTAATTTCATTTAATAAATGAACAATTTAATATTTTTTGTAAATGACAATTTGAAAAGACAATAATTACGTATTTATAATATATATCAATTCTATTTTAATGTATTATTATTTTTTGTTTCATAAAACTTAAATATATAAATTAATAATTTTAATAAAATTAATAAAAAAAATTCATTAATTAAAATTAATAATTTCCTAAAAGTATAGTGCTATACAACATATATTAGTAATTAAAAAATTAACAGTACAATAGTATCCGAGCGAGCGTTAGCGAGCGCGGAATTCATCGCTAGTTTATATTATGTGTAAGATTTACAACTGTTACCTTCACGAAACTATTGGGTAAACATTTAGCAGAATTTTCAGGCCTCGATATTTTACGGGAAACTCATTTTTTGTCAGAAAATTCAAATTTCTGCTATTTTAATGAGAGGTTTTCTTAATGACCAGATTTGTAAATATACTTACTACAAAAATCCTGTTAGGAACTTGCTGGAATTACAATTTTTTTCTAACGTTTGCAAATAAAGAATATTAATTTTTAAAATATTCATTTTAAATGATTTATATACAAGTTAAAATAAAAAGAAATTTCAAACAATTTGCTAATTGATTATATTAAAATATATTTTCAAATGTAATATTATAACTAGCAATAAAAAATACCAGTTTTACATGAAATTATTATAATTACGTGATTTCTAAAATAAAAATGATTAATTAATAATATTTTAATGACAAGTACTTAATTCATTTTTAGTGTCAGTATTTTAATAACAAAATTTACGTTAAAAACAGATAATTATGAGGTAATTAATTTAATAATAGTAGGGCGAAATATAATGCAACCGGAAACAACTATGAATTTTTAATTTTAATATTCTTCAAATTTTGGCTAATGATTCATTAAAAGTTTTAATAACAACAAAAATTATATAGTACTATTTCAGTTTGTGATATGTAAATTTTTATTTTAATATTCTCCAAAATTTAATTTTTTGACTTTTTTTCTATTTTTATTATTTTTTATATTTCTGTTACTGTTTTATATCAAATAATTGTTCGATTATCGAAATTACAATTAAAAGTAAATAAATAAAACAATTTTTATTTTATAAACCAATTTTTGGATACTCCAATTTTTAATATTTTAAGTTATTTTCAATTAATTTAAATATATTACGATTAATCTTTTATTCTGACTTTCTGGCAGAAATATTTTTATTTTATTATTTGCTTTGCTTGCACGGTAAATCGTTAGGTATTAAAATAACACCAAAGTGGATTAAAATAACAGTAAATTGGATTATTTTAATCCTTTTTGGTGTTATTTTAATACCTAACGATTTACCGTGTGAAAAATTTATTAAAGACTTGAACAGGGTTCAGGCATTTGTTCATTTGAAGGTTCCTGATTTTTTCAGTTTAAAAAATGGAAATTTTCCAGGTTTTTAAAGTAACATTATTTTTTACCAAGTTAATAATACGAAATAATTGATTTCGTTTGATGACTTTTAATAAAATTTTAAAGAAGAAAGAAATTTATAAAAAATTTGTAAATAATAGAATTCATATGAAAGTGAGAAAATTTTTTTTGAAAATAATTGCATTTTTGGCTTGAATTTTATTTAAAAAATTTTAAATAATTGAATTTTGCCAAAAAATTTTGTTAGCAATTTTTAAAGTAATTAAAATTTCGACGAGAATATTAAAAAACTTTTGAACATAATTGAGTTTTGCAATCATTTATAATTTTTCCAAAAATTCCAATTGTTTTAATGTTTTAAGTAAAATTCATCCACAAATTCATTATTATTTTTAATCATGAATGAAATGTATATTAAAAAATATAACGAATTTTATAAGAATTTGAATTATTAAAGTTTTTCATAAACATAAATTATCTTTAAAATCTGTAAAGTTCAATTGTTGTTAAAAATAAAAAAATTTTAAAATAAATAAAATCTTTTCAACGATGAGGAATCTAAAATTCAGAATTTTCTTATGAATTTTCGAAATTGAATATTATTTTCAGTACTTTTGACAAAATTTTTTGACTTTTTCCCAACTTTCCTGAATGTATTTAGAAAAATAGTGATTTCGAGTAGAATTCTTCTAAATAATTGAATTTTTCAATGTCAATGAATCAAGAAACTTCACGCTACTATTTTTAAATAAATGTTCCCGTAGTTAAAAGTTACCACTTAGTTGTGAATCACCCTTATGTTTCTTTATTTTAACTAAAATAAATTGTACACCGAAAAAAATTGGACTCATTTTTGTTATAACTTATAATGTGTCACTTTCCTGACTTATTTTGAGTTCAGTTTTTTTCTGTGTATTTTTATTTAAATGAACGATTTCCCTGGATGAGACGATTTTTTTAATCCCTAGTTTAGTAACAATAAGTAACTCAAGAAAATTTGTACCCTGGTGTTTAATTAATTTTTATGACAAGAAATTACAAAAAACAATATTTAGGTATCTGAAAATAAATAAAAGAGAAAATACCTAGTCAAAAAAGTTCTATAGAGTCATTCTATAGAATGATTCTATAGAGCATTCTATAGAGAATTCTATAGAGAATTCTATAGAGTATTCTATAGAGAATTCTGAGACGCATACTTATTCCCAAAATCTTTTTTGACCAAATAGGTATTTGATATACAACTACTTAACTTAAAATTCACATAATATGCACATTATTTGACATAAATTTCATTGCACACAAAAACCATTTAACATAAATATCATTTCTCACAGAATTCATTAAACAAAAAAATTATGTTACATAAAACTTAGATAACTTAATTCTTATTTGACATAAAAATTATGTAACATCAATTTCTATTGACATAAAAATCATTTAACCTAAATTTTTTTTTACATAAAATTCATTTGACATCAATTTCATTTGGCATAAATGTCATTTAACGTAATTCTCATTTGACATAAATATCATTAGACATAAAATTAGCTTGACATAAATTTCATTTGACGTGAATATCATTTAACATAATTATTATTTAACGTAAAATGAAATTTATATAAATTTCATTTAACATAAATTCCATTTAACATAATTCTCATTTGGCATAAAATTTATTTGACATAAATTTCATTTGGTATAAATCCCATTTTACATAATTTTCATTTGACATAAAGTTCACTTGATATAAATTTCATTTGACGGATAACTCATTACACATAATTCTCATTTGACATAAAATTCAGTTGTCATAGATTTTATTTTACAAACAGATCATTTGACATGGAAATATAGGCGCGAATTTCAAAATTGGCGAATCACAATGTTGTTGACAATATCTAATTGGTTACTTTTAAAATTCGCGCCGATATTGTTATGTAAAATGTTATTTGTGTAAAATGATTTTTATGTCAAATGAGAATGTTGTTGAATGACATTTATGACAAATGAGAATTGTGTTAAATGTCATTTTTGTAAAATGAACTTTATGTCAAATGAAAATTATGTTAAATGGGATTTATACCAAATGAAATTTATGTTAAGTAAATTTTATGCAAAATAAGAATTATGTTAAATGGAATTTATGTTAAATGAAATTTATACAAATTTAATTTTCCGTTAAATAATAATTATGTTAAATTATATTCACGTCAAATGAAATTTATGTTAACCTAATTTTATGTCTAATGATATTTATGTCAAATGAGAATTACGTTAAATGACATTTATGCCAAATGAAATCGATGTCAAATGAATTTTTTAACAAATAAAATTTACGTTAAATGAATTTTATGTCAAAAGAAATTTGGGTTAAATGATTTTTATGTCAATAGAAATTGATGTTACATAATTTTTATGTCAAATAAGAATTAAGTTATCTGAGTTTTATGTAACATAATTTTTTTGTTTAATGAATTCTGTGAGAAATGATATTTATGTTAAATGGTTTTTGTGTGCAATGAAATTTATGTCAAACAATGTGCATATTATGTGAATTTTGAGTTAAGTAGTTTTATATCAAATACCTATTTGGTAAAAAAAGATTTTAGAAATAAGCATGCGTCTCGAGAATTCTATAGAGTAATCTATAGAATATTTTATAGAATTTGTAAAAAGAAATATTTTTTGTGAATATCTGCACGAATTCTATAGACTTTGACTAGAAATATTTTATAGAATTCATGTAGAAATTAAAAAATATATTTTTACATAAATTCTACAAAATTTAGCTATACATTCATTTTATTAAAATCAATTGACTAGAAATTAATGTTCGTGGCGTGAAATAGAAGAGGGAATGCATAAAAAGTAAGTGAAAGGGGAGTAGATTTTGAAGGTCCTGAAAAGAGAGAATTTGACGGACATTCGTTAAGTAGACGATTCTCGTGAATCGTAATTACCCCGACTATATTCGAGTTGTTACAGCAACTTTGGAATTGGCAAGTTTGAGACTTTCGATGTATTACGAGCACTTTGGCATTTGTAGTGTGTGTCGAGGCATACATGCCTCTCTGATGAGAGGCGAGAGAAATCGAGGAATCAGACTTAGGGAAGGTACACAGGAGGCTTGACGAAGAAGAGGAGAAGAGGGTTACGGAGTGAAATAGAAGCATGACATCAAAACTTGATCTAAACTAAGCGAGTAACTCTCCGTGTTACTACTCGAGCAATGTCGTTGTGTATAGTGGAGATTGGTGGGTTATGTGAAATGCTTACGGGAGAGACTCTCTCTCTCTCTCCTTATATACGCTTTCTCTTGTTCTCTCTTTCTCTCCTTATATTCGCTTTCTCTCGTTCTCTCTTTCTCCTTATATTCGCTTTCTCTCGTTCTCTCTCTCCTTATATTCGCTTTCTCTCGTTCTCTCTCTCTCCTTATATTCGCTTTCTCTCGTTCTCTCTCTCTCCTTATATTCGCTTTCTCTTGTTCTCTCTCTCTCTCTTTCGTTCACTCTTGTTCTTTCTGAAAGGTAGAATGGGAGAATACAGGAGAGAGAGTACAAGAGAGAGAGAGAGAAAACGAAAGAGAGAATACAGAGTGAGAGATAGAGAGAGAGAGAGAGAGAGAACGAAAGAGAGAATACAGAGAGAGAGAGAGAGAGGGAGACAGAGAGCAAGAGAGTCCATCAAGAGAGAATTGGGGAAAGTCGGTAGAAAATAGAAGACCGAGCACTATAGGAATGAAAGGAGGTTGATAAGGATGACAGAGAAGTAAGAGAGAGAGAGAGAGGGGAGAGAATTCGGAAGCATAGAGCATAACTCTCGCGTACATCTTGTATAATTCTGACCGCATCCCACCAAACTATGACATATTCTAGCATTAGCTATTCCAGCCAGATCCCAATACCTTTCTCCAACCCTCCCTAGCGGCAACTGCTTTCCACTCTCTCTCTCTCTCTCTCTCTCTCTTTGCCTGCTATAACCGTCAACCAGCCAACTTTGATCGCGAATCAACTTATCCAAAGACACCTCATTCCACTCTACAACCAAGGACTTTGATAATAATTGTCTCGAGAAATCTCCCCAACCATATTATCCCTCAGTATATATTTCTATTTATATTTACAATCACAATTTTAAACAATAATTTCTCTTCAAATAATTTCCTGCAGTTGTTTCTCTTTAAAAAAAAACTCTTAAACAAAAAAACACAAAGAAACTTGATACAATAATTTTAATTCATTTTCTGTTATTTTTTATTTACTTCATTAATCGAATTGAAGCTGGTGCGAAAATTTTGATCAATGGATTTTTACCCTCAAAAAAAAATTTGTTTAAATTTAAATATTTAAAGAGAAAGGTGGTTGACAAAATTATCATTAAATTTCTAACAGTCGAATTCTGTGTGAATGAAATGAAAATTTTTAGTTATTACTGTAATTTAAAGTCAGAAGTTATTCCAATGTTTCTATTTTTAAAATAAATTGAATTTAATGCATTCTTGTAAATACATTAAGAACCATTAAGAACATTTTACATTAAGAAAATAATATGCTTAATTTAAGTAAAAAAAATAATTTTAACTGATTTTGATTAATTGAAATTAGTTTGTAATCTTAATCTCAATATATAGAAAATATCAACTACTTTGAATCAAACATATAATTTGTTTGAATAATTATATTTAATTCAACCATATTTTCTGTTTTGATTTAAACAAAAAATATGTTAAAAAATTTTATCTTTGGTTCAAACTTAAAAGTTGATGATAAATGACTTAAAATCAACAACTTATGTTTAAGTTAAATATATTATTTCTTTAAATGAACCAAAAAATATGTTTCAATTAAACTTAAATATATTCGACTGTATAGCAAAAATATTTTAAGTTTCATTTATGTAAAATATATTTGAATCAAATAAATCTTTTTCTCAGTGTAAAGCGACCAATTTCTCAGCAGTAAACATCGATTGTAGTCAGACGAAATTTTTCTATGTCGGTGAAGTACGCAACATTTATGATCAACGATTGAAAAAAAAATTATTTTTCTACCAAAAAGAATAAAAATTTTTCGTCACAAATTTTTTTTATTGTAAAGCATTATTTAAAAAGTTAAACGTTATATTTTCTGTACAAAAATTATTAAAATTTGCTTAAAAAATTTTTTTTCTTCAGAAATCGTTGACAATAAATGTTGTCAACTTTACCAACGTATTTTTCGGGTTTCTTGTAAGATTAAATTAAATTATAAGTAGCAAAGTTCAGTTGCAGTCAGGCACGATTTACTTCTATTTTCATAACTCAAAGACTGACTTTTACTACTTACACGCAGTAAGTAGTAAAAGACAGTTGTAGTCAGACACATTTTTGCAAGATTAATGAAAGTTAAAAATAAATACATTATAATAATCGTAAGTTTCTTTCCGTTAGCAAATTATCTGTATTTATTTGTCTTTTTTTTGAAAATTAATTTTTGTGGATTATTGTCATTTTTTTAATGTAAAAAAGAACCCAAAAAACTAGTTTTATTCACTTTACAAAATTGACAAAAATTCCATTCCATATTTTTTGTTTTCCTGACTTTTTCCTAATTTTCAATAAAAATATTTACTTTTTTCTTATCCTGCTAATAAATTGAATGTATGCTACGAATTTTATTATTCATGAAAGAATTTAAAATAATGTAATTCTTGCAAAGAAATTTAAAAAATTTTAAAAAATAATTGAATTTTTAATGAAAAATGTTATTATTTAAAAAAAACAATTGAATTTTTACAAGAATTTTATTATTTACAAAAATAATTGATCTTTTTGGGCAAATTTTATTGTTTATGAAAATAATTGAATTTTCTTGAAATATTTTATTATTTATTAAAATAATTAAATTCTTGCGAAGAATTGAAAAAAAATTTGGAAAATAATTGAATTTTTCTGAAAAATTTTATAAGTTTTGAGAAAAATTGAATTTTTTGAAGAATTACATTTTTTCTAAGGATTTTGTAATTTATAAAAATAATTGTATTCTTTCGAGAAATTTTATTAACAATTGTTGAAAAAATAATTTAACTACTTTCGAAGAATTTTATTATTTATAAAAATAATTTAATTCTTTCAAAGAATTTTATTAATTAGGTAAATGATCAAATTCTTGGGGCGAATTTTATTAAAATTGATGAAAATAATTGAATTTTTTTCTAGAATTTTATCATAAATTTTTTTCAATAATTGAATTCTGTTTGGTTATTTTAGAAAAATAGTAGATATTGAAAATCATTGAAATGTGAAATGTTTTTAAAGATAATTAAATTATACAAAGAATTCCATTAAAAAATTTGGCAATAATTGAATGTCGGTGGGAAATTTTATTAAATTTTTTTGAAAATAATTGGATTTTCCAAAAAAACATTTTATTATTTATGAAAATAATAGAATTCTTGCGAACGATTTATTAGAATTTTTTAAAATAATGGAATTTCTAAGAAGAAATTTATTACTTTTAATAATAATTGAATTATTGTGATGAATATTGTTATTTATGAAAATAATTGAATTTTGAAAAGAATTTTATTGAAATGCCTCAAAATAATTGAATTTTCGGGAGTATTTTTTTTATTATTAAAAAAAAAATTTTATTAAAATTATTGTTAAAACAATTAATTTCTTTTGAATAATTTTATTAAATTTTTGAAAATAATTGAATTATTGCGGATAAATTTATTAAAATGTTTAAAAAGAATTGAATTTCTCTTGAAAATTTTATTACTTTTGAAAGAAATTGAAATCTTCATAAGAATTTTATGAACATTGTTTTAAATAATGAATTTTTAAATATTATGAAAATTTTATTAGTTTAAATAATTGAATTCTAGTCAAAAACTTTATTTGTGAAAATAAATTTTCCTCGTACAAGAAAGTTGAATTATTTTCAATTTTGAAAATCTGATGCCAAATTTGAAATTAGTATCGAAATTTGTTAAAGTTTTTTTTATACAATTTAAAGTTTAAAAATATAATATATTTTGAATATTTAATTCCAATTAGTTTTTCAGTTATGTTTCATAATAAGTATTTCTTTAAAAATTACTTAAATTAAAATGACTTGAAATTGTTTACAATAAACATTGTAGCACAACTAGTTAGTTATAGGCAATAAAATTAAGTTGCAATCAGACGAAATTTTGCAGGATTATTGAAAGATTAAAATAAATTCTAATTAGTAAAATTCAAACGCAGTCTAACATAATTTACTTGGATTCGCGTAGATTACGGACTGAATATTTGTAGTAAAAGTGAACTGCAGTCAGACACAATTTACCTAATTTTTTGTAATTGCAAGTCTTAATTTTATGGACGTAATGTTTCGACAAGCAATACTGAAGAATTAGAGGTGTGCATTTAATCGAGTCGATTCGAAAATTATTCGACTCGACAACAGAAAACTCGAGTCGGGAATAATTCGAATCGAACTAGCCAATTCGAAACTTCGAATTCGAATTTCGAATTGGCCGATTCGAATCGAAAGTAAATTCGAATCGAACTAGCTAATTCGAAACTCCGAGTTCGAATTTCGAATTGGCCGATTCGAAAATCGGAGTTTCGAATTGTACAACTTAACTCGGTTATTTAATTCGCACAATCATTTTGACAGAAATCCTAACCTAAAATTAGTAGGCTGGTATTCATAATACATCTATATAGTACTTAGAAACTTTTTCTTAAAAATGTCAATATATTTTTTATTAATTCTATAATTTTAATATATAATTAACATACCAAAAAAACTAACATACCAAAAGAAATTATATTACCTATTTGTAAAAAGAATTGTAACATACCAATAATGTGTTGAAAGTGAACAGGGTTCGAACCAGTGAAAGTTTTTAAAAATACGGACTTAACGGACCAATTACTAACAAAAATATAACCAGTCCGAGTCAAATAAGAGAACATTTTTCTTTAAACTATAAATTCAATTTTTCATATCATAACCGATCACTCCGAGTATTATATAGCCTTATATCACTTGGAGTGATCAATATCTTCAAGTTTTCTAATAATTAAAAATAACCGAGTGATACAATCATTATCAATTCAATTATTATTTGCAAGAATTTTTAAATAAAATTCTTCTTTAAATCGATTCTTAACAATTTTCGAAAAAGTTCTTTGAGAATTTTCAAATCCATTAGTTTACAATATTCAATTTTATGAAATTTCAAATATTCCTAAATTCTCCAATTAAATAAATATTAAAAAATAAAAACTTAAAATAATATTTGCAAAATTCAATTAAACTTTTTCAAAATTGAATTATTTTTAAAAATTCACACTACATTGCTTTTAATATTTAATTGTAATCTAAAATTTTAACTGAAATTCATTTTTAAATTAATTTTTATAAAATAATTCTAATACAATTTTAAGAATAATGACATTTTTTGAGAAATTCGATTAAAATTGTATTAAAAATAATTCAATTTTTGCAAAGAATTTTACTGTTTATAAATAAAATAAAATTATTTCAATGGATTTATTAAAATTTTAGAAGATAACTAAATTCTTATGAGATATACTCTATAACGAATTAAAAATTGAATTTTTTCGTGGAATTTTTTGAAAATAATTGAATTTTTTTCAAAAATTTTACAATTTAAAAAAATAATTGAATTTTTTTGAAGTATTTATTAAAATTTTAGAAAATAATTGTATTTTTCGTAAAATTTTATTAAAATTTTGTTTAAAAATAATTGAATTCTTGCAAAGAATTTAATTATTTTCAATATGCTCGATATTCAATATTTTCAATATTTCAAAAAATTCAAATACATACACAAACAAGATTCAGAATTATAAATTAAAATTCCCCAAAAAATGATTTTTTTAAATTATCCAAAAATTCTTCAATTGTTCTTGAAACATTAAATTTATTTATTTACTAAAAATTGTGTAAAAGATTTGCAAAATAAGTTTTTTTTCCTTATGTAATACAAACAATAAGCGAAATATTTCCTTCACTTTCAACAAGTTTCTAAGTACTAGATAGCTGTATTATAAATACCAGCCTACTAATTTTAGGTTAGGATTTCTGTCAAAATAATTGTGCGAATTAAATAACCGAGTTAAGTTGTGCAATTCGAAACTCCAAATTCGAATTTCGAATTAGCCGACTCGACTCGATTTACTTTCGATTCGAATCGGCCAATTCGAAATTCGAAACTTCGAATTTCGAATTGGCTCGTTCGATTCGAATTATTCCCGATTCGAATTTTGCACACCTCTATGAAGAATGTTTATTTAAATCTAATAACATAATTACATGTCTACCGTGAAATTAATATTCACATATTCGTATCGAATAATTTGTAATTACGTCGATTAAACAGCACTCGCTTTAAACGCTTAAATTATGGTTTAAATACAATTAACATCTTTAATTGATTTGATTTACGAAATCAATTAAATATAATTTGATCTAAGAAACCGTTTATTTGATAAATTGACAACTAATCTTCCATTGAAATAAAAATAAATTTTTTTTCCCACCATAATGCTCGCACAAAATAACAGCGAGAAATAATGCTCATTTACATATTAGATCTCATCTAAAATTCAATCTCTCCTCATCCTTAACAATGCAACTGATGTAAATTGATCAATGGGTTCAGCATTACTCAATTCCACAACATGTCCACATAATTATCATCATATTCCTCGTGGTGTGTTGACAGTCGATATCGTTTGTCGATGTTCCATTGATGTGATGCGTGGATACAGTAATATTATCGATAGATATTGACAGAGATGGATTCAGTCCTACACATTATGACAATATATATAGCGGTCGCGGAGAAGTGACATGTAAATACAGGGGGATGGTGAGAGAAAGAGAGATTGCTTTATGACAAAAGCGCAAAAGAGAGAGAGAGAGAGAGAGAGAGAGAGAGAGAGAGAGATAGAGAGAGAGAGAGAGAGAGAGAGAGAGAGAGAGAGATGAGGGCAAAGGGAGATAATCGCTGGACGTCTGCCTTTTTCAAAACACAGGAGAGAGTGAGGGAGAGGGGGAAAACACATTAGCGTTGCTATTTGTATTTGAATATAGAGGAAAGCGCTGGACGTTGTAATTAGGCACGACACATCGCGCCCTGGGGACGTGGACAACCCCAGTTGCCTTGTCCTCCAAACCAACCTCTCTGGATATATTCACCAGAGAAAAGCGTGTGTGGCGGAGTATATATGTAGATATATATAATGAAGGCTGGCTGTACGATTCTGGCCCAGTGCAATATGCCCCACTGCGCACATACTTCATTTTGGCTGATTATGCTTGTATATGTATGAAGTTGTGCTCTACGGGCACTGGACGAACTTTACTAGGACGCGGTCATCACTGCAGTGACCACATTTCCGGTTGCGAATAGTGAGTTTAGAAGCACTGGAGCATATACGTTTATAGACAACTTTAGGTATCATTTTGGGCTCGTTGAGCTTCACGCGACTCGATCGTTTTCGAGACCGCGGTGTAAATCACCCTCTCTCCTCGCCGTTTCACCCCTTAATGGATCGTCACGCTAATCTCTGACAGACGGCAATGCTCTTTGCAACATCCTCGGTGGTCACCAAATAATACAAGTCTCGATTTCAAATCGCGCTATTTCGGTTTACGATTCCTATTTGCAGTTTTGCTTAAAACATTTGTCTTTGGTTTTGGCGCCATTTAACTGCCTTGTTGTTCGTGCTTTCGTTGGAGAAAAGAATTAGATAGAGAGAGAGAGAGAGAAATTTAATAGGGTTGAAGTTGGCTAAAAGGGTTTCGTCCATACATTCACCTGCGGCTTCTTATGTGCTGTTAAAATCTGTTTTAGGGGAAAAAGTCACTACAAGTCGATAAATTTTAGGCAGTAAATTTATGTACTAGAACTAAATCTGTAAAATTTGACCGAATTTTAGTGATTTTATTCTCAAAAGATAAATTAATCTTTAAAATGAAAAGAATTTTTTTCTTTGTTCTCTATGTAGGTCTGACTTCTACTAATGACAGTAACTTTCCAAATTACAAAAATTCGAGCAAAATTTGTCTGACTGCAATTGACTTTTACTACATGGTAGCCACAAGAAAATTACAGATTTAATACTTCTTCCAGGATTTTCCACAGAGATATTTATGAAATTCCAGTCAAAAATTTAAAGAAGTTTCTAGCCTAATAACACAGCTATAGATCTAAAATTCTTTTTGAATTTCCAAATGGGTGCTTTTCTACTAAGTGGTAACTTTTAACTATGGGAACATTTATTCAAAAATATTAATTTTTTTGAAAATTTTCTATGTAGATCTCTATAATGAAGCTTGGAAATAATTTTATACATATTTGAGCTTAAATTCATCTTTTAATTTTATATAAACAATTTTCAAAAAATTCGTTTAAAGGTGAAATAATAAGATTAAAAAAGTAACGTTTTGTCCATTAAAAATATAAAATACACCCAGAGAAATTGTATATTTGTCTCAGAAATAAATTATATTCTGAAGGAGCTTATTAAACGACAATTAAGTAATATTACAAAACATTTTAACATAAAACAATTTTTAAAAATATGTGATAAAAAAGGAAATTTTCAAAAAAACATAAACACTTACATTGAAAAGTAGCACATAAATTTTAAAACTCACACCTAAGTTTAAATAAAATAAATATGTTTTGGTGAAAAAATTCTCCAATATTTGTTTTATTATTTTTATCTTCTTGAATTAATAAATAAAAACTGATTTTTACTCACACCTGTTATTGATATGTTGAAGGCTAATAACATTTTTCCAATAAAAAACAAAACATTTGCATTACACGAATCGAAATTAGGCACCGGAATTTACAGGAATCAGAGTTTACAAATCAAAGAAAAAATTTATTACAGCCATAAAAATGAATAAAATCAAACAATATTTACAGAATATTAAAGAGATTTGTTTACTCTAAATCATTATTATTTTTATTTATTTTTATTGGTTAGGAATTCAGTGATTTTCGCGGAACTGGAGTTTACACATCATTAAAATACGCCCTAAAATGCTAGTCATTTTTATAGTTTTAAATCTAAAAATGCTATTTCTTTATACAAATTTAACATAAATGCAACTTTTTAACTTAATAATATAAATTGGAAACAAAATCGAACTAAAAATGCCAATACAAAAACAGAAAACACATAAAATGTAAACTCCAGTTTCAAATAAAAAAATAGTGGGGAAAGTATTAAAAAAATATTTTTACACTAATTTATTAATGAAAATGGGAAAACAACACAAGAAAATATACTATTTGAGATAAACTTTCGAAAACAAGAAATAAAAGCAAGATTAAAATAGACTTTGTGTGGAATAAACCATATTAAACTTCATGATTTCTGTGTGGACAATCGAGAAAAGTGCACTTTTGGGTAATTTCCAATTAAGTCATAACTTTCGTTCAAAATGAAAAAATATTTACGATTAAAATATTAATAAAAAAAAATGCTGAATATTAATTATGAAAAAATTTGAAGCAGATTAGAAAATAATTATTAAAGTTATCAAATACGGAACAGTGGTGAAAGCAAAAGTGCCCACTGAGTGAAGAATCACCCAAATACCAAAAAATTAGATAAAATTAGAAACCAAAAATTTTTCCATCCGTAGAGATTTTGTTGAATTTTAATTTACAATTTTCTTAAAAACTTTATAAACAAACAAATTTTCATGAAGTGGGGTCAGAATTCGTGAAATTTTCACAGAAAACAAAAAGTATTTTTTTTAAATCAAAATGGTGAGAAAACATTTCTATTTGGTCTTAAGAATGTCTCCACCAAAGAACAGAAAAAAATAATATTTTTTATAAAAGTTATTGCAAAATTAAGTTTTTTGCAACTTCTTAAATAAATTGTTATTTCTCCTAAATGAATAAACCGATTTAAGTGAACCAAGCGGGAATATAAAGGTAATGAAAAATACTTTCGTTCAGAATTAGAAAATTTTTAAAAAATTTATATTTTAATAATTATTTAATATATTTTTTATAATCAATTAATCTTTTTAATGTTCTGCGCCTTTTAAAAATTTTAAAAAAGTCTACATACACTTAAAACTGTAAGAAATTAAAATTCGTTGAGAAAATTTATGAACGACAACTATTTTAAAAGTTATAATGGAAATTATATCGAACGGAGATGCGATTTTGATGATTTTCAGAATTAAAACATTATTTTTAACTACGAAATGAACAAAACACTGTTGAATTAACTTTTTTATTCAATTATAAAACCATAAAAATTATTAAAAACTAAGTTCAGCGTTGATGCACTACACCGGGTCAATATAATTTGCATTATAGTTTTTAAATTAATTGGCGCTCATAAATTTTCTCAAAGCATTTTGATTTCTTATAGTTTTAAGTGTATGCAGATATTTTTTTTAATTTTTAAAAGGCGCAGAACATTAAAAAAAATGAATTGTTTATAAAAAATTTATTATATAATTATTAAAATATAAACTTTTAAAAAATTTTCTAATTCAGAACGAAAGTATTTTTCATTACCTTCATATTCCCGTTTGGTTTACTTATATCGATTCATTCATTTAGGAGAAATAACATTTTGTTTAAAAAGTTGCAAAAAACTTAATTTTGTAATAACTTTTATGAAGAATAATATTTTTTTCTGTTCTTTTGTGGACACATTCCTAAGGCCAAATAGAAACGTTTTTTCATCATTTTGATTAAAAAAAAATACTTTTTGTTTTCTGTGAAAATGCCTCGAATTCTGACGCAGTGATTTTATATTTAGAAAAAAATTTACTGTTTCTAATCTGTCGCTAGAATGACACCAATTAATATCTAGGTCTTCAAAATTAATTTAAATCACAACTAATAAAAAGTAACCACTCCCTCAGCAGAAGATAAAAAATTATTTTTTGATCAAACTTTATCATTTGTGTCGGATTGCTAATTGAATAATCTTCAACTAATTTGAAGCGAAATTTAGCTACTATTTCAATAGTTTGTGAGAATAGTCACTTTAAATCAGTCAAATTTCGCTAATTGTTAGGTAGAATGTTGCAGATTTAAAATTAAGAGACTAGTGCAACAGTGACGAGTAGGAATTCCAATTTTCCTTTTTTCCCAAAAAATAAAACCATTTAAAAGCAGCCACGCGAGATTTTCTCTCAGTCTCGACATCTTGAAAACTTTTAGACAACAGAAACAGAATTTAATCTCGGTGCATTAATCATTTTCTCGGGTGAGAATTTCCCTCCATGCACGATCGCCTTGGCGCCATTTACTGCGAAGTTATGGGGAAGAATAATTCCAGCTAACGAGCAACAAAGAGAAAATGAAGCACTGTTTCTTAGTTTGAAGATGAAAAGAGAAAGGAGGAAAAGAGGGACAGAGATGTAAAGGGTGGGAGAGAAAGGCAAACTGTCGAAAAGAGAAAGAGAGGGGAGTGAAGTAAAGTTGGTTGTCCTGATGTGCGCCACCACGAAAGTCCACGGTTGTATCGTGTTAAACTCTGAGGTTAATTCCCCTCGTTACGTCGCAAAATGCCACAGCGCTTTCCTCAGCGATCATCTACCCGGTTTCAAGAGAGGCCGCAATGCGGAATGAGGGCGGTGGAATGTTCTTGCTGTTCACTTTCTTTTTAACTGTTCCTTGCCTCATTATTCGCAAGACTTGTTCGTGACGCGTCGACATCAAGTAAATGTAATTAAATTGCATGACGTCTAAACTCCCCTTTTGCTTTTCCTTCAACTTTTTCGAATGACCGAAAGTGTATCAACTTGTACAAAATCGCTTAAGTTCTGATTCCACTTTCTGATTAGCTTTCTTCTCTCTTTTTTTTTTCTTTTTAAAACATAAATCTGCGCAAAAAAGCCACTTCTTTTTTTTATGACTTCTACTAAAAAAAAGGAGGATAAAAAATTTTATCCTCATTTACAATCAACTTTTCTTATTTTATTCACCTTTTAACTACACTTAGAATTTCACTCTTACTTACATATGTATATATGTAAGTAAGAGTGAAATTCAAATTAAGAGTTCAAATAAGAGTTTACTCAAATGTGACTTTTCTCAAATTTACATAACTCACATTTTTCTACTCTCACCTTCTCTACATTACATACTTTGTTTTGTTATAGAGAAAATTTGATACCGATTTATTGTTCATAATAATTAACAAATTTTACTTTCTTGGAAAATATTAACATTAGATGTAGGTCGTAAAAGAAGATGAATTAGATTCTGGAAGCGAGACTCGAGAGGATCAAGAAGGGTTATATTTACGTTGTGATAACAAGTTATCCTAGGGGAAATTGCTTCCTCGTGGTTTACAATATAGGTACAACAATTCTACTTGTTATAGAAAGTTTGTCTTTCTGAAGTTCCAAATCGAAATTCGTGCCTGTTTTTGTTACCCAAAAGGCTTACATCAATGATTATAGTTTCATAATAATGTCTGTTTTCCTAAGGAAAATAATATTTATGAAAAACAGTGGGCAATCTGTCTTTAAATTGTGAGAATTCAAGTAAACCGTGTCTGACTACAATTAATTTTTTTCTAATCACGGTAAATCGTTAGGTATTAAAATAACACCAAAATGGATTAAAATAACACTAAATTAGATTATTTTAATCCTTTTTGGTGTTATTTTAATACCTAACGATTTACCGTGATGATAATTTATTTTAAGGGGGTAGTCTGGTGTACTATTCTCTTTTGAAAGAATATTTCGGGCTTTTTTATTATAAAATAGAGTATAATAACATCAAATCTTTTTACAACTTTTTATTATTATTCTAAATTGTTAAAAAAAATTATTTTACTATTTTTAACTTGATATTATTATAGATATTTACAGGCAATAGATTTTTTTAAATCATCTGCACTGCTTTGTTTTTCTGTCTGAACAATAATAACTGTAAATATCTGTATAACAATATCATGTATAAAGCAGTGTAATATTTTTTTCAAGATTTTATAATAATAACAAATAGTTCTAAGAATATTTGATGTGCCTGACTGCATTAAAATATTCTGCAACAGTTTAATCCTTCTACGATTAATTACTACGATTATTAACACCAAAAGGATTAAAATAATCTATTTTTGTGTTATTTTTAACTATGAATGAAATTTTATTTTAAATAAAACACCAAAGTCAAGAATTTGTAAAAATTCAACAAATTTAGCTTCTCCAGAGAGAATAGTAAGTTAGTTACTAACTAACTTAGTAACATAGTTACTAATTTAATAAATAACAATTAAATTCTTCTCTGATATTCAATTATTTTACAAAATTTTAATCAAATTCTTGTCAAAACATCAATTATTTTCAAAAGTTTTCTAAAATTCCATAATTTTCAATAGCTACTATTTCAATAAAATTTTCCAAAAGTAAATTCCATTATTAAAAAAAATTTCAATACAATTCTACGCAAACATTCAATTATTTTCATTAATAATAAAAATTTTTACAGAAATTTAATTATTTACAAATTTTTATATAAATTTCTTCGCAATAATTCAATTATTTTCATAAATAATAACATTTCTTCAGAATTTAATTATTTTTATAAATAATAAAATTCTTTTAGGAATTCAATTATTTTCATAAATAATAAAACTCATTGCAGAATCTCAATTATTTTTAATGTAATTTTACTCAAATTCCTTGAAAAATGTAATTATTTTTAAAAATCTCATTAAAATTCGTCCAAAGAATTTAATGATTTAATAAATTTGTTGTTAACATTTTTTATGAGAATTTAATTTTCAGAATCATGAAATTTATAAATTATTTATATTTGTATTTAAAGAATTGAATTCTCATAAAATTTACTATTAAAAATGGTTTTAAAAAGTAAATTTCGGTTTAAATTTTAGATTACATTTCAATATTAAAAGCATCATAACGTGGATTTTTAGAAATAATTAAATTTTAAAAAGTTTCAAACTAAAATCATTAAAATTCCTAATTTTTCATATTTTTGACAAAAAATTCTGTAGAAATAATTCTTTTTAAAAGTTTAATAGGATTTTTATTGAAATTATTTCAAGTTTTTATTTTTTAATTTATATTTATTGAAGAATTGCCGAATAATTGAAATTTTATAAAATTGAACTGTAAACGAATAAATTTGAAAATTCTCATAAAACTCACCGCAACGTTTTAATTATTTTTCATAAAATTATAATTAAATTCTTTGAAAAAAGTAATTATGTTCATGCAAATTTTATTAAATTAAATTCTCGTAGAAATTACTAATAAAAATGGCTTTAATAATAAATTTCAGTTAAATTTTTAGGTTATACTTAAGTTTCCGAATAATTAAAATTTTTCAAAATTGAATTGTAAACGAATAAATTTGAAAATTCTCATAAAACTCACCGCAACGTTTTAATTATTTTTCATAAAATTATAATTAAATTCTTTGAAAAATTTCTTTTCATTTTCATGCAAATTTTATTAAAATTCGATAAAAGAATTGAATTATTAAAAAATTTGTTACTAAAATTCTTTGAGATTTGAATTTTCAGAAACATTCAATTATTCAATAAATTATTTACTTTTACATTTAAATAATTAAATTCTTGTAGAATTTTTTTATAAAAATTGATTTAAAAATGAATTTCAGTTAAAATTATAGATTATAATTCAATATTTAAAGAAATATAGAGTGAACTTTTTGGAAATAATTGAATTTTTTTTAATATTATTTGAAGCGGTTTATTTTCTAATATGCATTTAAATAGAGAATTGATGAATAATTGAAATCTCGTGAAATTGCTTAATTAATTATTATTAAAAATAATAGATATAAAGTGAAATTGTAGTTAAAAATGGTTGAAAATAATAATAATTGAATTGAAATAATGAAAATAATTTTGAAGAAGTATAATATTCTTCTAATATAAAATAATGATTTTATTACTTGGTCGTCTTTAAATATTGTAAAATATGAAGAAATCGATCGATGTCTTCATGTTTTATAATTATAAAAAAATGAAATAAACACAAATTTCATTGATTGTAAAAAATAACACCAAAATTGATTATTTTAATCTTTTTTAGTGTTAATTTAATCTGCAACACGTTTTAATGCCTCACGATTTACTGTGTACTGAATTTTGCTACTGACAAACTTTCCTAAAGCTACAAGAAATTCAAGTAATCTATTATTTGAATCAAATAAATTGTTTAAAGCGCATATTTACAGTAGTATAAATTTTCTTTTAAAAATTTTTAGAGAACAGAAATTTTTTTTATGCAATAGTTGACATTTTTTCTTCTAAATAGAGCTTGCGACACTTTTGAATATGAAAGGAGAATAGTCTACACAATGCTGAAAGAAGGACGCGTGCTGTTTTTATTAGTGGCATTACAAAAAAGGAAGATAACTTTGGCACCCTTTGCACGCGAAACTTCCACGCTCTCGCAAATCCTCAGGGAATCTGAAATTGCATGCTGCCACTCGAGCCCAACTTTCACATTTTTCCTACTCTGTCGGTTCTCCTCTTGCCGCGGAGACGAGACTCAGCGTACTTATATAAGACGTTTCATGCGATACCGTTGAAACGGAACTTTCATTTTCACCTTTCTTTCTTTCGACAAGGGTGTGAGTAAAATACTTCTCTTTTAAATCTTGTTTTTTATTAGCAATTCCAATCCTAAAAAAATGGGCAAAATTCCTTATGTATTTCGCTGGCTATTGATGAATAGGGACTGCAGCGATTTTAATGAGTTTTAGAGAAATTATTAAATTCCTTCTGGAAGCGAATAAAAATTGCGAAATAAATAACTGTTACTAAAAATGTCTGACTAAAAAATTGTTGCACTACTGAAAAAAAATTTGATTTTAGGTTAACTTTTCAATAGGAAAAACCAATCAGCTCGATATGTTTATCTTCAACTCTTGTAGTGTGTCTGACTTAAATAAACTTTTTCTACTGACAACTTATTTTAAACTTTTAATAACGTTACAAAATTATGTTTGACTACAATTGACTCTTACTACTGATAATCTAATTGCAATTCCTGTCAACTGTTAACTAACATATGTGACGCGATCTGAAGAAAGGGACCTTAAAAGCAAATCACTTTAAGGTTATGTTAGCGTTAGTTTTTTCTTATTTAAAAGTTTCTTTTTACTTATTGCAAATTAAAATCAGTTTTTATTAAATATTTCAGTTGTTCTGAAGTCTTAAACATTTATAAATCTAATTGAAAATTGATGCTTTTTTTGTATTTTCATTTAAAAAATAGCAAACATAACCTATAATTTTTTGCTTCTAAGGTCCCTTTCTTCAGATCGCGTCACATATGATAATATAACAATTTCTGATAAAATCCACTCACAATACAAAAAAGAATACTATTTGACATCCATCACAAAAAGCACACAAAATTTAAGAAAATTCTGCCTCACTGTAGCTGCCATTTACTACTTAATTCAAATAAACCCGAGCGAATGGGGTCAAAAGATAATCTGACGTATTTTTTTCAGAGGCAAAAGTGTAAAAATAATATAAGGGGGAATGATAAAAAACTTAAAATAGCTTCCGTAATACTTGAACTGCTGCTAAAAAAAACTTTTTTACATCATTTTTATAATAGTAAAAAAAAATCTCGGAAAATTAAACCCTAATGTTATTACCCTAATAGTGGATATTTAAAACAAACTTGATTTTTAAAATTAATAAAATACGAGAATTTTACTACTTGGTTGAGAGAATTATTTTTTTTATCAATATAAAGTTGCCCGGAAAAGAAGATAACGGAAACAATAAACCTGAATAAAAGAATGACTCGAATATTGCGCCCGGATGAAATAAGGTCTCCGCAAAAAAACTATATATATATACACACACATCCAGGTAGTAAAAGGGCTTTTATCGAAAGCCTAGAGCGTAGAGGTCGGAAATATTAAATGAATTCTATTTAGCGACCTTTCAACGGCCTTCATATTTTAACCATGAGGACTCGTGAAACTCTGTTATTATTTACGAGCATTGCACATTATCCAAAATATATGAGATATTCGGCGCCATTTGTTAGTAACGATCATTAATCTCACAAATGAAAATTAGTTTGCATTTCGAAAATGCACTCCCCCTCCTTCTCTATACCAATATTCTCATTTCGTTTTACTTACAAATATATGTATATACATGTGCGTCGCGAAACAATAAAAAAAAAATACTGATCTTTCAATTACTCTTTCGATTTGTTCATTATTTATACACATTTTATCAATTCGATAATACACTCAATAATATTTAATCCAACCGGGATTAATACAATGTTTATTGATAAAAAAAAAACAGAAAAAATATACAAAAAAATCCATTTGATGCTTTTAAATCACTTTTGCGATTAATTATTTCAGTTTAATGGAGTCCTGCGGTTATAACGATTCTGTTAAATTCAATACAACAAGTGCTTTTGAAAATTACTGCAAGTAGAAAATATTTAATGAAAATATCTATTGGGAAATAAATTAATCTTGATATTTTCCTTGATTGTGTTTATAAATGTTTATAATGCAAAATTGGATGGGAATTTTAGTTACTGCACTTCAGGTTTAGTTAAATGAGTTTAAGAATATTTGCACAAGGGTATAGTTATTAAAATTAGATAATACAGAAAATAAAATATTTGTAGCAATAACAAAATGAATATAGAAACTATTGTTATTTTAGGACAAATTATCGGTAGTTGAAGTTGAATTCAGTAAAGCAAAATTGACTTAAACTCTTGGAAGTATAAGTCAGATTAACAGTAGTAATGGTCAATTATTTTAAATTTTCTAATGTAGCATAATATTCTAGAATTTTTTATTTATTTATTTTTTTATTTATTTCTTTAATTCTCAGCAGTCAAAGACAGTGAAAATCAGGCTGTTGAGTTCATGTTAATTTAGAATAATTTTTCAGTAGTATAAGTCAACTAAAATCAGACATATGTCATTGGATTCTTCAGATTAAATTATGAGTAGATATTCACTTGAATTCTTAAAATTATAAAATAAATTATTAGTAGTTTTAGTCAGTTTCAAGTCAGGCATTTTATTAGAATTATTGTTTTAGGAAATATTATCGCAGTAGTAAACGTCAATTACGACAAAACATAAATTTATTAAAACTTTGTTAATTGAAAATAAATTTTTAAGTAACTAAAAGCAGCAGCAAAAGTTACTTGAAATCAACTATATATATTTTTGGAATTAATTTCATTTAATTATAAATTATAATCAATAAAACATTATTTATAGTCAGACATACGTTTCTTAAATGTTTATTCTTTTAAAGTAAACTATCAGTAGTCAAAGTCTATTAAAGGTAGAACACAATTTACATGAATTCTTTCAATTTAAAAAGTGATTGTCAGTAGTATAAACCATTTTCAGACAGATATTGTCAATTTGAATTTTTGTAATTTGAAAATAAATTTTCAGTAGTTAAAGTCATTTGAAGTTAGACATATTTTTAAGAATTGATATATTTTTTGAATAAATTATTAGTAATGATGAGAGTAAATTAAGATCTGAAACAAGATTTAAAAATACTGTTATTTTGGAACAAACTATTAATAGTCTTAGTTTACTGAATTACATTCCGTTCCAGTTAATTAGAGTTAGGAAATTTACTGAATTTTTGTAATTATAGGATGAATTACCAAATAAAAAAAATTTAATTAATTAATTAATTAATTTGAAGTCAGACATTTTATTGAAATCACTATAATTAACTATGTTAAACTTCATTTTCTTACATTCATTCTGTCCGTGGTTTGAAGTTAGTTTCTGTGATTAAGTTAAATAAATAATGTTTTATTAATAATTTATAAGACCTTTCTTTTTACTTTAAAAATAATTGATTGAGAAATCAAAAATATGCAGGTATTTTTTTATGATTTACAAAATAAAATAGTATTAAAAATTAAAGAATATTTGCAAACATTAATAATTAAAGTGGATTAAGTGCTAAAATTATTATTTTATATTATAAAAATATTGTTGCTAGACTGAGAAAAAAAAATTTTTTAATAATGGGACAGAATTCGTGAAATTTTCACAGAAACCAAAAACTATTTTTTTTTAATTAAAATGATGAAAAAACATTTCTATTTGGTCATAAGAATGTGTCCACCAAAGAAAAGAAAAAAATATTATTTTTTATAAAAGTTATTGCAAAATTAATTTTTCTACAACTTTTTGAACGAAATTATAAACAAATAATTTTTTTAATGTTCTGAGCCTTTTAAAATTTTTTAAAAAATATCTACAAACACTTAAAACTATAAGAAATCAAAATCCGTTGAGAAAATTTATGAGCGACAATTATTTTTAAAGTTATAATGGAAATTATAATATTTTCTTTAAAAAGTTGCAAAAAAATTAATTTTGCAGTAACTTTTATAGAAAACAATTTTTTTTTGTTCTTTGTTGGACACATTCATAAGACCAAATAGAAATGATTTTTTATCATTTTGATTTTAAAAAAATACTTTTTGTTTTCTGTGAAAAATTCACAAATTCTGACCCTAATTGAATTCTTTTTTATTAAAAATAATTAAAATTCTGCAATAAGTTTTATTTATTCATGAAAATAATTGAATTATTGCGAAGAAATTTGTACAAAATTTGTAAATATTTAAATTCCTGTAAAATTTTTATTATTTATGAAAATAAATAACTGTTTGTGTATAATTTTATTAAAATTGTTTTTAAATAATAGAATTCTTTTGGAAAATTTTATGAAAGGTATTGGAAAATATGGAATTTAACAAACTTTTTGAAAATAATTGAAATTTTGACAAGAATTTGAATAGAATTTCATGAAATAATTGAATATCAGAAAAGAATTTTATTATTTATTAAAATAATTTAAATTTTGATGGGAATATAAAAAAATTGTTAAACAGAACTGAAATTTTGCCAAAAATGTTATATGGTAAAATTAAAAAAATTGTATTTCTGCAATCATTTCTAACGTCTTCAAAATTCTATTAGTTTAGTGTTTTTAAATTTTTAATTATAAAATCTTCAATAAATCTATTATTTTTAATAAATTTTTAAATATATGTTGACAAATTTATCTAATTTTAGAAGATTTTGAATTATTAAAATTTTTTTAAATATCTAAGTTTATTAAAATTTCTAATTTAATTCATTTAACATTGAAAGTTTCTAAAATTTCAAATTGAAACTGCGTTTGAAGTTAATTGATTTACGTAAATTGTAATCGCAACTCTTTTAAAATTTAATTAATTCAGTTAGGTAAAATTATTCATTAAATAATTTATTTACTTTACGATGGTTGTTCAAGATTTAAGTTATTTCAAAATAAATGTTCATCAGAAATTGGAAAAATTGAAGGTTTTGTAATAGAATTCGCAGTAATTTTATAGTTTATGAGTTAACTTAAAAAAAGACACAAAAATTTAGAATTTTTTTATGAATCTAATTTTTTTAGGATACTTTTAATAAAAATTCCAGGGTTTTCCCTCAATTCCTTATTTCAGAATATGATTATTATAATTATAGAAATATTAAAACTATATTTTTCAATTCCTATTTTATTTTTATAATAAAATTTGTCTTAAAAATTTTGACATTCTGTTATTTTTAAAATTCCTAATTGTATTTGAAAAATTGAGTGAGTAGTCAATCGCGTGCTAATTGTTGCTAGTATTAGATCCATTTTTTTATATTTATTTTATTGAAAGAGAAATTGCTAGTAGTTGTAAACGTCAATTATGGTAAGATATGATATTTCTGAAATTATTTTAGTTTTAAAATAAATTATCAGAAGTCAAAGTTATGTTCCTAAAGTTTCGAACGTTCAAATGAACGACATTATTTTTTAACTTCTTCCAATTTGTATTTTATTTATAAAAAAATTATTTTTTAGAATAAAACATATCAATTCGAAATTAAATATTGTTGAATTTCAATTACTTTTATTTTTTCGATATTAGTTTTCAAAAACATTAAAGGTGAAAAAAATTTTCGTTCATTTGAACGTTCGAAACTTTAGCCCCAATCAAAGTTTATTTAAGTTAGACCCAATTGAGTTGATTTTCAATCATTCAACAACTGATTTTTAATAGTAAAAATAAATTATAGCCAGACACGGTTTATTTGAATTCTTGTAATTCTGCGAAATTTACAGTAGTAACATTTAATTTCAGTCAGACACAATTTAATTTAATTTCTAAAATTTGAAGACTCATTGTCAGTAATAGGCGACTATTCAAGTCAGAGCCAATTTACTCGACGCCTGTATTTAGATAATTGACTCCTGTAATCTGAAGACTGATTAACAGTATACTGACAGTCAATTCAATGAAGATAATTCATTTTTTTATCGCTGGATTTTCACATGACTTTTTCAAATCAAATGATTTATTTCTAGCGTCCATGTAGTGAACATTTATAATCCCCATTCTAACAGTTTCGTGTACCTACGCATCAACTGGAAATATTCAATCTTCCTCCATTTATGAAAGCAACTCGAAACGACTTGAAAAATGACGATAAAAAAATAATAATCTAACAAGAGAAGTGTTTCTTTTTAACTACCTATAGCGTGTCCATCGACAATAAACTACAAAGTATAACGAGTACGAGGACTGCATAAAATTCCGTTGAAAAATCAATTAGCTGAAGGAAACTCGAATAATAATAATAATCACTCGGAAGTGATGCAAAAGGGCCCTGAGATCGAAGGTCGTTGCATTTGACCCTCTCTCAAAAGGTATTCATCGTGAAGCGGATCAACGACGACAGGAAGAACGAAATGATGGCGGGATACGGTAACCGGATAGACGCTAGACGGTCCGATCTAGACGAAAGATCTTTATTGCCGAAAATCCATTATTTTCCCCATTAGATCGCACGGTCCGATCCTTCCGGGCGGGGCATTTTCGTTTAGCAGTTTTTCTTCCGATTCACGTCGTTTATGACTGGCCACCTATGTATATATAGACTTTTTCTCATCCGCCATTCTTCTCACTTTGAATGTATGTATGTATATACACACCTCGCACCTAGGAAAAGCGTCAGCTTTAACTCTCTCTCTCGAATCTTTTTCGATCTCGTTTCAAACCTTCCTGTTTTCTATATTCCCTGCGCTCACCCTTCATCTCCCCCCTCTCTCGCCCTCCTTCCACGGATCGCTCGTTTTAGATTGAACGGAAACAGTTCTAGCCTGTCCTCTTGTTTACATGCAACTACTATAGACGCCTCGAATATTGGATACCGAAATTCGTTACTGGCGAAACATTTTTTCTTTTTACCTTCTTTACCCTCTTTTTCCAAACCAATTTCTCTTCGACTACCAAAGTTACATCAAGACATTCATATTATTATGTTTTCCATATTTGACAAAATGGGTAAAAAAAATGCTTTACCATTACATTTTGCTTAAAACTTCTTTTCGAATTCTTGGAATTTTCTTTTATCTACTTACTTCTTATTTTAATTCAACGAAACTATAATTGTGGTTTTCATAAGGTAATTAAAATCAATAATTGTGTCACGCTCCGAAGAAAAAGGTACCTAAGAAGCAAAAAATTTGAGGTTATGTTTTTAATTTTTTGAGGCAAATTACAAAAAGAAAATCAATTATTAACTAAAAATTATTGATCTTCAAGTGTTTCTTAAATCCAAAATATTCATTGAAAATTTGTTTCGAATTCAAATAGTTAGAAACAAACTTTTAATTAAGATAAATCTAACACGAACCTAACCTATAGTTCGTTTGCTTCTTAGGTACCTTTGTTGGGAGCGCGTCACAATTCAAGTACTAACAATCAGTAGGTAAAGTAAATCATAGTCAAAGCTAAATTTCTGGAATTCTCGCAATTGTAGGATAAAATGTCATTGATTAATGTCAAATCAAGTTAGAAGGATATTATTAAAAGTACTTTAAACTTAAGATAAAGTATCAGTAGTAAGAAGCCATTATGGTCAGAAAAAAATTGTTTTAAAAATTTGCAATATGTTATCAGTAATTAAAGTCCATTTAAATCAAACACAATTTAATAGAATTCTTCTAATATTAAGTGTAATTTTTATCAGTAGTTAAAGACAATAATAGTGGTTATGAATACAAATTTCTTGAATTCTTGAAGTTATAGAATAAATTATTATAATGTGTATATTACAATCAGACACAAACTTCTTTAAATCTTGTTACTCCAGAAGAAAATATAAGTAGTCTAAGTATAATTAGATCACACACAAATATCTTTTAATTTTTATAATTTAAAGATTTATTTTTATTAGTAAGTTTAAAATTAAGATTTGGTCAAATTCTAAGTTAGGCATTTGGCTACATACCGTTTTAGAAAAATTAAAAATTTCAAAATAAATAGATCTCATCGTTTGCCCACAATCAGACAAGGATTAAAAACTCTTAAGGGGAGGCACCACCCCCAACTTTGACCCCTTTAAATTTAAATTATTAAAGTAGGTTATATTTTTTTTCTTGCACCATTTTTAACCCTAAAATATATAGGATGGTCCAAAATTTGAAATTTTAATTTTTGAAGAGGTTAGAATTTTTATCTTTTCAATAATTGCATATTTTTGCAAATCCATGCGAGAGGTTGTTTAAAACTATAAAAGAAGCTTAGAAAAAAATTTGCGTTAAAAAATATTGAAAATTGTAAGAGAAGATTAATTTTGATTGTTCAAATTTTACAACTTTTGACATATTTCCAAGTCTTGGACCAATAATCTTTTTGAGAATATCAGTGTTAACAAAAATTTATTCGCTAAATGCAAAAACCATGTCGAATAACTTATTTACTAGATTAAAATTTAAACGTCTATTAAAATTTTAACCTAGAAAATAAAATTAATTTTGACAGACGTTAAAATTTTAATCTAGTAAATAAGTTATTTGACATGGTTTTGGCATTTAGCGAATAAATTTTTATTAACACTGATATTCTCAAAAAGATTATTGGTCCAGGACTTTGGAAATATGTCAAAAGTTGTAAAATTTGAACATTCAAAATTAATCTTCTCTTACAATTTTCAATATTTTTTAACGCAAATTTTTTTCTAAGCTTCTTTTATACCCAAGCAAAAATTGACAACTGGCGCAGTACTGCGCCAGTACTGCCCAGTACTGGGGGAGTACTGGCCGCCATGGTTGAACCAGTACTGGTATTTGACCTAAATGATAACGCTTTTCCGTACTGGTTTGACGTTACTGGCGCAGTACTGGCAACCAGTACTGGTTTAGTACTGGCGCAATACTGGCCCAGTACTGGGGAATTTTAAATTTAATATTGCTTATAAAAGTGCAGTTGAACTTAAAGTAACTAAATTTAAGGATAGAATGATACTTTCTTAATCAGAATTATTAAAAATTTTAAATAACAATAATTAATGGCTTATTTTTACTGCGAATTAGTTAAATTTTGCTAAATAATTAATAAAACGATTTGTTGTATCAATTTATATGAAAAATTTAACTATTTTCTTGATAATTTATTTTCCAAATGTTTCGAATTTGAAAATTATTGAAATTTTATTTAATGTTTACACTGTAAAAAATTTAGGGAGTTAACGGACTCGGGAGTTAAATTTTTAGAGTTAAAAATTAACTCCAAAAGAGAGTTAATTTATTAACTCCCTTCCTTTAACACCCGTGCGAGTTATTTTTCCATGGGGAGTTGGCATTTGGGAGATAAATTTTAACTCTCTTTATTTAACTCCTCTGGCATTGACTCCCCAATGGGTGCGACTTTTATAGAATCCCCTGGGGAGTTAAAATTTAACTCCTTTTTTTACAGTGTAAAATATTAAATAATAGCAAAAATTAATACGAGAAAATCGTTTCTAATTAAAAAACAAAATTTAGTATGTCAATGTAATTAAATGTGCTAAAACAAAATACCATAGAGTCTTTCTAACTTGTAGAAAAACTTATTTTTTAATGGGAAAAATATTATTTTAATGTAAAAAAATTAGGCTAAAAAATTCTTTCTAATATTTTTTCTGTCTATTAAAAATTCGTATGAATAATTGTTTTGTTTAATAAAAATGTTGTCAAATAAGAATGTTAAATACATTAAAATTTGATTTATTATTATTATTATTATTTTTAATCAATCTTGATTAAAAATTTAAAAAAATTAAATAAATTATATATGTATATATTATATTTACTTATATATAGATATAAACAAAAATTAAATTAAATAGTGAAATTTTTTTCTTTCTTGCAGACAAAGATTTACGCAGTTCTGGCGTTAAAATATGTATCTATATACTACTGCACCGGTACTTGTTTGTTGTGTTGTCTTCGTAATAATACCATAGTACTGGCACAGTACTGGCATACCAGTCTTAAAGTCCAGTACTGGCGTAGTACAGAAATTTTATTGAAGCCAGTACTGAACCAGTACTGGTAAACCAACTGCTGGCTCGCCAGTACTGGTGCAATACTGCGCCTGTTGTGAATACTGGAATTTGACAGAAATTTTTACTTGGGTAGTTTTAAACAACCTCTCGCATGGATTTGCAAAAATATACAATTATTCAAAAGATAAAAATTCTAACCTCTTCAAAAATTAAAATTTCAAACTTTTGACCGTCCTATATATTTTAGGGTTAAAAATAGTGCAAGAAAAAAAATATAACCTACTTTAATAATTTAAATTTCAAGGGGTCAAAGTTGGGGGTGCTGCCTCCCCTTAAATTAGTTCTAGTATCTTACAAAAAATTTTGAAAAAAATCGATCGATACATACATTCTTAAAAGTGAAATTTTATTTTTAAAATTAAAATTTTTCTTCGAAAATTAAAAAAAAAAAATTTTTACATTTTTATTAAAAAACTACGTGAAAAAACAAAAATTTCCATTATAAGAGCGTCCAATTTGATCAATTTTTGACCGAATTATAAGCATTTCAAAAAAAAAAAAAAAAAAAAATTACGTGAAAAACGTGTTTTTTCAAAAACCTGTAACTCTGAAACCGCTCGATAAAAAAATTTGAAAAAAATCATAGTAGCTAATTTTAACGAGCACTAAAAGAAAAAAAATATTTGAAAAATATTTGAGATGCAAAATTCCGATTTGGTGTGGAACGCCCCATATTTTTTACATGGATTCTTATGATGATAGAATGTTTTTTAAATTTTGAACCTTCAAATGAAATATTTTTTATTGAAGATATTGTATAATAAATTATTAATCATAAAAATTAAAAAAAATTGAAAAACTAAAATTTTATCTTTAAAAGGAATAAAAATTTAATTTTAGAAGAAATAAATAATTAGTAAAAATAAATAGCAAACATAATTTGTAGTCTAATTCAATTTATTGAAATTTAATAATTAAAAGATACATGTTTAGTAGTTTAAGTTAATTATGGTTTAGTAATTATCGTTATCAAGAATCTAAGTCATCAGTAAATATTAATTGAATTCATACATTTTTCTTTAGAACTCATTTTATTTTAATATACATTTTTAGTAGTCAAACGCCATGAATGGTCAGCTGTAAACTTTTTGAATTATTATTATTTTAAAATAAAATTTCAGTATTCAAAGTCCATTAATGTTAAACACAGTTTAGTCGAATTCTTGTAGTTTGAACATTTATTGTCAGTAGTAAAGACAATTTATAGTCAGACGATGTTTATTTAATTTTTAGTAATTCTAGGATAAAGTTTCAGTAGTAAAACTTATAATTTATTAACTTAATAATTCTATATTTTATTCTTACGTTTTTAGTATAAATTTCCAGTAGTACGATTTAAATGTAGTCGCAGACACAATTAAATACAATTTTAAAAATCTCAAAACTGATTGTCAGTAGTAAAAATACAATTACGTCAGACATAAGTTTCTTTAATTTTAAAAAATTTTTAGAATAAATTATCAGTATTGTAAATGTCTATTTAAGTAAGGCGCACAGTGAAGGGCTTCGAAATTTCTACCCTTGTAATGTATACTATTTTTCTTTATATAAAGTAATGATATTTTTTCAAATTATTAAAATTTTATTATAACATTGCAGCACTTATTAAAATTAATTTATAAAATATTTAAATTTAATATTTAATTAAAATGTTTAATGTTTAGGGGACAATGGGGAGTTATGAAGCATGGGGAGTTGTGAAGCACGGCCACAGAACTCGTATAGTAATTGTTTTGATAGATGTCACTTACTCTGAATATTTTTTCACCTAATATCTTCGTTTTGTAATTGGATTCATTCCGATAGCAGATATTTTGCATATCTTTCAAGACAATACCCGCGTGGAAGAGGAAGCTTGGGCGAAATCCAGCAAAGTATGGCAAAGCTTGGCAAAATTCGGCAAAGCTTGGCAAAGTATGGCTAATGAGCGTTTCCCAAACTTTGGAATGTACATGATTAACAACGATTATTAAAGTACGCGGACACTTAGGAAAAGTATAGAAACAAGAAAATAGATATGGGAAAATAAAAAATTTATTATTTTTTTATTATTTTTTTTGAAAATTGAAAATCTGAATTTCTGGAGCATGGCAAAGTTCGGCAAACCTTGGCAAAGTATGGGAGAATAAAAAATTTATTATTTTTTTATTATTTTTTTGGAAAATTAAAAATCTCAATTTCTGGAGCTTGGCAAAGTTCGGCAAAGCTTGGCAAAGTATGGGAGAATAAAAAATTTTGAATTTTTTAATATTTTTATGAAAAATTAAAAATATCAATTTCTGAAGCTTGGCAAAGTTCGGCAAAGCTTGGCAAAGTATGGGAGAATAAAAAATTTTGAATTTTTTTCTATTTTTGTGGAAAATTAAAAATCTCGCATTTTGGAGCTTGGCAAAGTTCGGCAAAGCTTGGCAAAGTATGGGAGAATAAAAAAATTATTTTTTTTTTCTTATTTTTTTAAAACATTAAAAATCTCAATTTCTGGAGCTTGGCAAAGTTCAGCAAAGGTTGGCAAAGTATGGGAGAATAAAAGATTTATTATTTTTTCACATTTTTTTGGAAAATTAAAAATCTCAATTTCTGGAGCTCGGCAAAGTTCAGCAAATGTCGGCAAAGTATGGGAGAATAAAAAAACCATTATTTTTTTCTATTTTTATGGAAAATTAAAAATCTCCCATTTTGGAGTTTGTCAAAGTTCGGCAAAAGTCGGCAAAGTATAGGAGATTGAAAAAATTTTTTTTTAATATTGTTTTGGAAAATTAAAAATCTCAATGAAGAAAAAATAGTTTTTTTATTCTCCCATACTTTGCCAAGGTTTGCCGAACTTTGCCAAGCTCCAGAAATTGAGATTTTTAATTTTCCAAAAAAATGTGAATAAAATAATAAATTTTTCATTCTCCCATACTTTGCCAAGCTTTGCCGAACTTTGCCAAGCTCCAAAATGCAAGATTTTTAATTTTTCATAAAAATAGAAAAAAATTCAAAATTTTTTATTCTCCCATACTTTGCCAAGCTTTGCCGAACTTTGCCAAGCTCCAGAAATTGAGATTTTTAATTTTCCAAAAAAATAATAAAAAAATAATAAATTTTTTATTCTCCCATACTTTGCCAAGGTTTGCCGAACTTTGCCATGCTCCAGAAATTTAGATTTTCAATTTTCAAAAAAAATAATAAAAAAATAATAAATTTTTTATTTTCCCATATCTATTTTCTTGTTTCTATACTTTTCCTAAGTGTCCGCGTACTTTAATAATCGTTGTTAATCATGTACATTCCAAAGTTTGGGAAACGCTCATTAGCCATACTTTGCCAAGCTTTGCCGAATTTTGCCAAGCTTTGCCATACTTTGCTGGATTTCGCCCAAGCTTTCATTTCCACGCGGGTATGTTCAACCTTTCGTTTATAAAGTTTTTTTGAGTGTTCCTTTTTGTAGAATTCTTACAAAATTCGCGAACAAATCAAAAAGATAAGTTCACCTATATAATAACCAGCAATGATTAGGTTCTTGAAATTCAAAAGGATTTATGCAAAATCTCAATAAAAAATATTTACCAAAAAATATAATTTTTAGCGATTTTTAGTAGTGCTTCACAACTCCCCATGATTTTTAAAAACTTGAAAAAGCAGCTTTTTAGCCCAACTGAAAAAAATTGTCGATTTTATTTTATTTCATGCAAATTCTTTAACCAGTAAGCATATTTGAAGACCCTCTAGAGATTCAAGTGGAGAAAATTTGAAAAAAAAATTTCTTTTTGAAGTTACAACTCATAAACAAAGCGTGCTTCATAACTCCCCATTCTCCCCTACTAAAATGAGTAATTTTTAAAAATAATTACAGATTTTGTATATTTAAATTTTCAGAACTTGTTGATAATAAATTAATAGAATATAAAGTTTTCTTGTTAATTTTTCGTCTCATTTTATGTACCTACGAATAAAAATCAATCAATCATAAAAATCAACCAAAGCACAAATCTTCGACTTTCTGTTGCGAAATCGAAGACTACGTACTTTCGACTGAAGTATAAAGAAAAATTTATTTCTACCCACAAACAGACAAATATATAATTTTATCCTTATAGATTTTCTAAAATTTAATAATTCTTTTTCTTCACTTCAATGACAAATATTATAAATTTATAAATCAAAATTGAGAAATAAATAATATAATAATATAATAAATAAATAATAATAATATTCATTACTGAATTCAAAATTATATTTAAACCTTGTGCAATCAAAAATTTTCACTTCCACTCAATTTTCCAAAGGGAACTTTTGACTGGAAAATTTTGAAGCTCAATAAACATACATGTAAACTTTGAAGCGACAGGCCAATTTATAACGTTCAAATTCAATTTCAACTGATACTTGATTTCAAAAATATTTCCTCTCCATATTTAAAAGTAATTGAATTTCATACAAAAAAAAACGTTATTGACTTTTAATTCTTTAAAAAACATTCTCCAACTATAGTAGATGAATTTCAAAAACCAATCGACTCCCAAAAAAATACGAAAATATAAGCACACGATTTTTCTTTCAAGGGAAAAAAAATGTAAAAAAAAATGTAAAATAAATGTACGAAAAAAAGAGGCTGATCGAAGACATGTATTAGGCGAATGATATTTAATAAATAAATAAGCAAGGAACCCTGTAAGTTTTTTGAAGCAGAAGCAATTTATTTGGGGTTGTTGAACGGGATTCGTTCCTGGGGTGTAAAATATTATGAAAATACATAATATCTGATGGCGGTTAAGCCACAGCGAGGAGACTGACTCTCGGGTATTGCCTTAGGAACGAGCTTTTATGGAGTTTTTATAACGCCATGTTACGAGGTGGAGGGTATACACCGTGCATATAACCTTCTTGTGTGTGCCTGACTCGTACAGGTCCTTCTCAAAAAATAAAAATATTATTTTTTAATTATACTCTTATTAAGGACTGCCATTTTTCACCACCAGGACACAGGAAATCTTTTTTCTATAAACAAATTTTAATTTACTATATTTAATAACCTCTTTCCACGGCAAATATTTTTAAACTGATTTTACAAAAAGGCGCTAATCGTCATTTAAGAATTTTTTAAAAAATACTTTCTATACTTCGCATTCCTGCCCTGTGGCAATTTTCCATTTTGTCAATTCGGAATTCACAAAAGCAAATTTCAAAATATACAGTATCTTAAATTAAAACTGCATTTCTGTCTTAAAATATAAGATTTTCTAATTTTCTATTTGAGGAGAGATAAAAAAAAGTAAACAACATAAGTTCCATACAGAGTTGAGAGGCCAAGGAATAACTTGAATGTGAATATAAGAAGCAAAAATTTACCTCAAAAGATTCGTTCTCCTGCAGTCGGGTGGGTTTCACTCGTTCGTGCAGTAAGTGCCGGCGATATATACATTTTTCAGGCAGATGGCCAGCCAACGCCTCGAAAAGCCTCGCCCCTTCCGTGTCCGGTGTCCACTACGATTCATTATCTCTCTATTCAGCCACCTAACGGATGTCCTGCTCTCTCTCTTTCCCCTAACTCTTGAAAACCACTAGGGACACTTCAAAATTTGTACTCTGCAAGTAATTCTTCTCTCTCCTCCTTTTGTCAGTCCTTCACATTCCCTCTGAAATAAAACACATACATCAATTTTCGCCTCCCAACAAAATTTCTCCTTATTTTTAATAGCAGAAAATTTTACATATTTTACCCCAAATTTTAAGACACTAGGAAAATTAAAAAAATAAATTATACAAATATTAATAGAACTAAAATGTAAACTAAATGAAAACAAAACAATAAAATATAACACATTAAACCGTGAGGTATTAAAAAGTGTTGCAGATTAAATTAACTTCAAAAAAGATTAAAATAATCAATTTTGGCGTTATTTTTTACAATGAATGAAATTATGGTTTATTAAATTTTTTCATAATTATAAAACATAAAAAAATAACAGTAACAAAATCATTATTTTATATTAGAAGAATATTATGCTTCTTCAAAATTATTTTCATTATTTCAATTCAATTATTATTTTCAAAAAATTTTAACTACAATTTTACTTTATATCTATTATTATTAATAATAATTAATTAATCAATTTCACGAAACTTCAATTATTCCTAAATTCTATAATTAAATGCATATTAGAAAATAAAAACATCAAATAATGTTCAAAAAATTAAATTTAATTTTTTCAAAAATATTATTTTCAAAATTCAATTTTTTTATTCAATTTTTTTCCAAAAAGTTTACTTAATATTTCTTTATATATTCAATTATAATCTAAAATTTTAACTAAAATTCGATTTCAAATCAATTTTTTTTAAATTCTACAAGAATTTAATTATTTAAACGCAAAAGTTAATAATTTATTGAATAATTGAATGTTTCTCAAAATTTAATTCTCATAAACTCAATTCTTCTGTCAAATTTTATTAAAGCTTGCATGAACATAATTACTTTTTTCAAAGAATTCAATTATAATTGTATGAAAAATAATTGAAGCGCTGCGATGAGTTTTATGCGAATTTTCAAATTTATTCGTTTACAATTCAATTTTAAAAAATTTTAATTATTCCGAAATTCTGAAATTAAATATATATTGAAAAATAAAAACTTGAAATAATTTCAATAAAAATTCTATTAAACTTTTAAAAAGAATTAATTCTACAAAATTTTTTGAGAAAAATATGAAAAATTATGAATTTCAATGATTTTTGTTTGAAACTTTTTCAAAATTCAATTATTTCTAAAAATCCACGTTGTAATGCTTTTAATACTTAAGTGTAACCTAAAAATTTAACTTAAATTCAATTTTTAAAACCATTTTTATTAGTAATTTCTAAGAGAATTCAATTATTTAAATGCAGAAGAATTATTTCTAAAATTGTTTTTTAAAAATATGAAACACAAAGAATTTCAATGATTTTAGTTTGAGACTTTTTCAAAATTTAATTATTTCTAAAAATCCACGTTATAATGCTTTTAATACTCAAGTATAGTCTAAAATTTTAACTAAAATTTATTTTTAAAACCATTTTTATGAGTAAATTCTACGAGAATTCAATTATTTAAATAAAAAAATAAATAATTTATTAATTTCACGTTTCTTGAAATTAAATTCTCATAAAAAATGTTCTCAACAAATTTTTTAAATCATTAAAATCTTTGGACGAATTTTAATAGGATTTTTAAGAACAATTACATTTTCCAAGGAATTTGATTAAAATTGCATTAAAAATAATTGAAATTCTGCAATGAGTTTTATTATTTATGAAAATAATTGAATTCCTAAAAGAATTTTATTATTTATAAAAATAATTGAATCTCTGTAGAAATGAAGAAATTATTTATGAAAATAATTAAATTCCTAAAAGAATTTTATTATTTATAAAAATAATTGAATTCCTGTAGAAATGTTATTATTTATGAAAATAATTGAATTATTGCGATGAAATTCATAAGAAAATTTGTTAACAATTCAATTTCTGTAAAATTTTTTATAATTTTTGAAAATAATTGAATGTTTGCGTATTGAATTTTGCATATTGAAATTTTTTTTAATAATGAATTTCTTTTGGGAAATTTTTTTTAATAATGAATTTCTTTTGGGAAATTTTATTGAAATAGTGGATATTGAAAATTATGGAATTTTAGAAAACTTTTGAAAATAATTAAAATTTGTGTTTTTTAATTTCTAAACTGTCTGTCAGTAGTATAACCGAATTGCAGCCAGGCCGAATTGCAATGAGTTTTATTATTTATAAAAATAATTGAATTCCTAAAAGAATTTTATTATTTATAAAAATAATTAAATTATTGCGAAGGAATTTGTAAAAAAATTTGTGAATAATAGAATTCCTGTAAAAATTTTTATTATTTTTAAATAATTGAATGTTTGCGTAGAATTGTACTGAAATTTCTTTTAAATAACGGAATTCTTTTGGAAAATTTTATTGAATTAATAGATATTGAAAATTATAGAATTTTAGGAAACTTTTAAAAATAATTGAAATTTTGACAATAATTTGATTAAAATTTTGTAAAATAATTGAATATCAGAGAAGAATTTTATTATTTATAAAGACAATTTAAATTTTGACGAGAATTTTTAAAACTTTTTTAACACAATTGAATTTAGTAATTATGTTACTAAGCTAATTAGTAACTAACTTATTATTCTTCCTGGAGAAGCTAATTTCATTGAATTATTACAAATCGTTGACTTTGGTGTTTTATTTAAAATAAAATTTCATTTATAGTTAAAAATAACACCAAAAATAAATTATTTTAATCCTTTTTCGTGTTAATTTAATTCTAGAGGGATTAAACTATTGCAGATTATTTTAATCGATTCTGGTGTTATTTTAAAACCTCATGTTTTACTGTGTAACCAAATGCAAATAAAAGCCAAAAAACATTTAAACAAATATAAATCTATACAAATAAACAGTAAATAAAATTAAATATGTAATCACAAACTAAAAAATAATTATTTTTCTATTCTTTCTCGAGAATATAAATTTATATTTGAAAATAATATTCAATGTATGGAAAAATTTGGACGAAAATTGTAAATGGAATCTGATAACTAAATCAAGAGATCCAAAAATATACGGTTATAAGGTTTTTGAAATATTTAAATTGATAAAATGCGAAAATAGTGAACGAGTGACAAGTAGAAAAGTAGAAAACGGAAGTTGAAAAAGTTTCCGTCTTGCATGGTCGAACAACTTCTATCTCAATTTACTCTACATATATATCTCCTTACGGCGTTCGACTCAGACTTTGCTAGTTTCACTAGTGTCACATTAAAAGTTCGAGCACAAGTCAACCCTCGGTTACAATACTTGTTGCATACAACTCTGTGACCTCACTAAACACATTTTCACAAACTGCAATTTATTACGAAAAAGTCTGCATTTTCATTTAAAATCTCTAGTTTTCTGAATTCGAGACTCAATTCACATATATGTGAAAAGTGATAAATCACAAAAATTGTAAATAATAAGTTCTAAAGCTGCTGTGTCAGTAGTTAGAGTCAATTTTGTAGTCAGACTAAGGTTTTTTTTTTAATTCTTGTAATGGCTGGTTCAATTATCAGTAGAGTGAGTCAATTTGAAGTCAGGCACATTTTTATTGAACCGTTGCAATTTTTTGTAGTAAAAGTCAAATGAGGACAGACACGAATTTTTTTGTAAATTTTGTTAAAATTAAGAACAAGTAATCAGTAGTCGAGGTATATTTAAGTCTGTCACAATTTAGTTGACCTTTTAAATCTAAAGTCTGATTGTCAGTAGTAAAAGTCCATTGCAGCCTAAAAAAATTATTTAAATACTTTTTATTATTATTATATAATAATAATAATAATCTGTCCTCGCCTGAAGTTAGCGTTTTTTATTTCTATTTTTTTTCATAGTTTAAATTGATATGTCAAAAGAAGGAAAGCAAATTTGTAGACTGTGTGTAAAAAAAATATGTAAAAAATTGTGTTAAATGTGTAGTATTTTAATTTGTTAGCTTCCTTAAAAATTAAATTTTGAATAATATTGTTTAAAAATTATAGAAAATTAATTAAATTTGGAAGACTTGCAGATCAAATTTTTAAGTATTTCGAAATTTTCAGCAAATAAAGAACAATAATAAGTTAAATATTTATCTTACAAAAGTTATTAAAATTTAAAAAATTTAATTTGTAAATTTTTAAAAAATTAGGTTTTTGAAAATAAAAATATTATATTATAATTTAAAGAATTTTATTTTTTCTCTTTAACAATTGTCTATAGATATAATTATATTTTTGAAATTATATAATTTTATGAATTGACAAAAATTATTCTATTTAAATAATTCAATTCTTGTAGTTAAATTCTGATAGGAATTGATTTAACAAAAATTTCAGTTAACATTTTAAAAAATAATTAAATTTTTAAACCGTTATAATAGGAATTTTAGGAATTAATTAAATTTTAAAAGGTTTTGATACTAAATTCTTTGAAAATTTAAGAGAAGCAAAAGTTTGATAATCTTTAAATTTTTGTTTTAAAAAATTATTAATAACATTATTTTTCTTTAAAAATTATTTAAGTTTTCCAATAATTATATTCAAAAATTCTAAAAAAAATAATTGAATTTTGGATGAATTACAGTTGTAAATTTTAGAAATAATTATATTTCATGAGGTTTTTCATTTAAATTATTTGAAATTTTAATTCCTCAAGAAAATAAAACATGAATACGTTTCTAAATTTTTGTTTAACAAAAAGGATTAAAGATTTGGAAAATTTAATTCACAAATTTTGTAAAATGGTTTTTTTTTAATTGAAACAATTGCCATGTTGAAGTCCACAACGTTTAGAAAAACAACGTTTCAGAAAAAATAGATTGATGTTTATGTTCTTGTAATAAGTGTCACACAATTAAATATTAAATTAAGAAAATATTCGAATATATTAAACAAATTTTTTTCGTTGATCAACGTTGTGGACTTCAACTTCGTAAACAATTGAAAATTTTGTCAACTTTTATTGAAATAAATTTTGAATTTTAATTCAAGTTGTTAAAAATATTTTGGAATTTACTATAATAGTTGTTCAAATAATTACATTTAATGGAAGACCGTGAAAAAAATTATATTTTTTAAGAATTTAAGAATTTTCATTAAATTTGGAACAGCAAATTTTGAAAGTAACAATGGAAAAGAAAATTGCGTGTCATTAGTTTTGATAGTTTTAAATAAAATGCTATTAGTCAAAGTCTATGTAAGTCAGACAAAATTTATTGAAATTCCTGTACATTTGCAGTCGGCAAACGTTTTCTTAAATTTGTTTCGTTAGAAATTTTTTAATGTAAACATTAATTTTTAGTCAGATTCAAAAACATATAATTCTTATTAACACAGAAAAAATAATAATCAGTAGTCAAAATAATGTTTTTATCAGACAATCATTTTTTAAATCTTGTTACTTTTTGACAGGTTATAAACAATCAGGTAAAACAGACTCAAATTCTTTGGTATAGATTACTTTTTATTAGTAAAAGTAAATTTTAGTTGAAATATCTTTTTTAATCAGTAAAAATCAATTCCAGTCAGGTATAATTTGCAAAATTTTTTGTAATTTTAAATGATTGTAGAAAAATAATCTCTAGTCGGAGTTAAATTATTAAAATTCTACTAGTTTAAAGATTAATTGTCATTAGTTTTCACTACTTAAAATTAATCATTAATTTAAAAGAATTTTAATAATTTAACTCTGACAGGAATTTATTTTTCTACTTTTACTTAAAATTACAAAAAAATTAAATTGCGTCTAATTAAATCGGACAATGTTTACTAAAATTATTTTAATTTTAAAATAAATTTTTAGTAGTAAAACTCAATTGCATAAGACACTGTTTTCTTAATGTCGTTTTACTTTCTGGAAAAAGTGTCCGTTAGTAAAAATTAATTTAAGGCAGATAAAACAAGCTCAAATCATTTTAATATTAAAACACCTAATTAAGGTTAATTACAGTGAAATATAATTTTCTCGCATTCTATTAATTTCCCGAAAAAATTATCAGCAGTTAACGTCAATTGTAGTCAGACAAAAATGAGAAAAAAAATCCCCATTAAGACTTTCTTAAAAAATAAAATTACTCGCAATAATTCACAAGGCGTGGCTAATTTTTCTCCTCAGAATGAAATAATATTTCAAGTCTAGTATATAGTACACAAAAAACTTCCGGTAGCTAAAATTACAGCAATGAAAGAATATGAGGATGACGTAAGATATGTATTTTGTGTAAAGTGCAACTTTGTTGATGGCAGCAAAGGACGTTTATTCCACAGAAAGTAGGTTCATATATATGTAGAGAGAGGTAATAATCTCGTATCCGGTGAAAAGGAAGTAAAAGATGCTTTCAAAAGAAAAGCACAAACAACGGCAACGAAAGGCGGAAGAGACGAATCCCGCCAGGTGCATATATAGCTTGCAAAGCCATTCGAGCTGCTACATTACCCCCGACCCTTCAACGTGACACAATGGACAAATATTAAAAACTATAAATTCATTCATTTCTTTCCTTCAGCAGGCCGCATCAACGGCAATGTGCCTTTCTTAATGAAATTTGTACCCACTCTTCTAGCTCCTCATTGGCAAGCCAACTTTATTGTACTCGTTGCTCGTTTCATACTGGAAACAAGTTTACCTGCTTACCATAATTCCATAAAAAAAGGAATTCCGTTTAAATGAAATATTTCTATATGCACTTTCATAAAAAATAATCTATTCCATTTCTGTTTATCTTTTCTTTTCCTTAGACTCTACAATTCGTTTATGTATATTTATCTCGCAGAGGAAAAAAATTTATCAACATACAATAAACATTATCTAAACTAAATAAAAGACAAAAAAATAAATATCAACTAAATGAATAATTTAAAAATCAGTTATTAAAAATTCAACAAAAAGAAATTTACATCCGCTAAAGATGTTTACATTTTTCATATAACCGCTTTTTAATTTCATGCGCGCCGCCATTCTTAAGAAATTTAATTTCCTGTGAGGAAATACGATTCGAAAAACTTGAGTCAAGTTTCCTGAGATAATTTCTCAAAAATGTCGAGGCTAATGTTTATAATATTCTCTTTTTTTCCTCACGAAAGAGTAAGAGAGAGAGAGTAAGAGAGAGAGAGAGAGAGAGAGAGAGAGAGAGAGAAGGAGAACTAGAGAGGGGGAGAAGAACAAAAGATGATGCACCAAACTGAGCAATTAACTTAATGGAGTATACGGAGATAAGTGCAAAGCGAAGAATAAGAAATCCAATCTAGCCGGCGGAGGAAGAGATTTTAGAAAAAGAAGATAAAATGGAGAGGTCAAGATTTACATAATGTTCCTGTAGAAAAGAATGTCTCGGGGTCATATTGGTAGACAAAAGAACTTCCTTGTCATAGCACAAGTCGTAACACTAGTTCTGTAATTGCATACTCGAGATAAATCATCTACTTCAAAGGGAATTTTAATTAAATAATTATCATTTTGAATAAATTCACAATTACAGTGGTGATAAAATAATATTTCATTCTAAAAGCAAAAAAGAAAATTATTCACTTTACTTCTCTTTATGTAATGGAAAATTTATTATAAACATTTCTCATTAAAGAAAGAAATTTAAGGAAACAAAATCTGACATAAAGTAATAATGAAAAATGAAATAAATTAGGTATAAATAAAAGAAAACTAGACTACTGATTATGATTGTGACTACTCACAATTATTTTTAAAGTAAAAAGAATTGATGAAATTATGTCGGACTGCGACATACATGTACTACTGAAAATTACATATAAAAATTAGACAGTAAATTCACAGTATTAAAAAGTGTTGCAGATTAAATTAACACCAAAAAATATTAAAATAATCAATATTAGTGTTATTTTTTACAATGAATAAAATTTTAGTTTATAAAATTTTTTTATAACTATAAAACATGAACTATAAAACATGAATTTTTTATTGTAAAAATTATTTTCTGATTTTTAAATGTTGAAATTTATTTAATATTTCATTTTGTCTGCTTGTATCCTATATTAGAGCTAAACAACTATGTACTGAAAGCAATGTTATAATTTTGCAAAAACAAATAGTGTTAAATTCATAATAGGTATTCTTTATTTTAAATACATGAATTTTCTTTTCAAAATGAACTTTTCCTTTGTTACGTATATACATGAAGATTAACTAAAAAAAATTTTTTTTAATAAAATAAGTGACCTGAAAATAATATAAGATGTTATTAATTTGAAAAATAAAAAATTCATTTGTTTATCACTTGTTTTATAATGCTGAGGTTATACATGGTGCCAGAAAAATATAAATTTTAACAAAATTTAATGTATAGGAAAAAATTATTTTGAATTGTCTTACAGGAAATGCCTTCAAATTCTTCTCCAATGAAATTGCTGGTTGTGATTCAAGCTTTCATTTTAAACCAAAAACAAAATTCTTGCACCTCTTGCTTATTTTTTAATGATTTTCAAAGATAGACAAAAACATGCTTTTTTGACTTTTTAACACTAATTTTCTCAAAAACTTGATGTGCTAGAGCATTTTTTCTTTTCAGATTCCTAATCAGCGTGAAAAAATCTATCGAAAGTGATCAGAATTATTCAAGGGGCAAAACAGTGTCGGACAGTGTAATTCAATTATTTTGTCGAATTTTATTAAAACTTGCAAGAACATAATTACTTTTCAACGAATTCAATTATAATTGTATAAAAAATAATTGAAACGCTGCAATGAGTTTTATGAGACTTTTCAAATTTATTCGTTTACAATTCAATTTTACAAAATTTCAATCAATCAGAAATTCTGCAATTAAATATATATTGAAAAATAAAAACTTGAAATAATTTCAATAAAAATCTTATTAAACTTTTAAAAACAATTAATTCTACAGAATTTTTTGTCAGAAATATGAAAAATTAAGAATTTCAATGATTTTAGTTGGAAACTTTTTCAAAATGTAATTATTTCTCAAAATCCATGTTATAATGCTAGTAATACTTAAGTATCATCTAAAATTTTAACTAAAATTTATTTTCAAAACCATTTTTATTAGTAAATTCTACGAGAATTCAATTACTTAAATACAAAAATAAATAATTTATTATATTCACATTTCTTGAAATTAAATTCTCATAAAAAATGTTATCAACAAATTTTTTAAATCATTAAATTTTTTGGACGAATTATAAAAAGATTTTTCTGCAATGAGATTTATTATTTATGAAAATAATTGAATTCCTAAAAGAATTTTATTATTAATAAAAATAATAGAATTCCTACAGAAATATTATTTATGAAAATAATTGAATTATTGCAAAGAAATTTATAAAACTATGTATAAATAATTGAATTATTGCGAAGAAATGTATACAAAAAATTTGTAAATAATTGAATTTCTGTAAAAAAATTTATTATTAATGAATGTAATTGAATATTTGCGTAGAATTGTAATCAAATTTTATGATGAACGTTCAAATGAACGAAATATTTTTTATTGAAGATATTTTAATAAATTACTAATCATAAAAATATTTAAAAACTAAATTTTTACTTTTACAAACTGAGTAATTAATTTTTTTTTTTATAGAGAAGCAAAATAATTGTAATAAAAATTTAATTTTAAGAAGAAATAAATAGATTTCGTTCATTTGAACGTTCAGGACTATAAATTTATATCTATAAATTTTTTTTAAATTTAATTCTTTTGGAAACTTTTATAAAAATAGTAGACATTGAAAATTATGGAATTTTAGGAAACTTTTAAAAATAATTGAAGTTTTGACAAGAATTTGATTAAAATTAAGTAAAATATTTGAATATCAGAGAAAAATTTTATTATTTATGAAGATAATTGGAACTTTGACGAGAATTTTTTTATAATTTTGAACACAATTTAATTTAGTAAGTATGTCACTAAGTTAGTTAGTAAGTATGTTACTAAGTTAGTTAGTAACTAAAATACTTTTTTCCCTGAAGAAACTAAATTCGTTGAATTATAATTGAAACAAAAATTTACAAATTTTACAAATCGTTGACTTTGGTGTTTTATTTAAAATAACATTTCACTCATAGTTAAAAATAACACAAAAATAGATCATTTGAATCTTTTTTGGTGTGAATTTAATTTTAATTTAAGTTTATTTCTAAAACTCTTTTTTGTAAATTAAAAGAATTTAAATTGATTGTGTCTGATTTAAATGTAACGTACTACTAAAAATTTATTTTTAAAAATTCAAAATGGCGAAATGATTTTTTTTTTAAGTTGATGAATTTGTCAAAAAATATTCAGCGATTTCAAAAAACCCCAAAAAACGAATTTCGATCGAAACACAGAAATTTATAAATTATCCGCCATATTGGATCCGATATTTTGAAATTTGAGAATCGAAAAATATTTAATATATGAATATTATATTGAATATTTAAATATTAAATTAAAATTCAGCGACCCAAAAAACCCCTGAAGAACAAATTTCGATCAAATCTATTCAATCTTAAAATCATCCGCCATATTGGAGTAACCATTTTGAATTTTAAAAATCCAACAACATATTCGTAATCAGCGACCTCAAAACCTTTCGAGTAACGAGTTTCAAGTGAATTTGAAAATTGGTTAAATTTTTCCAGTCGCCATTTTGCATTCGCCATTTTGAACTTTTGAAATCTGACTCAAAATTCAGATTCAGCGACTCCAAAAACCATAGTATACGCTTCGTCACTTAAATCGAATTAAGTTTAATATTTTTTTTAACATAAACCATATATGACCACAGACTTTTTCTGGCCATATATGGGCCTCAGATTGTCAACGGATTGAAAGTCTTTGTCATTTGCATTTTTTCATGTCATAAAATTATAAAATATTATCATTGCCACGATCATTAGCTCTCAAAATAATTACACAAAATTCACGTATAGAAATAATTTTACCCGGAAAAGGAATGGAAAAATATTTTCTTTCTTTTTTTCCCTCTCTGAAATTCAATGTTTCGTTATGAAGAGGTAAAATTAATTAAATTTAAAAAAAATATCTGTAAATTAAAACATCGACAGTTTATTTGTGTTTGATTGTATTTTTGTATTGATTACATCTTACACAAAACGTGTATTCAAGTTAATTGAACGATGCTGTCGAGAGTAACGGATATCAATTTCAATGTTCCAATGGATTGTTATCTGTAACCATCATCGAAACTCGATCAGTTAAATGCATCCTCAATAAGAAATTAAATGAAAATGGATAGAATCATATATATTGTTAAGGTGAACGTGAAAATATTTTCGAGCTCTCGTCAGTGTATATTACACGTTACAAAACATACATATATAATAAATTGAGTATATTTTTTCAATGAAGAGGAAAATTGATTAAAGAAAAAAGGGGATTAAAAAGAGAAAACTAAAAAAGGGGGAATTTAAAAAAAATAAACCGAAAAAAGAAACAAAAATAAATAAATAAATAAATAAAAGAAAAAAAAGAAACAAAAAGGAACAAAAAGTAGTATAAAAAAATAAAAGAAAATGTAAAATAAAAGAAGAGAAAAAAATACAATGAGAAGTAAAATTAAAAAAAAGGAATGAAATAAAAAAATACGCGAGGTTCTTTTTATAAAATACAGAATATTTTAAAAGCGCCGAGAAACTATTTTCGGTTAGACGAAGCATTTATAGAACGCGAAGGGCCTTTCACGTTACGCTTGAACCAAACGATCTATTAAACTTTTACAGCCTTTCTCTCGAAAAGTAGTACCCGGACCTTTTCATTTTCCGCGCAACTTCTACATACGGGGTGTTCGCCAAGTATTCTAATAAAAAATACACATTACTGTCCAACTTGATTTAAACTTCTATCAAAAAGGATTTTTTTTTAATGTTTCCAAGAAGTTGAATATGAAATAATTTCTTTTTTTCTTACTCATTCGAAAAAGAAAATTAAAAACCGAGAATTAACTTAATTCCATTATTTTTAGACCAACACTTACAAATTAGGATAACTCTCATCTCTCCCTTATTCTTTAATTTCAGTGAAATAATTTTATCACTCTCGAATTTTAAGAGATTATAAAAATTAGTAGTTATAAAAAGAAACCACTTTTTCGTGCTCGGTTTCTCATCAGAGAAAAAAGAGAGAGATACGCACACACACACACTGTATTTCGTCAAAGGAATCGTAAAAATTCGTTCATAGGACCACTTTCTTGATGTATAAAAAAAAGAAAGAAGAATTGAGAGTGACAAAAAGAATCAAGAGAGTCAAAGTGGGAAAAATTTTTGTGTTTTAAGAGAGCGCAGACCTAATTAGCTTTTCTTGTCTCGCAATTAAACGAAATTTAGGTGTAGCCTAGGTGCATGTTGGTTTTGCAAAATATTTCACCGTTTACATCACAAAGGTTTCTAGTAACCTCTGTCAGACTTGAAGCGAAGGGGCCGTGGAAAGCTGTGGTTCTGGAAAATGCAAACCATGCAGGCACAGTGGTAGTCGAGAGAGCGAGAGGGAGGAGGTCCAACTCTGCTCGTAATGAACTTGTGAATATTTAGTGGGGTAATTGCCCACCTCGACGGATCCTTCCTGGACTCCCTTGCAATATATGGGGTGTTCACTAAATCCCGATACGAATCCAATATTTAAGTTGTACTTTTTTCAAAATTCTTTCCGTAGGAAAAGTAGTTCTTTCATCTTTTAATGTTTATTTATAATAATTTTTCCTTTTGTTCTATTAGAGTAAAAAATACATTCGGGGTGAATTATATACGCACGGTAAATCGTTAGGTATTAAAATAACACCAAAATGGATTAAAATAACACTAAATTGGATTATTTTAATCCCTTTTGGGTTTATTTTAATACCTAACGATTTACCGTGCATCGGTGAAATTCGCAACGTTTATAATCAACGATTGAAAGCAAAAAAAATTATTTTCCTACTAAAAAAAAAATTTTTTTTGTTTACAAAAATTGTTTTTTGTAAATCATTATTAAAAAAGTTAATCGTACTATTTTCTTTATAATAATTTACAAAATTTTCTTAAAACAAATTTTTTATCTAAAATCGTTGACTATAAACGTTGTGAACTTCAGCAGCGTAATTATATGCTATCCTTTTTACTTTGTCTTTTATTTTCTGTCTGACTGAAACTCAGTTTTACTACTAAAAGACAGTTTTAAAATTAAAAAAACACAAGTGGAGTAATGGTAGCTTTTTAATTTTACGTATTTAAAAGCCTCAAAATTCACCACAGTAAAACGTGAGGTTTTAAAATAACACTAGAATGGATTAAAATAACCTGCAACAGTTTAATCCGTTTAGGATTAAATTAACACCAAAAAGGATTAGAATAATCTATTTTGGAGCTATTTTTAACTATGAATGAAATTTTATTTTAAATAAAACACCAAAGTCAACGATTTATAGAAATTCAACGAAATTAGCTTCTCCAGGGAGAATAATAAGTTAGTTACTAATTAACTTAGTAACATAATTACTAAATTCAATTGTGTTAAAAAAGTTTTAAAAATTCTCGTCAAAATTTAAATTGTCTTTATAAATAATAAAATTCTTCTCTAGTATTCAATTATTTTACAAAATTTTAATGAAAGTCTTATCAAAATTTCAATTATTTCCAAAAGTTTTCTGAAATTCCATAATTTTTAATATCTATTATTTCAATAAAATTTTTCAAAAAAATTACATTAGGGTAAGAATTCCTGAAGTGTCCCCTAATTTTCTTTTGGTTACTGAAAATAAATTATTCTTATATATTTTGATAGTCCATAATGTCACTAATAACACCTCCAAACGATTTTTCAAAATTTTAATTTTTGTAATTTTTATAAACATTTAAACTTTTTTGCACCGTTTTAGAAAAAATTCAATTTCTCGAAATTGGCTGAACCGATTTCAATGAAACTTGTATCGTTAGAAAGATTAAAAAATGTACTATTCAGAAAAAAATATAATATGAATAAAAAGTTTAATTTGTTTAAACAAATTATATTTTTAATTTTTATTGTTATAAATAAACAATGTTCGCAATCGATTTTGGTCACTTTTATTATAGCATCATAAAGAGGGTCTTTTCATGATTCCATAGCAAAAATAAAAAACCGGAACTCTTTAAAAGTTTAGAAGTTCTATCATTTTTAGTCTCGCCGTGCGCAAGCTTTCTCGGTATCTAATGCTCACGGTACGACGCGACGCCACAGTGGGATTCTTTACAATTTACAGTACAAAAATATCTAGAGCTTACAATTTTTAACCGATTTGAGTTTTTTTTTTAAATTAAAGAGAACTAAATTTTTTCAAATTTTCAATTGTTTACAATTATTTATTTTAGTCAAAGTTAACAAATTAACCTCTTTTTTTAAAAAAGTACGTTTGATTTTTAATTCTATTACTGCAGATGACCAGAATAAATTAAAAATCATGTAAAATATGTTCTCTAGATGAAAAATAAAGAGAACACATATTTTTTTATTTGTTATAAACAATATTAATTAACAAATAGTTAACTTGGGTTCCTTTCAACCAAAAAATTTGTTTTCACATTTATATTTTAATTTAGGCTTATTTTAAGAATATATGTCCTTTTTTGATAAATAAATTATTTTAATTGTTATAAACAATATTAGTTAAGTAATTGTTAACTTTGGTTGAAGTACGTATGTCCTTTTTGTTTAATAAATAAATAATTTGAATTGTTATAAACAATATTACTTAACTAATTGTTAACTTTGGTTAAAGTACATATGTCGTTTTTGTTTAATAAATAAACTATTTTAATTGTTATAAATAATATTAGTTAACTAATTCTGACTTTGGTTAAAGTACGTATGTCCTTTTTGTTAAATTAATAAATAATTTTAATTGTTATAAACAATATTACTTAACAAATAGTTAATTTTGGTTTCTCTCAACCAAAATTTTTTTTCACATTTATTATTTTTAATGTAGGCTCATTTTATGAATGTATGCCCTTTTTGATAATCAAATTATTTCAATTGTTATAATCAAATATGCCTAAATTAAAATATAAATGTGAAAAACAATTTTTGGTTAAGAGGAACCAAAGTTAACTATTTGTTAACTAATATAACAATATAAATATAAACAATAATAAAAACAATATAATAAATGATATAAACAATATACTAATATAACAAATGAAAACAAAATTTGTATTCTTTATTTTTCATCTAGAGAACATATTTTACATTATTTTTAATTGATTCTGGTCATCGGCAGTAATGGAATTAAAAATTAAACGTACTGTTTTTAAAAATTGTGTTAATTTGTTAACTTTGACTAGAATAAATAATTATTAACAATTGAAAATTTAAACAAGTTTAGTTCTCTTCAATTTAAAAAAAACTCAAATCGGTTTAAAAATTGTAGGCTCTAGACATTTTTGAACAGTATATTGTAAAGAATCCCACTGTGGCGTCGCGTCGTACCGTAAGCATTAGATACCGAGAAAGCTCGCGCACGGCGAGACTAAAAATGATAGAACTTCTAAACTTTCAGAGAGTTCCTGTTTTTTATTTTTGCTATGGAATCATGAAAAGTCCCTCTTTATGATGCTATAAAAAAGTGACCAAAATCGATTGCGAACATTGTTTATTTATAACAATAAAAATTGAAAATATAATTTGTTTAAACAAATTAAACTTTTTATTCATATTATATTTTTTTGTGAATAGTACATTTTTTAATCTTTCTAACAATACAAGTTTCATTGAAATCGGTTCAGCCAATTTCGAGAAATTGAATCTTTTCTAAAACGGTGCAAAAAAGTTTAATTGTTTATAAAAATTACAAAAATTAAAATTTTGAAAAATTGTTTGGAGGTGTTATTAGTGACATCATAGACTATCAAAATATGTAAGTATTATTTATTTTTATTAACCAAAAGAAAATTAGGGGACACTTCAGGAATTCTTACCCATTATTAAAAACAAAATTTCAATACAATTTTACGCAAACATTCAATTATTTACAAATTTTTTTATAAATTCCTTCGCAATAATTCAATTATTTTCATAAGTAATAACATTTCTACGGGGATTCAATTATTTTTATAAATAATAAAATTCTTTTAGGAATTCAATTATTTTTACATATTTTTATAAATTTTTTTGCAATAATTCAATTATTTTCATAAATAATAACATTTCTACAGGGATTCAATCATTTTTATAAATAATAAAATTCTTTTAGGAATTCAACTTTTTCCATAAATAATAAAACTGATTGCAGAATTTAAATTATTTTTAATGGAATTTTAATCAAATTCCTCGAAAAATGTAATTAATCTTAAAAATCCTATTAAAATTCGTCCAAAGAATTTAATGATTTAAAAAATTTGTTGATAATATTTTTTAAGAGAATTTAATTTCAACAAATATGAAATTACTAAATTATTTATTTGTGTATTAAAAAATTGAATTCTCGTAGAATTTACTAATAAAATTTCTTTTTAAAAATGAATTTCAGTTAAATTTTTAGGTTATACTTAAGTATTAAAAGCATTATAACATAGATTTTTAGAAATAATTAAATTTTGAAAAAGTTTCCAACTAAAATCATTGAAATTCTTAATTTTTTATATTTTTGACAAAAATTCTATAAAATTAATTTTTTTTAAACGTTTAATAGGATTTATATTGAAATTATTTCAAGTTTTAATTTCAAAATATTATTTGAAGTTTTTATTTTCTAATATGCATTTAATTAAAGAATTTACGAATAATTGAAATTTCATGAAATTGATTTATTAATTATTATTAAAAATAATAAATATAAATTAAAAGTGTAGTTAAATTATTTTATGGTGAAAAAAAGTATACTTACCATTTTTTTAAACAATTTTTTATTAAATTATAATTTAGGAAAAAATGTATTTAAGTCTTATAAGTTTTCGCTTAATTGTAAGTATGTTTAATTGTTAACACATTTTTCTATTAGAAAACAAAAAATATTTCTAAGAAATTTATTTATTTAATGATAGTTCTTCATGAATTCAGTTATTTAAAGATAAATACCGAAAAAATAAAATCTTAAAGTGAGATGAAAATTCTTCTTAAGAATTATTTTGACATTTTATTTTCAATATACGAATAATATACGAATATACGAATATACGAATATACGAATATACGAATATACGAATATACGAATATACGAATCTACAAAAAAGAGTAAGTTTTGTTTATATTTGACAGTTTTTTAACTAAAAGATATATTTTTATCTTTCTTCTTTAATTGGAATTATTCTTCTCAAATTGAAATTTGTTATTAACAATTTATTTTGGATTTTCCAGAATAACGAAAATTTGTTTCTGACTATAAATTATTTGTACTACTGATAATAGTCGATCCTAAAACAACAGGAATTTATTAGTTTTATAAAAGAAATTAATTAATTAAAAAAGTTATTAATTAATATAATATACAATATTTTTTTAAAAGTAAATTTTTTTTTTGATAAAATTATATTTTTGAAGAATTATAACTAAACATTTGAAAAATAATTTAATTTTACAAAAATTTAGGATTTTAGTTACTGCCATATCCTGAAGAATTCATATTCTTATTAATTACTTTTTATTAAGTAATTAATTTATGAATGAAGTATATTTATAAATAAATGAGTAAAACAAGTAAGAAAATAAAAGAAAGTAAAAAGATAAAAAATGGGAAAAAAGAATCAAATAAACAAATTTTGTCACATTAAATCGACTGAAACGAGCTTTTTTAGTTGTCAAATTTTAATTTTTGTATATTTACTGTTTTACTAAAACTTTCTGCACTGGAATTATTTTTTGTTACTTTTTTTTAATAATTACCGAATGCAAAGCCTTCGTGAAACTTGTAAAATATAAAACAAAATTCTAAACAATATGTGTCACGCTCCGAGGAAAGGTACCTAAGAAGCAAATAATTTGAGGTTATGTTTTTAATTTTTCAAGTAAAAATACAGAAAGAAAATCAAATATTAATTAAAAATTATTTATCTTCAAGTCATCATTATATCTAAAATATTCAATAACAATTGGTTTAAAATTCAAATAACTAAAAATAAACTTTTAATCAAGAGAAATCTAACACGACCCTAACCTATAATTCGTTTGCTTCTTAGGTACCTTTCTTCGGAGCGCGTCACATATGAATATGAAATTATTAATTCATCTGTAGGTAGAAAAAACCTGTTAAAAATGAATACTGCATCCAGTTTCTATATAAGACCAAACTATTATCGTCACCAAAAAAAAAGAGAAATAGTAGAATATGAAATAGCGAACATGAAAGATTTATGCTTCCAGTGGAAAATCTCTCCCTTTTTCTCCTACTCTCTCACTCTCTCGCTACTGAAAGTTATGAAATATTTTTCAAAGTTGAAAACTTTACAGGTTGTGTGGAGTTGTACTTAAAATCTCATTTATATTGGGATTGCTATCTGCAGGTGCATAAATTCTTCATGAAGTAAGAGAGAGCATTCAAAAAGCGAGGCTCACTTACCGATTGTATATAGTATACATAAGGTAAAAGAAAGCATAAAAAAAGCTGCAAAAATATGCTGCTAGCCAATATACGACACAAGTGCATGTAAAAATAAAAGTAAAAAAAAGAAAGAGTGGATAAAAAAAAATTCTCGATCTATCGAAGCAGCCGGTTTGAATGGGGAGTTGGATATTATCGGAAGTTTGTGTGGAGAAACGTAAAGGTTCATACCTAAAAGCAATACATTATTTCGTGTATCCCTCCATGAAGCTTGTTTTCTAGTGCCGTGGTTGAATGCATTTAAAGAAGATAGAGAGAGAGAGAGAGAGAGAAACGGAGGAAAAGAGATAGAGAAAACTGGGTATTCAAGAGAGGCCCGGGATAAATAAAGGAAAAGCCTGGCAAACGTGCGTCTGGAAACAAGAAAAGCAGAAGATAGTTTTCAGGATTGCTAGCATGGTGGGGTTCAGGTGCTGTTTCAACCAATATCGTAAATCCAAATTGAGAGTGAGGGAAAACAGAAAACCTTTCCCTGCTCCCATTGCCCTCCTTGTTTCAATTCTACATTGTCTTTTCTAAAGCTTTTCAGAGGATTTTGACTGTACGAAATAAATCGTTTTCACTTCATCATTTCGTTGACAATCATTCTTTTCACCTCTCTTGCTCCTTCTCACTTTGTCTATCTCTCTTTCTCACAATTTTACTTTCATTTTCTCGACCAAACAGAAGTAATGCCTCAAAAAATAATCTATATAGTATAAATAATTAGTAGGGGAGAGGGCCCCAAGATGGACACCTCTTCGATTGATGGCTCTAAAATCCTAACCGAATAAGATATGTTAAAATGTTTTATACTAAATGAAAGTACAATTTATTAGGTAACTTATGGCCACTGAGATAAAATTTTATTTTGAACTTAAACATTTTTTATAGCATTTTTTCTAATTGTTAAAATTTTTGACCAAAAAAAAGTGGCCCCAAGATGGACACCTTAAAAATCACTTTAAAGTGTGGTAAATTAAAGATAAACATCCTGTATTCATTTTTTAACTAATGTTTAATCCTTTTATTCTATTTACTAGGAATAACATTATTAAAAATCTTAATTTTATAACTTAAGAATAAAAAAAATAACATATTTAACTTTAATTTAATTAATATTCGATATATCGATATATCGAATTCTCTATCGATAGCTCTACATTCCATGGCTGTAAAAATAAAAAATCTCAATTATGAGGCTTACAAAATTATTAAAAAAATGTGTAATCGAAAGCATGAAAATAAATACATTGAAATATGGTGTCCATCTTAGGGTCTTGAAAGTGTCCATCTTTGGGTAAATGACACCATTTTTTGAAACCCAGAAAAAAATTGTATACAAACAAAATATTAATAAAATCATTTTAGAATATTATTATATGATAAATAAATAATATTATAACGATCAATACCTATCTAAAATCAAAAATTTAAATAACTTTATCGACTTGAGAAAAATCGAAAATAAAACTTTTTTTGACAAAAAATTCAGGTGATATGCGTAGTAGAAAAAAAAAACTGGTTTTATTTTTCAAATATGCATAAAAATCTTCGTCTATACAAACAACAAAAATAAAAAAATTGAGAAGATGCTGTCACTTTAAACAAAAATTTTATAGGAAATGTCCATCTTGGGGCCCTCTCCCCTAGTTAAAGTCAACTTCAGTCAAACACAAGATTCTTGATTTAAAACTAGCACCAATTTTGAAAAACTTCTTAATCATTTTTAAAAATTAAATTAACAATTGGGTCAGAATTCGTGAAATTTTCACAGAAAACAAAAGAATTTTTTTAAATCAAAATGATGAAAAAAGTCTATTTGGTCTTAGGAATGTGTCCACCAAAGAACGGGAAAAAATATTATTTTGTATAAAAGTTATAGCAAAATTAATTTTTTTGAAACTTTTTAAAGAAAATATTATTTCTCCTAAATGAATGAACGGATTTAAGAGAACCAAGCGGGAATATAAAGGGAATAAAAAATACTTTCGTTCAGAATTAGAAAATTTTTAAAAAGTTTATATTTTAATAATTATTTAATAAATTTTTTATAAACACTTAATTTTTTTTAATGTTCTGCACCTTTTAAAATTTTTTAAAAAATATCTGCATACACTTAAAACTATAAGAAATCAAAATTCGTTGAGAAAATTTATGAGCGACAATTATTTTAAATATTGTAATGGAAATTCTATTGACGCGGTGTAGTGCATCAACACTGAACTTAGTTTTTGATCATTTTTATGGTTATATAACTGAATAAAAATGTTAATTCGACAATGTTTTGTTCATTTCGTAGTTAAAAATAATGTTTTAATTCTGAAAATCATCAAAATCGCATCTCCGTTCGATATAATTTCCATTATAACTTTTAAAATAATAGTCGCTCATAAATTTTCTCAACGGATTTTAATTTCTTTTTGATTTAAGTGTATGTAGATATTTTTAAAAAAATTTTAAAAGGCGCAGAACATTAAAGCAAATTAATCTCTTCATAAAAAACTTATTATTTAATAAAATTATTATTATTAATTAATTATTATTTATTATTAAAATATAAATTTTTTAAAAATTTTCTAATTCTGAACGAAAGTATTTTTCATTCCCTTTATATTCCCGCTTGGTTCACTTAAACCTTCAATTTTTTCTATTTCCGAAAATAATTTCTCTTTTTAAAGAGAAATTTTTTTTTAATTTAATTTTTTATTAAAAAAATACTTTCTCTTTATAAAGAGAAAGTATTATCACAAATAGAAAAAATGATAAATAACTAAATTCATGAAGAACAATCATAAAACTACTACATAGGAATTATTTAATAAATAATTTTACTTAAATATTTCAATATTAATTGAATTCACCGAAAAAAAATATTCTTGTTTTGAGAGGATTTCTCTTATTTTGATGCATATTTTCCTTTTGTATATTGACCAAAAAACGTCCTCTTATTTTAAGAGGATTAATCTCCACTTAAGAGTAATTCCTCTTAAAAGTAGAGGAATAGTCTCCAATGAAGAGTAATATTCTTAATTTAAGAATAAAATGTAAGAGGATTTTAGAAGAGGAATTGTCCTCTTAAAACAAGAATATTTTTTTTCGGTGTTCATAAATAGACCAACTTCAAAATGTTTTAAATTTAATTTTACTAAAATTTTTATTTTAAATTCATTTACTCAGAAAATCACTTAGATTTTTAAAGAACAATTTCAGTTAAAAGAACTAAAAATTAAATTTAAGACAAGTTGCAAATAATTGTACAAATTTAATTATTCTTAAACACTTTAATAACGTTCTTGCAAAATTTCTATTAATTTAAAAAAATTTCCTGAACTCAATGATTTTCAGTATCTACTGTTTTCATAAAATTTTCCAAAACTAAAAAAAAATATTCATAAAATTCTATGCAATTTACAAATTTATTATAAATTTCTCCGCTATATAATTTCAATTATTTTCAGTATCAGTCATTTTTATTTTTACTAATTTTATACAGGGGTTCAATTATTTTCATAAATAATAAATTTTTTTAGAAATTTTATTATTTTCATGAACAATAACAAATCATCGCATAATTTCAAATATTTTTAACACAATTTTAAATGAATTTCTCGAAGAATCTTAAAAATTTTAATAAAAATTGTCGAAAAATTTCAATTATTTAAAAATTTGTTTATAAAATTGTTTTAGGGGAATTCAGCTTTTTAAAAAGTAGTAAATTATTCAATAAATGATTGTTTCTCTATTTAAATAATCGAATTCTTCTAGAATTTTCTAATAAAAATAGATTGGATAATGAATTATAGTTAAAATTTAAGAGGATAATTGAATACTGAAATCAATAAAGCGCAAATTTTTGTCAATTATTGAATTTTTAAAACGTTTTAAATTAAAATCTCTTAAAATTTTAATTTGTCAAACTTATAATAATTAAATTCTCCAGAATTTTCTAATAAAAATAGATTGGAGAATAAATTATAATTAATTATGTCGATTTAATTTTTTTAAAAAATTTTTTTTCAATTTGTTTTGAAATTATTAAAAGCTTTTATTTTCTAATATATGTTTAATTTCAAGAATTTGCGAATTATTATCGAAATTTTGTAAAATTCAATTGTTTACAAAAGGTTTTAAAAAATGTTGAAGAACTTTTTCAAAAATAATTTAACATAATTTATTTAGAGAAGAATTTTAGTTTATAATTCTAAAAAATAATAATTGAATTGAAATATTGTAAATAATTTTGAAGAAGGTAAAGCAACAATATTCTTATACTATGAAATAATGATTTTATCACTCGGTCATTGTTATTTAGTACAAAAAATTAATTAATTAATTTCAAAAAAAGATTAAATTAAAAATTTTGCAATTTTTATTTCCTACGTAAAAATAGTATTCATTAAATATTCGTTTAAAAAAGAAATTATACGTTTTTGAATAATTTTACAATTAAATAAATTTGTAAATAATTGTAACAGAACATTTTTTAAGTAAGATTTTCTATAGTTTATTCTCTATAAAGTCAACAAAATTTTATTTTATTGTCAATTAAAATTTGTCACTGACAAATAGAATTTATAAACTTTTTTTATTTTTAAAAAACCTTAAATTTTGAATGAAAGATGGAATTATCAGATTATCATATATTTTATTGCTGTAATTTGAAAAAAGATTGTTAGTCGCAAAAGTCTACACAAATACAATTAAATGCAAATAAATTATCAGTGTTTTAATTTATGCATTCCATCTCATTCTAATTGACTGTTCTTTCTTGTATCAAAACATTAAATTTTATAAAGTCAAAACATTCTTCCCCCTTCCCAATAAATTTATTTTCATTAGTCAAATTTAGCTAATAAATATCTTATAAAATAATGTTAATAATAATAATAATAATAATAATAATAATAATAATAGTAGTAATAATAATAATAATAATGATAAAAATAATAATAATGATAAAATAATAATAATAATATGTATCAATTTCGAAAGATGTGAAAATCTTAGTAAAATGCAAACACTGAGAGAGAAAAAATCTTGATGGAGTGTAAATGGTGTGTTTCTTTAGTTTTGTGAAATTAAAACGGGTGTTAATGGCGTCAGATGTGAAAATTTGACAGGGAAAAGCTTGGGATGATTAAAAAGCGATAATGTTTTAGCCATATAAAAATTACTGGCTATGTAATAAATGGGCGGACATCGAGAGACACGCAACAAAACTGCAATCTGCAACCGAAGCAAGCGTGAGCTTACAGAAGCCTCATGCAATCTGAGACTTTGGGTTTTCTTTTGCACGCTATCCGAGCGTTTTATAATCATACCACTCTCCTTCTTCAACAACAATCATTCTTTCTCCCTCGCTCATTCTCCGCTTTCCTTTCTCATGGAATAAAAATCTCGTTATTAATTCACCCTCACTCGACAACAACCACCGACACCCACGGGCAACACCAGATATTGATAACAAGAGTATAATAATGCACATGCATGAATTCATGATATAAAATCAATTCAAACTACAAGTATTCCACTTGTCCGGAATATCTATTAAGCCTCTTTCTCCATCCAATATTTACATTTTATTCTTCTTTTATCTTTTCACATTCTCATCACAATGAAAGGGTGCAATTTTTTTATTCTTTTTTTATTTCTACACTAACTTATATCCTAAAAAGCTGTGGAAAATTTCAGTTTGGATTCTTGTATGAATCTGCTACAGTCTACCATATTGACTATATGAATTCGACAAGGAAAAATAAAAGTCATTTTACTCTAATTTTGGCTTGATACAATTGATTTTTACTGCTTACGATCAGTCTTTTAATTCCACTGATTGTCGACTTGCAATTTAATTTTTGACAATCATTTTTAAAATTTAGGAAGTAAGGTAAATTGTGTCTGACTATAATTTTCATTTACTACTTATATTTTACTTTGAACATACCACAAATTGCAAAAAATTGTGCCTGACTTAAATTGACTGTTACTACTGATAAACAGTGTTTAAAGTAAAAAAATTCTACAAAATTAAGTCTGACTAGAAATTAATTTTACTATACTAAAGATCCACCTTTAAATTGTCAGCACATAAGGAAAATTAGGCCTTACTAGAAATTACTTTTACTACTGATAATTTATTTATACTTTGAATAATCTTACAAAATTGAGTATGACTGCAAATAATTTTTTATTTCGAATGATTATTCGAAATAATATTAGAAATAATAGCAGAAAATAAGGAAAAATCGTGTCTGACTGCGAATTGCTTATACTACTTACAAGCTGTTTTTACATGAGATAAAATTAGGTAAAATTCGTCTGACCGTAATTGACTGTTACTACTGAGAAACCAGTCATCGAATTGTGTCTGATAATAAATTTGTAAAATTTCAAGAAATATGGTAAATTGTGTCTGTCTGATATTAACTTCTACTACAGACAATCAATCCATAAATGTCAAAAATTAAGGTAAATTATGCCTGCCTACAATTGACATTTACTATTGACAATCAGTCATCAAATTTAAAAAATTTAAGAAAAGTCTATGCGATTCCAATTTACTTTTACTACTAACAATCAGACTTGAAAATTATAACATTTAAATCTATCTTGCCTGACTATATTTGACTTGTACTACTGAAAATTTATCCCACAAGTTCAAGAATATAAGAAAAGTCCGTCTGACTGAAATTGACTTTAACTCCTGATTTTTTATTCAAATTACAAAAATTTAAGAATAATTTTCAATTTACAGAATTGAGGTAAATTACGTCTGACTCTATGTGAATATTACCACACAGTAATTCGTGAAGTATTAAAAAGTGTTGTAGATTAAATTATCATCAGAAAAGATTAAAATAATCAAATTTGGTGTTATTTTTTAAAAAGAATTAAATTTTAGTATATTACATTTTTTTATAACTATAAAACATGAGGATATCGATAACTCCAAATTTTCGACTCAAAGTGATCGATTTCTTTATTTTTTTTTAATAATTAAAGATGACCAAGTAATAAAATTATTATTTTATATTAAAAGAATATTATACTTCTTTAAAATTATTTTCATTATTTCAATTCAATTATTATTTTCAAAAAATTTTAACTACAATTTTACTTTATATCTAATATTATTAATAATAATTAAATAATCAATTTCACGAAATTTCAATAAGTCCTAAATTCTTTAATTAAATGCATATTAGAAAATAAAAACTTCAAATAATATTAGAAAAATTCAATAAAACTTTTTCAAAAATATTAATTTCAAAATTTAATTCTTTCCAAAAAATCCACTCTATATTTCTTTTAATATTCAATTATAAATTTTTAATTTTTTACTGAAATTCACTTTTAAATCATTTTTTATTACAAAATTCTACAAAAATTTAATTCTCATAAAGAATTTTAGTGACAAATTTTTTAACAATTCAATTCTTTTGTCAAATTTTATTAAAACTTACATGAACATAATTAATTTTTTTAAGAAATTCAATTAAAATTGTATGAAAGATACAAACGCTGCCATGAGTTTTATAAGAATTTTCAAATTTATTCGTTTACAATTCAATTTTACAAAATTTCAATCAATCAAAAATTCTGCAATTAAATATATATATTGAAAAATAAAAACTTGAAATAATTTCAATAAAAATCCTATTAAACATTTAAAAAAAATTAATTCTACAAAATTTGTTGTCAGAAATATGAAAAATTAAGAATTTCAATGATTTTAGTTTGAAACTTTTTCAAAATGTAATTATTTCTCAAAATCCATGTTATAATGCTTATAATACTTAAGTATAGTCTAAAATTTTAACTAAAATTTATTTTCAAAATCATTTTTATTAGTAAATTCTGCGAGAATTCAATTACTTACATGGTAAATCGTTAGGTATTAAAATAACACCAAAAAGGATTAAAATAATCCAATTTAGTGTTATTTTAATCCACTTTGGTGTTATTTTAATACCTAACGATTTACCGTGTAAATACAAAAATAAATAATTTATTAATTTTATTAAAACTTGCATGAACATAAATACTTTTTTCAAGGAATTAAATTATAATTGAATGAAAAATAATTGAAACGCTGCGATGAGTTTCATAAAAAAATTTTCAAATTTATTCGTTTACAATTTTACATTCAATGATTCACAAATTAAGCATTTAAATATATTTAAAAAAATAAATATTTGAAATAATTTCAATAAAAATTCTATTAAACTTTTAAAAAGAATTAATTCTACAAAATTTGTTGTCAAAAATATGAAAAATTCAGAATTTCAATGATTTTAGTTTGAAACTTTTTAAAATGTAAAAATTTCTAAAAATCCACGTTGTAATGCTTTTAATACTAAAGTATCATCTAAAATTTTAACTGAAATTCATTTTTAAAACCATTTTTATTAGTAAATTCTACGAGAATTCAATTATTTAAATACAAAAATAAATAATTAATTAATTTTACGTTTCTTGAAATTAAATTCTCATAAAAAATGTTATAAACAAATTTTTTAAATCATTAAATTCTATGAACGAATTTTAATAAGATTTTTAAGAATAGTTACATTTGTCGAGGAATTTGATTAAAATTGCATTAAAAATAATTGAAATTCTGCAATGAGTTTTATTATTTATAAAAATAATTCAATTTCTGTAGAAATTTTATTATTTATGCAAGAAATTGAATCTTTGCGAAGAAATTTATATAAAATTTTGCAAATAATTCAATTTCCGTAAAAATTTTTATTATTTATGAAAATAATTGAATGTTTGCGTAGAATTGTATTCACGGTAAATCGTTAGGTATTAAAATAACACCAAAATGGATTAAAATAATCCAATTTAGTATTATTTTAATTCATTTTGGTGTTATTTTAATATCTAACGATTTACCGTGTTCAAATTTTTGTTAATAATGGAATTCTTTTAGAAAATTTTAGTGAAATAAATAGTAGATATTGAAAATTATAGTATTTTAGAAAACTTTTGAAAATAATTGAAATTTTGAAAAGAATTTGATTAAAATTTTGTAAAATAATTGAATATCAGAGAAGAATTTTATTATTTATAAAAAATATTGAAATTTTGACGAGAATTTTAAAAAAATTTTGAACTCAATTGAATTTAGTAACTATGGTGCTAAGTTAGTTAGTAACTAAGTTATTATTCTCCCTGAAGAAAATAACTTCGTTGAATTTTTTACAAATCGTTGACTTTGGTGTTTTATTTAAAATATAATTTCATTCATAGTTAAAAATAACACCAAAATAGATTATTTTAATCCTTTCTGCTGTTAATTTAATCCTAGAGGGATTAAACTGTTGCAGATTATTTTAATCTATTCTTGTATTATTTTAACACCTTACGTTTCACTGTGTACTAATAATTATTTTGCTAGTTACAAGAATAGTAGTAAATTGTGTCTAAGTTTATTTGACTTTTACTACTGACAATCATTTTCTAATTACAAATACTTGAAAAAGTTATGACTGACCACAATCGACTTTGTACTGATCAAAATGGATCTTAAAAATTAATTAACTAATTTCTAATTACATAAGTCCACAGTTTTCTTGAAAGTATCAAATTGATACCAAGTTGGATTAAAATGATACAAAAATTTGTATCAAATTATGATTGGAACCACTGTTTGATATTAATTCGTTGCCATTTGATACTTTCAAGTTAACAGCGTCTGATTTCAATTGACAACTATTGGCATTCACTATTGAGAAGCAGTCTTTAAATTACAAGAATTAACTACTGACCACACGAAAAAAAAATCTTTACCTGGAACAACTAGAAATGACACTATATTAACGAAATTTTTAGTCATTGCAGCGAATACATTCGCTATTTCAACGAATACTTTCGCTATTTTAGCAAAAGTTATCGTTGTTCCAGTCAAAAGTTTTTTTTCGTGCATCAGTTATCAAATGGAATTATTTCAAGTAAATTGTGTCTGACTGTAATTGTCTCTAATTTTGACAATCCTCATTGTTTAAATTACACAAAATCGAGTAAATTGTGCAGGAATATAATTGACTACTTATAATTTATTCTAATCTTACAAAAATTCTGGAAAAAAAGTCATAAATACTAATGACAATGTGTCTTACCATGACAAGAATTAAAATAATAAATTACTACAATTTATTTCCAGTACTGATAATCAGACATCAAATAAAAAAATTCAAGGAAATTGTCTCTTTCTGAAATTTACTATACTAATAAAGATACGGATTCTAAATTTACAAAAAATTAAAGTAATTTGTATCTGATGGTAATATAGATACAAAAGTAATTTTCTTTTAATTCACCCAAGAATGAAAATTTAGAAAAATCAAAATGAAACATAAAAGTGAAGATTATTCGTGTTCTTAAAAAGCAAATACAGTCGTATAACTTTACCAATTGCTTTTCAATTTGACACTGAATAAAATCCATTAGCATTCTGCCACCACATGCTTTTGTATCAGTAGGCACGATTTTTTCCCTGTTAGGTGGAGAAGTGACGAGTTTCTTATAGCAAAAACGAAAAAAAATACAAAAAAAGGAAAAAAAAGAAGAGTCAGAGAAAAAAAGAAAGTGCAGAGATGGGGGAAATTGAGCAATGTTGTTGAAGCTGACTCGTGTATCCTAACGATAAGAAGTCTCGATTCGTATTTCGCGCCTCTCGTTTATACCTTCTCCATCCTCTTTCAAATTCATCCTCTCTTTCTCTCTCTCTAACCAGTTGGCAATTCTCTCGTCTCCCTCTCGCTGTATCCTTTTTTTACAGTGAAAACGCGACATTAAACGACGCTCGACGACAGACTTCAACGACACACAGTGAAAGAGTCGAACGAAATAGGGAGTTTAAGTGTCGACTCTCCTGATGAGATCTCCTATATACTTTTCTTTCCTTTTTGTATACATATATATCACACTATTTCCTATCCCTTCTGACCATTTCGACCTCTCTCTCTCTCTCCCTATTTCTCTCTCACTCGCTCTCCACCTTGAGCTCAATGTATGGTAATCCACAGGGATTCGACAATCCCTTTTAAACTTGCCCTCTTCTTTCCATTCATTCATTCATTCGTTTCTTCATTTTCCTTCCACCTACTCCTTCCACCAACCTTATAGGGGAAAATGGGTGTATATATATACATTTTTTACCCCTTCCTTTTTCCACCTCTCTTTCTTTGTCCTCCAGATGCATCTTTCGTGGCAATTTCATTTTAAGCGAAATTACATTTGAATTATTCAAAAGAAGCTTGTCAATAAAATTCACAGACAATCACAATTTTTAATGCACGGTAATGTTTAAGGGTTAAAATCAAAAAATCATTGAAATCTTGTCCTTAACCTTCGCGCTACCAATACTTTTTGTATACGCGGACTACCGGAAGGCCACCCGGGGTGGCCAAACGCTTTTTTACCATTATGTTCCCAAAACGATTAAAATTCATCAAAAGTTTTGAATATAATTATGTGTTAATACAAATACTGTATCTTAATAATGTTTTATGACATAAAACATTTGTTTTATTATTAAAAAATTATTTAAACAAATTATTGTTATTATTTACCAACTTTTTACAGAATACACCTAGAAAGTTGCAGTTTTTTCCTAATTTTGCAAATTACTAAATCTTATATGATTACAGATAAAGAATAAAAGTTGAATAAAAATTTAACTATTTCTTAAACAATTTTTAAACAAATTATTGTTGTTCTATACCAACTTTTTCCAGAATGCACCTAGAAAGTTGCAGTTTTTTCCTAATTTTGCAATTAACTAAATCTTATATAATTACTGATAAAGAATAAAAGTTGAATAAAAATTTAACTATTGTTTAAACAATTTTTAAACAAATTATTGTTGTTCTATACCAACTTTTTCCAGAATGCACCTAGAAAGTTGCAGTTTTTTCCTAATTTTGCAATTAACTAAATCTTATATAATTACTGATAAAGAATAAAAGTTGAATAAAAATTTAACTATTGTTTAAACAATTTTTAAACAAATTATTGTTGTTCTATACCAACTTTTTCCAGAATGCACCTAGAAAGTTGCAGTTTTTTCCTAATTTTGCAATTAACTAAATCTTATATAATTACTGATAAAGAATAAAAGTTGAATAAAAATTTAACTATTGTTTAAACAATTTTTAAACAAATTATTGTTGTTACTTACCAACTTTTTCCAGAATACACCTAGAAAGTTGCAATTTTTTCCTAATTTTGCTATTTACTGAATCTTTTATGATTACAGATAAAGAATAAAAGTTGAATAAAAATTAAACTATTTTTTAAACAATTTAACTGCAGCTTTCTAGGTGCATTCTGGAAAAAGTTGGTAAGTAACAACAATAATTTGTTTAAAAATTGTTTAAACAATAGTTAAATTTTTATTCTTTGTTAGTAATTATATAAGATTTAGTTAATTGCAAAATTAGGAACAAACTGCAACTTTCTAGGTGTATTCTGGAATAAGTTGGTAAATAACAACAATAATTTGTTTAAACAAATAAAAAATGTATTATAACATCATAATATATTTTATTTATTGATATAAAACAATTTTACTGTAAAAGTTTAACGATTTTATTTATATTTTTTTGCAATATACGAAACAAACACCCGGTCAATTTTCAGTATTCTCGTACATACTTTTTCAATTGTTATAAATATACAAGAAGTGTTTTAAAAAATTTAATTTTTGTTTTTTCGAAAGTAGATAAAATTTTGTTCAGTGAGTTAAAATGGCGATTCGATTGATACAAAATTCGAGGAGATATTCAACATTATGTATTAGTTGGCCACCCCGGGTGGCCGTCCGGTAGCGCGAAGGTTAATAAATAATAATTTGGTTGTTAAAAATTCATGATTTTAAATACAAACATCTTACAGAGTATAATTTTATCTACAATATCTGGTTATTTCATTTAATTTTTTATTGACACAACAGATACAAAATAGTAAAAATATGTCGAAAATGTCATCGTGTCCCGTGTCCCTATATACATTTTACGATATAAAAAAATTTTTAATTCAATTTCTTATTATATAAAATAAAATTTCTCATCGTATACGTATTCTCCAATGTATAAAGTGTAATATAGGAAAGTGGTGAGAATTTTTATAACACGAAATGCGAAATTTAAAGAATTTTTAACGTGTCCCCAGATTTGAAATTTTTTAATGTCATCGTGTCCTCACACATATATTTACCGGTTTTCAAATTGGGATCAAAATTAAAAGTTGTAAAACTATGAAATAAATGAAGTACGATATAAATTTGATAATACGTGAGCATAAAGAAATGTCAAAATCAATTTAAAAATCAGCAAAATGATATTTTGATAATAATAAGAAAAGAGTACATCTTCTTTTTGTCATCGTGTCCACAAGTGTTTTTTTTTAAAGGCGAACATTTTTAAATGGTAATTAACATATAAAAAAAATTTCTAGTATATGTATATTATTCGTGTAAATACACAAGTAAAACTAAATTCAAGTTTTCGAATAATAACAAAAATAAAAATTCATGTTTATTATTTTTTGTCATCGTGTCCCGTCCGACATATCTTTTTTTAGGAGTGAAGTCAGACGTTACATAGATAGAAAAAAAGTTTTTAAAATCTGTTTGGTTAGATATCAAAAAATAGTTTCAGAAATTCATATTAAAACGATTTACACGCTAAATAATATGTTATCATTATTTAACAGGTAAATTCAGTAATTAAATAATTAAACTAACTAAAAATAAAAAATTAATTATTACTATAAACTTTTTTTTGTAATTTCATCAAATTGAAATAGGTTAAATATGTGATTACTAAAAAAATATTAATAAGCTAATAAGTATTCCTTGATCTTGCATTTTATGATTTTTGACATATTTTAGAACATAACAAACAAAGCAGACAATTTTCTTCAACATTTCAAAGATTTTATTTTCTTTTAAAAAGTTAGGCACATATTGTCGATTTTTTGATTTTCACCCTTAAAGGATTTCAAACTTTTACCATTAATGAACAAAAACTGTAATTATATTAGCTGGAAATTAAAACTTGACTTCTTGTAATTTTAGAAAAAAATTTTAATAGTTAAAATCAATTTCAGTTAATAACATTTGAACAATGTTTTAAATTTCTTTATCAAAATTAAGGATTGTTAGTAGTCAATCTCAGTCAGACACACATTTCTGGATTCTTTATTATTTTCACGTTAATTAGTAGTTAAAAAAAATTTTAAAAAATTAAATTAATTAAAAAAAATTTACCCGAATTCTTGTAATTTTAGATTACATTTTTAGTAATAAAAATCATTTTCTTGATCAGTTTTCAGAAATATCGGTTTTTTAATAAAAATTATAAGTAGTCATAGTATTAATACGTCAGATACAAGTTAACTAATTTTTGTAATTTTAAAATAATCTTTTCTAGTAGAAAAAATTTTAGACAGACACATGTTTGTAAAATTGTTTTAATTCTAAATTAAATATTCCGTTAATCGACATTATTTACAGTTACGCACAAAAAAATTAAATTAAAATTTATCAGACAAAAAATTTTACAAAGCCTTATTATTTCAAAACTAATCGGTGTAATTTCGAGACAAATAATGGACAGTGCAGTACTGAAAATTTGGCAAAGTTCAAACAACCCACTTCTATAGGCGGGGTTTATAAATAAAGTATTATATGAAAATCAGTCGCGGTGCGGAGAAAATCCTTTTAGTGTTATATGGGGTTAATGTCGACAAACAGTTATGAACCAAGGATAATAATTTCTGTTTATAACCGTCGAGGATATCAAATAATTAACACTATGAATATTATCTTGAGTCTATGTATTTTCGCACATATTCTAACTAGATATTTGCAAATACACGTGCAGAGTTTACATAGGCTAGAGCAGAATATGAGAATAGGTTCGTGTGGGTTGCGGTTAGATTACTACACGTATGTTTTGTCGCATGGTGCATAAACTCTATAGCTGCATTTCATAATGTTTGAAATTGTACACGGTTCATATATGGTGCAATGTGTACATATCTACCTACACAGGCACACATGTTTCCTTTGTTGACCATCCACTCTCGTCTGTTCAAGTAGAATGATAATGACCGTCTTAAATTTTAAGGACGCAATTTTAAGTGCTTGTAAAAATTTTTACTATTTAATTTTATTTCCACTTTACTACTATTTTACACTTTACTATAGTTTGATATTTTTTTTATTTCAATACATTATAGCAATACTTTATTTTTATTCTGTATTCACCTGTGTAAAAAATTGTCACAGTCTAGATCTATTTAAAGCCAGTCTAGTTTTTTTCTCGCGTTGCTACTTTCAGTAATGCTAGATTGGTGCGGTCTTGATTCTATCTAGTTTCCAAGAAAAGCTTTTAATTTTCATACAGATTTTGCAACGCACTGCAATTCTAGTAAAACTATGTTAATGCTAGCTTGCTACTATCTAGTTTTCCTAATTATATTTTTATCATGGCGTAAACTAAAATGCCAATATAGTTATTGTACAGAAATACTAGGTTCTACACTATTAACTATATTTTACTGTTTTTTGATATGAACTTTTTTAACTTCGTTATTATTATTAAGTTTACTTTCAATATAACTTATTTGTTAAAATTTCGTATATATTTCAAGTTAGCAGGTCTTGGTTTAGGAAATTAAAAAAATTTATCTTTATAATTATCAATATATTTTTTTGAAAATAAACGGTCCAGAAAGAAAAATTCATGTCGGGCAGGAAAAATTGTTTATAATTTATTAAATTGTTTAAACAAATTTAAAAAAAGATTTTTTAATTTCATAAAATACTTAAATGCTTTTATAAATTGTTTTGAATCAAGAAAGCATTTATCCAGAAAGATTTCTCAGCAGAATTATTAGTGAAAAATAAATTAAATTTCTTGTCAACAAGTATAACAATTAACAAATTTACTGTTTGGACATTTTTGGCATCTGGTGTTTTCTTCTAATAATTTATGACAATTATAGTTATTTATAAAAATTGTTGTCGCAATTTGTAAAAAAATTTTAGTCTAAATCTGAATTGAAAATTATTACTTTGGTAATTTATGAAAATTTTCAAGGTAATTAACGAAAATTTATGAAGTAATTTACTGAAATTTTCGCAATAATTCATAATTATTATGAATTACAATTAAAAATATTTATTTTAGCAATTTATGAAAATTTTCACGGTAATTTATGGTTATTTATTGAAATTTTCACGATAATTTATAAAAATATGAAAAGCAAAAATTAACATTAATATTTTGTATTTTAGTCGTTTATGAAAATTTTCGCGGTTATTTATGGAAATTTATGTGGATATTTATAAACATTTTGACGATAGTTTATAAAATTATGTAAAACACTAATTAAAAAATTTAGCGTCGGAATTGTATGGTAATTTATGGAAATTTACGCGGTAATTTATGATAAATTTATGGAAATTTATTAGGTAATTTAGGGAAAATTTATTAGGTAATTTACGGTAAATTTTTTATCATTCAGTTAAATAATAATTTATCTAGATTGCAAAATAATAATAATATTTCAATAATTGTAAGTGTAAAAGGTGTCGAAACATAAACATATATTTGTTATTATAAGTTTAATTTACTGATCATTTTCATACTTATTTCTGACAAATGATTAAAATCTTCTATATCTTCTATATCTTCTATCTGCTTCATCTATAATATTAAACTTTTGCGAGTTTTCAGTTGTCCAAACAAGATGAATAAAACTAAAAGAGTTTGAGAGGTTTTAGTCTTCTCGCAAAAATGAAGAATTTTTTTTAATTTTCAAAAAATTATTTTTTACTTAAATTATGAGCATAAACAAACAACTTTTCCTTCCAACACTTTTTTGTACAACAAAAGACAAAAATGTTATGAATTTTTTTTTTAATAACTTTGTTTTTAGCTTAGTTTAGTAAAATTTAGTTTATTTTAGTAAACTTTTAAAATTGTTTAGTTTTTTAATAAATTTTTGTTTTTTTTTATATTTTTGGCTTAGTTGAATAAAGTTTAATTTATTTTAGTATACATTTAAATTCGTTTAGTAATTTTCGGTCTGTAAGATACAATTGACGGCGAATATACCTATTATTAATTTTTTAATATTTTTTCTATTTAAAATGCTATGTTTGTAATTAAATTCTATTGTAATAGGGAATTTAAAGGTTTTAATAATTTTTTCTAATAAAAAGAGAGAAATTAAAAATCATCAAGGTTAGGCCAAAATATTTTTTAAATTGAAAATTCTTTATTAATAAATTTTTTTTCTTAAATTGAACAGCGATAAATGGATTTCTAAAGATTATAATATTTTAAATATATGTTTATCTCAATTTTTTTAAAAATGGATTCATCAACTTTTGAAAAATTGCTCCTCAAGTTAAATTTAAACAATTAAATTTATCAAATGAAATTTACTATGCATTGAATCAAAATTATTACGTTTAAATTAAACATAATTTTTTGTTGACTGTATGACTAAGATAATGATGTTTGATTTAAATATATTGTTTTCTCAGCGAAAATGTTATTTTATTTTTTTCATAATAGTTATTGCTAAATGAATTTTTTGCAACTTTTTAAACAAAATTTTATTTTTTCTAAATGAATAAACGGATTGAAATAAATCAAGCTTGAATATTAAGGGGATAAGATATACTTTCGTTTAGAATTAGAGACTTTTTAAAGAGTATATTTTTGAATAAATATTTAACAAATTTGTTATAAACAAATTTTTTTTTATTTTCTTATACTCATTAACCTGTCATTTTTTTCTTAAAATAAGCATGACGTCAAAGTTGAGCAAAAAAATTGTGAAAATTTGAAATACATGTTTTGTACTAAAAAACTATTCTAGAACATATATATAAAACATGATATGATATAGAGTTTTCAAGAAAATTTATTAAAAAAATATGTTTGAATTTTAAAAATTATTTTTCTGTTAATAATATTATTTGAAATTTTTTGAATTTTTTTGTCCAACTTTGACGGCTTATTCCGAGTAAAAAATTACAGGTTAATGCCTATAAGTAATTTTTGATCCGTAGAAAATGACCTTTAAAATAAGCCTTAGATTATTAAAAAGTGTTTATTTTTTTAGAAGTTATTCAAATTTTTTGTAAAACATTAAAAATTATGATTTTTAAGAATATCTTCTACAAATTTTGGCCAAATGACTTCTATAAGATCTTATTCTTTTCAAAATTTTATCGTCTTTCAAAATATAAACCAAAAAAATTTTTAGTTTTTATGAATTTTATGTTAAAAAAATTTTTCTTTCCTTTAAAACTGGGTGGACTGACAATTGCGGACGGTACTGTACAATTTTTTTTGTAAAAAATTGTGAAAGTCCGTTTTTAGTAATATCATCAGTAGTAATAAGACTTGTTTTGATCAGACAAACTATTTCATTATATTTGAAAATATTTTCTAAAATCGTTTAATTTTTGTATTTCATTGTACTATTTTTTTCATCTCTTTAATTTCAGTCAGTTATCAAGTGCAGTTTTCCAATTGAAATAACACGTTGAAAGTATACATATATACGCCGCGGAACTATATAATTTTGATCTTCATTTTCTCTGAATTGCTTACAAAAGATTTTGTGGGACAATAGAAAGCCAAGTTGAACTGCATGGATAGTACGCGCCCTTTTCAACCCGAAAGGTACAAGTGTTCTAAAGCACTCGTCTTCGGCTGCACAAGCGAGCGAGTGAGAGAGAGAAAGAGGTCGTGGCTTCGCAGTAATAAAGACGGGTTAACGTGTAAAAAGGATTTGTTCCGACTGAATACGACCTAAGGAAAATACTCAACGGGACTTACATTTGCCTGGTGATCACAAAACGCCCTTGAAGAACCTCCTTTGGGAAAAGGATATAAACAGGATTCCACACTATATTTGCTTTTTACGATTTGTTGGAGCATTTCGCATTCGAATTTCCATTAACAAAAACTGAAAGGAAATTCCACAAGCTTTTTCTTTTCCTCTTTTATCGAAGAAAAATGGAAAGCTTTCAAATAATTACTGGAAAGAGCAAATAATGTTTGCGTAAACTTTATGAAAAACAGTCCAATTCTGAATTTACGAAAAAAAATTTATTTTAAACAAAAAGTTAATTTTGTCCGTCTTATTTTTTCCCTATTTCGAAAAGAAGATCAAATTTTTTTTCTAATCCCGGTTATAAAAAAACTTTGAACAGTCTTCAATTATAGACATTATTAAGTATTTAAATGATTGGATATATTATTTATTTTTAAAAAGAGAAACAAGAGAGAGGGGGAGGGGGGAATTTAGAAAAAATCCAAATAAACTGAAAGTATCAAAAAAATTAAATTGGAGAAAATAATTGACAGTGGCTGCAAAAAAAAAAGAAAAGAAAAACAGAAAAGCGTGAAATGTAACAATTTTTTGGTGAAAAACTGTATAATGAAAGGAGAGCGTGTACTTTGATTCGGATGTGGCTTTTATTCGAATTCCTAAAGAGTACGATTCAGCAAAGCGCGAAGCAAGGGCCTCCCTTGACACTCGGACAATGCCATGGTGCTGCTGTCTCGTTCAGTTTCTGGTTATGGCGGGTGCACAATGCGCCTATTGTCAGTGACCCAACATACAACGATGTGTGTCGAAGCTTCCATTATATATAGTACCACACTGCACTAACGACATTGTCCCGAAACTGATACTTCAACCAATTAGTCCTTCACTTGGAAAATAAAATTTAAATCTCTCAATTATCATATTCATTTATCAAATTATCGCAATTTACAATTATTTTTCCTATTTAATATTTAATTATAGGTGGAATTAATATAGAAGTTTTTTAATTTTTAGTGAAAACAATAAATTATCAAAAAATTTATAAAAATCAAAATTAACTTAATACTTTTATTTTATTATGGTAATTTATTTCTGCTTTATAAATTGTTTTTTAGTTTGCGACACTTTATTATATTTACTAATAAAAAAGTACTAAAGAACGAAAATTAATTTTTTGTAAAAGTCTGAGTAGAAGTATTTTTTAACTTCTTGTCGGTAAATTTTTAACAATTTGTAATAATTCTGTCTGACTGTAACTAAATTTTATCACTGTCCAACTGTGAAAATTTGTTTAATTATTACTGCGTTTTAACCAGAAACAAATTTTATATTTAATAATATGTTGTCTCCTTAATTAAAATTATCAAAATATTGTCAGACTAAAAACTAACTTTGACTACTTCTCACTTAAATCCCTGAAGATAAATTATTATTTTTACCAAAAAAAAAGAAGAATAAAAAAAATTAAACTAAATTAAAAATTATTTAAATATAATTAAATTAAATTAATTAATTAAATTTTTTCTCTTTAAACAAATTTAAAAAATGTTATAAAAACATTATTAACATTTTTTGCTCGTTTTCACATCCTGAATTTCTACATAAAAAAATTTTTTGTTTTCATAAAGTTATATGAAAGATATAACACTTTCAAAATTTAAAAAAAATTTGTTACCTCAAAAAGTAGCGAATATTTTGACTTCATTTTTGATGCAAAAATTTATTTCTTCTGAAAATTAAATTTTTATTGTAATTATTTTGCTTCACTAACCCAAAAATTAATAACTGAGTTTGTAAACGTAAAATTTTAGTTTTTAAATTTTTTATGATTAGTAATTTATTTAAATAACTTCAATAAAAAATATTTCGTTCATTTGAACGTTTAAAACTTGGGGATCATCTTTTTTTACTGAATTTAAAAAAAAATTCTGTTGGCAACACATCTTTACTATTCCTGTAAAAATAACTAAACATTTTTTATCTTCTTTAACAATAATGTTTTTATTGTTTTATCGATAGTAGAATTACACCAATTTAGATTTTTAGCGTGGAATAATAGAAAATTAAATTTATAAATTGATATGAAATTTTAATAGTGAAATTCTAGTAGTAAAAATTTAGTAATAAATTATAGTAATAAAAATTTTAGAGAACAAGAATTTCTTTAAAAACGGTTTTGAAGCTTTAACTAGTAACGTAAAATTACTAGAAAAAATTTTAAAAATAAAATAATAAAAATAAAATAATAAAAAAAATAAAATAAATTCGAGTAATAGAATCCTAGTAGTGAAATTCGAAGAGTTATAATTTTACAGAGTAAAATTCGAAGAAAAAAGGATGTAGAAATTGCTAAAATTAAAAAGATTGTAAAGATTGTAATAATCACTAGTGTTACTAATAAGAATTCATAAATTATCAAATTTCTTTTTGAGAAAAAACGTGAGGTTGAAAATCTAATTAGTAAAATATAATTACCAAAAAATATATTCAACAATTTGAATAATTAAATTTTACTATTGACATTCTATAGTACTAAAATTCTGGTAATAAATTCTAGTAATAAAATTTTAAAAGCAAAATTCAAACAATAAAAACTTATAAGTAATACAATTCCATTTCAAGAAAAAAATTAAATGTTCTAAAATTCCTATTAGTAAAGTATAAAATTACTAACAAGAAAACATTAAAACTAAAGTAATAAAATCCCACTAGCGAAATTCCACGAACAAATATTCACAAATGATAAAATTCCATTTCCAGAAAACAAAAAAAAAATAGAGGAAGGTTAAAATTCTTATTTTTTGAAAGTTGAAATATTTGCGTAGGACTTTAGATAAGTCGTCCAAAAGCGGCAAGTAATAAATTCACACCAGGGCGAGCAAACTTTTTTGTAACTAAGACGATGAATATTTTAGCGGGCGCCCTACCGACGACGGTGTAGTGAACAACGCAAAAAGTCTCGCATAATTGGCGGTTAAATTCAAATTTCGAATATTATGAAAAGTTTAGTAACGAGGGAGTTCATAATCCCTTCAAAATGCTCTTCCCCTGTAGTTTACAGAATGATCTAGAATCCTTACCACATTAAATATTCACTCTTTCCCCCCTCATAATATTATCTTTAATGTTATTCTTTAATTATAATTGAATGGAAATTGTATTTAAATGAAAATATAATAAATGTTTAAATATTATTAATAAATATAAATATTATTCAGAAAAAAATTAACAGAATCGTTAATTTGTATAATTTTGGCACAAATATTTTTTGTTTCAAACTTTAGAAATTTTTTTTTTTTGTAATTTTGTCGATTTATACAGAATTATCTTACAATCATTACAATTTTTTTTTAATTTTAACAATCTTTTGGAAACTTTTACACAATTATTGCAATCTTTACAATGTTTTTAATTTTAGTAATTTCTACAGCCTTTTTTCTTCGAATTTTACACTGTAAAATTGTAACTATTTGACATTGATAATTTTTAATTGTTACAAAAGTAACAATACAAAAAATTTATATAATGTTTGACTAAAAAAATTTTAATAAATGTTATAAAATCAACAAAATTTTTTTTATTCATAATAATAGAATATTACAAAAAATACGAAACGTTTAATCTTTTCTGAATTATTAGGAAAAAAAATTACAGTCATGCGTAAGTGTACTTCAATAATTATCCACTTGTATGAGAAATACGAGCGAAATTTTCCATAAATTTTTCAAAAGGTCATTGACTTTCTTTTCACCCTATCCCTAGTTTACTTACGAATTACAAAGTAGAGCAGAAAACTGAAAACTATGAAGGGAGGGAATTGAATTGGAAACTCTACTAGACACTTGAAGGAACAAAGACAATAAGTTATTAATAATTTTCCCCCTTTACAAGGATCGCACAAACTTTATTTTTCTTTTCAAGAAAAATACAAGACAAAATCTATAATTCTATCAACATGTTAATTCAATAGCAAGTGTTAAAAATTAAAAATAATTAAAAATGTTAACTACTTCACTAAATATTAATTTTACTTCCCAATCGTAACTGTAAATTATTATAATTACGTCACAATTAATTCTGAAGATCCAATCGTTCAATTGAATAAGAATTTCTATTATTTTAATACCTTTGAGTAATAAATTCATTAAAAGATTTTTTATGGTTTAAATATTTGTTTCAAAATATTATGAACTGATGATAAAAAGCAAAAACGTAATTGAACAATTTGGGAAATTTATAATTAACTTTTAATAAGTATGACAATATTATTATAAAATGATTTTTTAAATTTTCGCCTTAATAGTTGATAATTTTGTAGAACAAAATTTAAATTTGAAAAAGAATCAAATACTTTTCGTTCATTTGAACGTTCAAGAGTTCCAGATGGAAATATGGAGACTAATGATAACGATAAAATAAAAAAAAAATAAAAAAATGATCCACTTAAAAAATAATAATATAAAAATAATGTTCATAGTAATAATAATAATAATAATAATAATAATAATAATAATAATAATAATAGTAATAATAATAAAAGTAGAAAAAAATATTAAGATAAAAAAAATTGCAGAAAATAGTCTTTTATTTCAAGTGAATGAGATATTTATGTGGGTTAAATATCTGAGGAGGAGTATTGCAGCTAAAGTGACATTTAGTATGAAAATGTTTTCAATATTAATATCTCAATTTTCTCATCTTGGATGGAAGAGGAGGTGATTCGGCGTTTAGCGAAAGAGAGGTGGGTCACACACTCGCTATATTGGCACACACGCCATCTGCGTTTTACGGCCATATTCAGCAATTTTGCATATTGAGGGCCTGTCTTTCTCTCTTTGCACCCCTTTCTGTTGGAAATTTGCTTTCTCATCCACACTCCCCACCCCTCCCAATTTCTTTATTCAACGATCGCAATCGCAGATGCACTGCTTTCTTGAAATCTCAATCTATTCCACATATTATCGCTGTTATCGTTTGCAATATCGATACACTTTGTTGCCTCTCTAATATCCCCATTTTTTCCCCTAATATGAAAAAATCTTTTTTTATTTTCCATTATCTTCGTTTTTCTTTCTCGAAAATTTAAATATAAATTTACAAATTTCGAAAAATTAAACAAACATTTCATTCAATTTTTTATTATGTTCAATTGGATTTTGTATTATTTATTGGCAAAGACATGAATCGGAAATCGTGAGGTATTAAAAAATGTTGCCTATTAAATTCACACTAAAAAAAATCAATTTTAGTGTTATTTTTTACAATTAATGAAATTTTAGTTTATTAAACTTTTTAAAACTATAAAACATTATTTCCAAAAAGTTCACTCTATATTTCTTTCAATATTAAATTATAATCTAAGATTTTAACTTTAATTCATTTTTAAATCAATTTTTACTAAAAAAATTCTACAAGAATTTATTTATTTAAATGCAAAAGTAAATAATTTATTGAATAATTGAATGTTTCCCAAAATTCAATTCTCATAAAGAATTTTAGTAGAAAATTTTTTAATAATTCAATTCTTTTGTCAAATTTTATTAAAACTTGCATGAACATAATTATTTTTTCAAGAAATTCAATTAAAATTGTATGAAAAATAAGTAAAACGCTCCAACGAGTTTTATGAGAATTTTCATTTGTTTAGAATTCCATTTTACATCATTTCAATTATTCGGAAATTCTGCAATTATTTACATATTGAACAATAAAAACTTGAATTAATTTCAATAAAAATCATATTAAACTTTAAAAAGAATTAATTCTACAGAATTTGTTGTAAAAAATATGGAAAATTAAGATATTTAATCATTTTAGTTTGAAATTTTTTCAAAATTTAATTATTTCTGAAAATCCACGTTGTAATGCTTTTAATACTTAAGTATCATCTAAAATTTTAAACTGAAATTCATTTTAAAAACCATTTTTATTAGTAAATTCTACGAGAATTCAATTATTTAAATACAAAAATAAATAATTTATTAATTTCGTGTTTCTTGAGATTAAATTCTCATAAGAAATGTTATAAACAAATTTTCTAAATCATTAAATTCTTTGGACGAATTTTAATAAGATTTTTAAGATTAATTACATTTTTTGAGGAACTTGATTCAAATTGCATTAAAAATATTTGAAATTATGCAATAAGTTTTGTTATTTATGAAAATAATTGAATTCCTAATAAAATTTATTATTTATAAAAATAATTGAATCTCTGTAGAAATGTTATTATTTACGAAAATAATTGAATTATATCGAAGAAATTTATTAAAAAGTTTGTAAATAATTGAATTCCTGTAAAAATTTTTATTATTTATGAAAATAATTGAGTGTTTGCGTATAATTGTATTTAAATTTTTTTTAATAACTGAATTCGTTTAGAAAATTTTATTGAAATAGTAGATAATAAAAATTATGTAATTTTAGAAAACTTTCGAAAATAATTGAAATTTTGACAAGAATTTCATTAAAATTTTGTAAAATAATTCAATATCAGCGAAGAATTTTATTATTTATAAAGAGAATTGAATTTTTGACGTGAATTATTTAAAAATTTGGAACACAATTGAATTTAGAAACTATTTTTCTAAGTTAGTAACTAAGTTACTATTCTCCCTAGAGAAGCTAAATTCGTTGAATTTTTACAAATCGTTGACTTTGGTGTTTTATTTAAAATAAAATTTCATTCATAGTTAAAAATAACACCAAAATGAATTATTTTAATTCATTCTGGTGTTATTTTAACACCTCATGTTTTACTGTAAAAAAATTTAATATTTTAATTTAGTATTTGTCTTTTCAATATATTTTTTTAAATTATTTTGTAATAAAAAGGCCTAAATAGGAAGTTTCTTTTATTAGAAAATATTTACCTTTTAATATTATTTCCAAAATTGTTTATTATTTTAATTTACACCCAGAGAAAATTGTTATTTGAACCAATATATTTTATTTGACTTAAATAAACGTATATTTGTCTCAGAACCAACTAAAATTTTTATTTGTTTTAAATAAAATTTATATTTAACATTAATAAAACATATATTTGAATGAAATAAAATTTTATTGAAACTAAATAAATAAAATTTATTTGAAACAAATAAAAAGTCTAGTTGATTCTGAGGCAAATATACCATTTCTCTGAGTTTAATATTGATGTCAAAATTATTTCTTTAAAATTTAATTAATATTTAATTTAAAAAATTAAATTATATTTCTCTCATTATTTTTAATATCTTGTGGTGATTAAGATAAAATCAGCAGTGGGGACTTTTCAACGGAAGCAAAGGGCTGAGAATCATGAAATAAAATACACTAAGGGCAAGGGTGGAGGTTAATCGAACAGGAAGTGAGCTTAAATTTCACTTTCTACTTCGGTCAACTTGGACTTAATTTAACTTTCAAGAAATTCGCCGTACCCTTAAATTTCTACTCAAATTTGTTTACTAATTTCGAGACTAAAATTTAACCATAAACGATAAAAAAATATTTTCATAGACTAATTATTCTTAATTTTATTTCAATTGCAAGACTATTAAATTATTTTCTCTAACAGAAAAATTTCTTTATTTACAAAAAGCAAAGTAAAATTAAAATAATTCATAAAGAAGACCCTTTTTTTGATCCCTTTTCCCCCAAAGAAAAATAAATATTATTAAAATAAATATCAACAAAATCAAAATACAGTAACAAGAAAAATGAAATCAATCAAAAAAAGCGAATCCACAAAATTATCATTTACTAATGAAATACATTTTTCACTGTTGCCACTTAAGTATTCGCTTTTCATTTCTCTGCGCGGAATATAAATCTTGACCACATGAATCGTAAAATCCCAAAACGTCATAAATCTGCCCTTTGGGAATTAATGATAAAAAAATTGTATTCCGTTGCGAATATGAATTTTGTAATTTATCTGGGTCCACACACTGAATACTATAAATTATTCTTAATGGTCATTTGAAAATGGGAATTTTAGAAATTTAGAGAATTGACGGGAATATAATTTTACTGTATGTGGTTTTCCATTTTTATTTTTTTTTATATAGAACACAAAAACTTTTCACAACCAAAAAGTAACGTGAGAAAAAGGGAAAATTGTAACACGGCCTTGAAACAAGAGTTTTTTTTCTCTTAAAAAAAATTCTAAAATGGAAAGTGGGACGTCTTCGTAATTGTGCAAAAAAAGTTCATCGCTATATTTATACTCAAGTGAATTAATTCACTTACGCAAATCATTAAATCGAACGCTAAAAAACGAGGAGATTTAATTAAGTACCAACAATTATAACTACTGGAATAATAATAACTGGTTAATTAATAGTAAAATAATTACATATATAAAAATATTATTATTATTATTATTATTATTATTATTATTAGTATTATAATAATAATAATAATTATTATTATTATTATTATCATCATCATTATTTATTGTTGCTTATTTTTATTATTGCTTATTAGTCTTATTATTTTTATCATTATTATTATAATTACTATTATTTTTTATTGTTATTATTAAGATTATTATTATTTTTAAATGGGAATCTTTATTTTGAAAAATATTTATAAATATAAAAAAACTGTTGATAATATAAAAATATTAAAAATAATTGTTTTTTTATTATTTTTTTTAATGTGCTTTTATGTGCAGTTATCGTTTATGTCATGACATACGAAGGAAGACAAACGGAAAGTTGTAGACTGTGGAAACCATGAGAAAAGATGTGAATTCTCCTGGAAAGTTGAAAGCAGAACAAAGAGCAGTAGATAAATGAGAATTGTCGACCAGGGAATTGTGGTACAGAGTAATAAGACATCTATAGTTGTTAAAAAAAGACGAAGAAAATAATTGGAATTTTGATAAAATAAATCCTTCTAACATTTAATCAACTGTCGAATATTTAATTTAGAAAAAAGAAGAAGAAAACAACCTTGTCCATTCTCTATTCTATTTACTTATCTTTCCCAACTTTTTCATTTCTGTGACTTATTATTTATCTCTTGCTTGCTGTTTAGATTTTATTTTCATAAATCTATTAACTTATTTTATTAATTAATTTATTTATTATTAAATTAACTTACTTAACTTACTAATTTGTTATTTTATTCATAACTCGTTATCAATTTTTATTTATAAAAAGATTTAATAAATAAACTCGTTATTTAATATTCATACCAAGTTTTCATTTCTATTAATTTGTTATTAATTGTTAATAATTAATTTACATTTAAAACTAGGAAAGACTGAAATCAACTATTTTTACTACTGTAAAAATGATAAATTATTAAAAAATATTTAAAAAATAAAATAAATCAATAAAAATAATATAATCTATAAATAAATAAAACTTTCTCTAAACGCCACAAATAAAATAATCTGAAAAAGCATCAAGTCTTCATTATTTAAATTTTGATCATAAAAGTTATAAAGTGTACGCTTCCCATTAAAGTTGATAATTTCTTATGTCTAATTTTGCGTTCAATTATGCCTTTTACCATCGTCGTAACTCATATTTTACCTAAAATCATGTTATGAATTTTAGAGAAGTAATTTCAAAACTTCACCACCTTTAGGTCTGCTCCGACAACCTATAACCAAGAACCTCCCACTAGTGAAATCCTCCCACCCCCACACTCCATCTAATTAATTTCAAAACTTCACCACCTTTGGGTTTGCTCCTACAACCCATAACCGAAAACCTTCTCCCTTATAGAGAAATAGTTATTAATACTTTTCCATCCTATCATCATAATTTCATTTGAAAAGAAAATAAATAAATTCACTAGTACGAAACAATGTTTTTGTATGTTCAGTCAGGGAAAGTCAGGGAAAATCCTTGGAAAAAAAACCGATCTAGGAAATTTTGGAAAAATTAGTGAATTTTGTCAAAATGACTCTTTAAAAAAAGTTAAATTTTTACAACTCATAGAAAAATTACGGATTTTTTCTAGTCTGATAAGAGAGTCATATACTTATAAGATTTAATTTTTCCGAATTTTTTTTTGTTTGCCTTATAAACTTTTAAATAACAACAAATTTTAATAAATAATATTCAATTTTTTATGAAAATAATTAAGCTTTATAGAATATGGGATTACATTTATTTAAGATAAAGAAATTTTTAAAGAACAATCATAAAAATATTAAGTACAAAATATGTATTAAACACATTGAAAGAAAATGTATATTAAATTTCGTAAAAGTATTTTACAATTTGGGAAAAAAGTGCAACAAACCGAAATTCTAATATAAAAAATACCAAACTTTAAAAAAAATTCTGTGAAATTTAGTATAATTATATTAAGTATCAAGAATTTTAATTAAATTTTAATATAACTTTACTAAATTACAAATAAGCTTTTTTAAAGGTTTAGTATTCTTTATATCAAAATTTCGTTTTGTTGCACTTTTTCCCAAAATTGTAAAATACTTTCAGAAAATTTAATATACATTTTCTTTCAGTGCAATAGTTAAAATTTATATTAGTAAAAATGTTTACTAATTTGAATTAGCGACTGACTTTTTGCTTTTGAATTAATGGATTCTACTAATAAATTAGTAAAAATGACTATTTCTCAGCCAAATTTATTATATGAAAAGAAGAAAGTCAGTCACTAATTCAAATTAATAACTATTTTTACTATTTCGAATTTAGAAGGTATTACATGATAATTAATTTTTCTATTAATTTCTGAGAATTTTCCATTAAAATTAAAAGATTCAAATTTTCTAAAAGCTCTTATTTCAGACATTTTAAAATTCAGTTATTTTTAAAAAATTGGTATCAAAATTGTTCTAAATATCAATTTTGTACAGAATGTTTAAACAAAATTATTTAAGTTGACACTAGACAAGGAGAATTAGGTAATTTAGGACAAATGCCTGAGAAAGAAAAAATAATCTAGGGAAAACATAAGAAAATTTTATTTAAAATACTGTCAAAATATTAAATTTTTAAAATTCAGAAAAGTTACGGGTTTTTATACCCAGAAACATATATAAAAGTACTAAAAATATTTAATTCTCTTGGAATTTTTTTTTGCCCTAGTAAACTTTAAAATAACCACAAATTTTAATAAAGATCCTTAAATGTTTTCTGATAATAATTAAACTTTACAGATGTATAAAATTGAATTTATTTAACTTAAAGAAATTTTTTTGCCAAAAAATCAGGTAAAATCATCTACACAAATCTGTATAAGGATTTTCTTGTAAATTGTTTTGAAAACTCGTTTTAAATAAAAATATGAATAAAAATTGCCCTAAATTTTTATGTACAATACAATTCAGTTACAAAACAAAAGAAATGAATATTATTAGGGGAAATTGGGGAATTGTGGGCCACCTCATTTATTTAATAATATTAATAAGTTTGATCATCCAATTTTTTTTTTATTTTATTTTGTTCATTCAAAGTAAACTTTCATTAGCGTTTCATTACTTTACATTGCTTTATAATTACCTATAAACCGTAAATAAAAATCACCTGAAAAATTCCATTCAAATATTTATTTTGAAGCTTCATGTTTTTATTGTTTTTACAAGGATTTTCAAAAATAAATTATGAAAAATATTTTTTTAATTATTGTGTGGGATGTGGGATTGGTACTTTGACTCCAAAAAAAAAACTTTGAATCAAATTAAAAGTGAATAAATAATACAAAGCTTTTTGTAAAATTAGGAATTGGGGAATTGTGGGCCACTTCTTTTCACGGTAAATCGTTAGGTATTAAAATAACACCAAAAAGGATTAAAATAATCCAATTTAGTGTTATTTTAATCCATTTTGGTGTTATTTTAATACCTAACGATTTACCGTGTTAGGAGTAGTATTTATTGCTTGTTTTTGGCGATTTAATTGCAAATATTATTTAATCATTTATAGTTATAGTAATTTAACAAAAACAATTCGTTTCATTGCGATTCATGCAATAAAGATGTATACTAAAAAATTTGTAATTAATTAATTGTGATTCCGATTAATTTCATTTTCTTACTTTTTCTAACAATTTTCCTGAAAACAAACAACTTTTTTAAAGCAAACTATTTTACAATCAATTCGTCAATTGAGCGGCTGGATTCCATAAGGGCATGTAAATTTTTCTCGGCAGAAATCAAAGTCCCCTAGACACTCAAAATCCAACTTCTGAATTAAAATTTTTAAAATATATATAATATATAAAATATAAGGATACATTTAATTTAAACATTTAAATTCAGAAGTTGAATTTTGAGTTTCCAGGGGTCTTCGATTTCGGCCGAGAAAAATTTACATGCCCTTATGGAATCCAGCCGCTCAATTCAATATTAAAAAATTAATTTTTCTGTTTTTCTTTAAATTGTATATTTTTTCAATAATTAATTTTTTTTAAATATGTGCATTTGACGTAACCCCAAAATGGTTTACTTTTACTTATTTTTCTCACTAAAATGTAGGTTTATCTTCATAAATTTTATTTCCACTGGTAAAGCGAAATAATATTTCTAAACGATTCCTTTAGATTTTTTTTAAATGATCAGGAAATTTTTTTAATTTGTTATTTTTGTTTCCTGTAAAAAAAACTCCGAGTAACGATTTTCAAGCAAATCCGATATTTTTTTTTTAATTTCGAAACTTAGGAACAAAAACTTTGAATGCGTTTTTCTCAAAATGTCTTTTTTTTGAGCTGGCAAGACTGATATCTCAAGTTCTTCTGAAGTGATTTTAAAAAATCAAATGGCTTTTGATTCAGCGTCATCATGCCTATAAGTGGAACCTCAAAAACTGGAAAATTTCCAACTGCCTTTTTTTATAAGAGAAATTCTAAATAAAAACACCTTTTTTTTGCACATTTTGGGGAAAAAGTACTCTAAAAAAGGGGGGGGGAGAAAAGTCCACTTTTTTGAGGTTCCACACCTGAAAAAATATTTAACGAAGAGAATGTCACTTTGTTTTTGGTTTTATCTGTTTTAGAAAGTTTGGAATCGATCTTACCACCGAAAGTGGGCATTTTCGAAAATGGCGTATATTGCCGCCATTTTTGAAATAAAAATGAAAAATTTTTTTGTACAAATTCTTAGATAAATTATTTATTACATGCAAAAGAAATTTTTTAAATAAATGTCATAGTTATTTTAAAAATATCTATTAAAAAAAGCCTTCTTTTTGCCTGTTTTGAACTGGAATATCCCCTTAAAGAAAATAACCCCGGGAAATAATAATTTACATATTATTTACACTAAGCATTTTTTAATCACTATTTATTTAGAGACACAATTTGTCTAAACTCTCTCCCACACGTTACGAAGAATTAAAAATTTTACCATCGACTTCCAATTAGATTTATAATCACATTTATCATTCTTCGTCTTTATATATTGACAATAGATGATTATAATAATATAGCAGTAGTTATAGGTAAAGGTCGTCAGATCCTGTATGTATAAATTTATATCAAAGCACCTATCTTGGCATTCGAGTTTTTATTGAATAATTAAAAATGTCAGTGACAGAGGCTCACGCTCTTCTGGCCTCGAGTCAAGTAGGAGTGAAAAAGGGGGTAGGATAGGAAGGGAAGGCCTCTTGAAATTTGCATAGCAGCTTCACCGACGGGCGCTTGCTTGAAATATGAGGTTTTATTATTTTCAAAGGAGCTTGCCACGTTAAATGCTCAAACCATAGTGAGAAGTTGAGAAATTAAGGGCGAAAGAGAGGTCAAATAACCGAAATTGGGTTACTAGAGAGAATTCAATCAGAGTATTCCATTTTCAAGTATCAAAAAAAAGAAAAAAAAAAGAAAAAGATTTTTCTTATCATTTTTCCCACGTTTGAAGATAATAATGACTATTTCACACTTTTAGTACAACGAGGGAAATTTAAAACCTTAGTGTATCGAAACAGAATGTTTGTAAATGATATTGTTGAACATATTACATGAGAGGAATTTTCTAAATGCGAGAGCCAAGAGCAAAAGTAAAGTTACTAATGGGAATTGAATTACAGAAAGTTATTAGTCCCGATGGATTGCATAGGAACACCTATAGTGGATGAACAATGCAGCATGAAATTACAAACCGTCGGATTTTGCGCATTAGAGCCGATTTAACGATAACTCGCGTTCGTCTCTCGAGACTGGAAAGTGAGAGAGAGTGAGAGATATAGACAGAGGGAAGCCATTTAACACCAGAAACTTGTGACGGCGACTTTGTTCATCAGCCAAATGAGTACAAATCTTCCCTCTTCCCTCCCGCTCCAAACGTCCTTTTAACGTTAAGCAAATATGAAAGGATGGGTGAAGGTAAGACAAAACCAACACACAGACACACAGCGAGACTCAGTTTCAGTCTCATGCTAATTCAAATTCATCTCATCTAACTTGTTCTACCTTTGGTCACAGTTTCTTCCCCACAAGAAACACCCATCACACTCAACAGAATGTTCATTCCTCCTAAATTCATTATCATTTCGACAAACTTTTTTTTTGAAACATTCAACCAGGGATTAAAATACTCTCGAGAGGGACGTTTTTCGTAATTTTTATTTTCAAGCGACTAGGAATAATTTTTATCTTAACTATAAACATTAATTGTTTAAGAGCCAAAATAAGTGAAACCGGTCACTTGAAAAATTTTTGTCTCCAATTTTCAAGTTATCTATGATTTTTGGTAGATATATGAGTACACTTTTTTCCCCTAAATTTTTTTTCAAAAAAAAATTTATTTTTGAAGTAATCTGGTGTTGAAGTTTTGGGTCATTTTATTTTCATTTTATTATTACTTTGAAACAAATAAAGATAATTAAGTGAATTTTTTTTAAATTAAAGCTTAAAGTATATACTTTAAGGATTAAATAAAGCGATTGCTAAAAATGAAAATTTATAATTGTTATTAACAATTCTTTTAAAGAATTGCAAATTGAAGAATGTTCTCAATGTTTTTCAAAGATTAAATTACGATGTATAGATGCGTAACACTCCAAGCATTAAAATAAAAAAAAAGAAAAATTAGTAACCTCCAATATTATAGATATTGTGTAGATTTTTCTGACAAAATGCAGGCGAAAATCGACTTTTAATCATAAAAATCAGCTTGAAAGCGTGAAGTTTCTACCAAAACAAAAGACGATCTTATTTATTCGTTTGCGATTTTATCTCTTTCCAGTAACTCGAGTCTAATTTTGCCTGCATTTTTTCAGAAAAATCTACACAATATCTATAATATTGGAGGTTACTGATTTTTCTTTTTTTTATTTTAATACTTGGAGTTTTACGCATCAATACATCGTAATTTAATCTTTGAAAAATATTGAGAAAATTCTTCAATTTGCAATTGTTTAAAAGAATTGTTAATAACAATTATAAATTTTCATTTTTTAGCAATCGCTTTATTTAATCCTTAAAGTATAGACTTTAAGCTTTAATTTAAAAAAAAATCACTTAATTATCTTTATTTGTTTCAAAGTAATAATAAAATGAAAATAAAATGACCCAAAACTTCAACACTTGATTACTTCAAAAATAATTTTTTTTTTGAAAAAAAATTTAGGGGGAAAAAGTGTACTCATATATCTACCAAAAATCATAGATAACTTGAAAATTGGAGACAAAAATTTTTCAAGTGGCCGGTTTCACTTATTTTGGCTCTTAAACATTATTATTGAATAATTAAATGTTATCTCCCCACACTGAGAAAGAATTATACTTAATTTGAATTGAAACATAATTTTAATTGATTTTAGTTAATTGCACCGAAAAAAATAAAATCTTAAAATGAGAAGAAAATTCCGCTTAACAATTATTATTTTTACATTTTATTTTTAATATACGAATATTCATTTACAAAAAAGAGGAATTTTCGTTTATATTTGAAAGTTTTTTAATTAAAAGATGAATTTTAACCTTTCTTCTTTGATGAAATTATTCCTCTCAAATTGAAACAAATTTATACTAGAAAGAAGATTTTTAAGTTGTTTTTCGTTTTTCTGAACGCAGTTTTTCAAACTGTTTCAAAAGTGACATTTAATGGAAAATATAAAAGAGGAAAATCCTCTCAATTAGAAATGAAAACTTTAATGCCCATATATAAGAGGAAAAAATGCTGCAAAAGAAGAGGAATAGTCTAAAATTGAAATTATTTTTTTTTTTCGGTGTGAAATTAATTTGTAAGCTTTTTAATTTAATTTAATTTTTATTCGTAAGCCCAATGTATAGAAAATATTTACTGCTTATTCAAAAATAGTATCAGTTTGAATAATTATGGGGCATTCCCCGTAAGATTTTAACTGCAAATTTTTTTTGAATTCTATATGAAAAATAAGTGAATACCTTTTTTAATTGTTTTTATTTGATAAAAATTACGGAAGTTATGAATTTTTAAATTTAACTACTTCAGAAGCAAAGGACTTTTAAAACACTGTTTTCTCTCTATTACATTAAAAGACAAAAATAATGTAATATATGGAAATGATTTGCTTTTTCTTGAATTTTTCAAATATGTAATAAAAAATAAAGTTAATAAACCGAAAACATTAAATAAAATGAAATTCCATCTAAATAGTGACTTTTCTCAAAACCGAAGTAGGAGAGAGTGAAGCAAGACGGGGTACGGGGCACTGAGACGATAGTTTCTTGTTTATAAAACCAGAAAGCCATGAGAATAAATCTTTTATCTGTTTTCCTGAAAAAGATGTTTTCCAAGATTTTCTTGTGATTTTTTCACTTTTTTAGGAGTTTATTATTTAATAACAACAGTTAATGAACTATAACAAATTTTTTACAACTGGTAAGGGTTACAGAAGAAGGGAAACATGAGTGATTCTTCACTCAGGAGGCACTTTTGCTTCCCCACTGTTCCATATTTAATAACTTTAATAATAATTTTGTAATCTGCTTTAAACTTTTTCATAATTAATATTTAGCATGTGTTTTATTAATATTTTAATCGAAAAAATTATTTTATTTTAAAAGAAAATTATGACTTAATTGGAAATTATGTGCTACTTTTCAATGTAAGTGTTTATGTTCCTTTGAAAATTTATTTTTTTATCACACATCTTTAAAAATTGTTTTATGTTAAAATATTACTTAATTGTAATATTACTGTAATATTATTGTAATATTACTTAATTGTCGTTTAATAAGCTCCTTCAGAATATAATTTATTTTTTTTGTACACTATTTTATATTATTAATTGATAAAAAATGACTTTTTTAATCTTATTATTTAACCTCTAGACAACATTTTTTAAATCGTTTATATAAAATTAAAAGATATGTACAAAATATAATAATATGTAAATATATAAAAATGAAATAAAAAGTTTTAAAAAGAATCTATATCATTTTTGATAAAATACTTTTTTAAATGAAATAATAAACAATTGCAGGTGTACAATTTTCTACATTTTTAACAAAGAATAATTTAGAATTTAAAGTAAGATAAAGTTTAATATTTAGAAAAACTTCGCAAATCAGCTATAGCTAAATAATATATGACCTAGAAGGATATTATCAAACTTGTGATTATAGGATACAATTTTTTAAAAAAAATAATCATACATAAAATGTCTAATAAAAAAATGTTTATTATGTTTTTTCGTTATCTGACCTTTTGCGGGTAGTATAAATTTCCAAAATCTATTGCAAAGAATAATAAAACTTTCATCTGTGCTCACGACTGACAAACATTGAAATCTAATGGAAAAGCTTCTTCTAGTGAATTTATATAAAACTCATTTCTTGATATAGTATATATAATTAATAATTAAAATTTTTCTTTATCAAAAAACTGTGCTAGTTTCTCAACGCATTAAGAGTTGGAAAAAATGGTTAATTTCAATTGAAAAGTTCAATATCTCTGCACATAAATGAAGAAAAAAAAGTTATCTGATTTTGAATAAGCGATTTTCCCTGCAAATGTTTTAATTAAAATAAATCCCAATGAAAAGGGAATATATATGAAATAAAAGTTTTCACTAATAGGTATAAAAATTAGCAGTTGAAGGAAACTAATTAGCATCGAACGTTCAATTGGCGCAGATCAAAGAAAAAACATGTCAAAGAATATTTTCCTACTTCAAAGCAAAAAAAAAAATTGTAGAGAAGGCGACGCCACACAAATTTTTTTTTCTTCCTTTTTTTCTGTCGAAAAAAGACGAATCTTCTCGGTAGGCTGCAATAAAAAATTCCCACTTTGTACACGACGTGCAAATTGGAATGATTTGTTCTTTGTGCGTGTGCAGAGCGAGATGTTGCGCTATATACAATATATGTATGTATATAGTATATATATTCTCCTCTTCTACCTCGTCCCTACGCCATTGAAAACATCCCTTGGATCCCCTCGTGCCCCCATTCTCCTCTTCTTTCCAGTTATTCTTGGTCGGATGGCTCGGAAAACGCGACGCGACGCATCTGTTGCCAAATTATTTTGCCCACGGGGCCGTGAAAAATTTCCCCGGGTGCCATTATTGTTCCGTTGTGCGAGAAATCTAGTTATTTGCTCATTGTCCTCGCGTCGACTGAAAACACTCTCGCTCGCTTCAGAGGAGGTAAAATGAGAGGGAAAAGTGAAGGGTAGGATGTAAAAATTGGGTTACGAATGGTCGTTAAATACCCCATATTATTTCTTCTCTCTCTCTCTCTTTCCAGCTTGATCAGAAAAAAAATTCAGTTTTATGCTATACAAAATTTTACCGGAGCTTTTATTTGCTCGTTGCACTCATTTTTATGGAGTGAATCTTTCCAAGAGTTGAGGTAATTAACAAATTGAAAGAAATGTCAACATTTTTTTAAGCAATTTAATTTTTTTTTTTTATTATCTCGTACTGAGAAAAAAATTCTTTAATCAAGAAGATTAGGTTATTTTAAATAAATGTGGGAGGAAAAGAGAGATTGTTCATTGTCATTATGATTATAATCATCTTTATGAATTTTTTCATTTTCCTGTTTCTTGTTCTATTTGGGGAAATATTCTTTTAATTCCGAGATCATTTCAAATAATTAACCAGGGTAATTTTCACGTTCATGATAATTACGAATTTTTTCTTCTTTTGGTTTTTTTTTTACTTTTGAGATAATTACATAGGTATGTAAGTTTTAGATCTGCAAATTAAAAACTGTTATTTCTACCAATTTGTGGTAAATTTTGACTATTTTATTTTTGTAGTTTCAAATTTGTTCTCTCAAGTTTTACTCTTAATTTTTTCAGAGAATTGGCAACAATATTCGCGTGACTAAATTCTTGCTTTTTCAAAAAAAAGTTAGCAATTTTAAAAATAATAAAATGAAAAAATTTTTAATTCAATTTTATTGTTAACAACACATAATAATTTTTGAAAAATTACAACTAATAGCAAAAATTAAATTATTTTCAAAAGTAATAAAATACTTCTCATAAAATTTAATTACGTTGAACATTTAAAAAAATATCTCTTAAAAATCATAATTTTCTTTATAAATAACAAAACACTTTTCTAAAGTTCAATTATTTTCAAAAATGTTTAAAAAATTCTTAAATAATTTCAAATATTTTCAAAAAATTTTCTCATTTTAATAATATTTGATACCAATTATTTTAATCAAATTTAACAAAAAGAATTTAATTATTTAAAAAAAATTGTACTTACGCAAACATTTAAATATTATATTCGTAGATAATAAAAATTTCACAGAAATCCAATTATTTACAAATGTTTTATAAATTTCTTTGTCATAATTAAATTATTTCATAAATATATTTAATGCCTAATGCATTTTTTTAGGAATTGAATTATTTTTATAAAAAATAATTTAAAACTCTAGAAACTATTAATTGAATTGAAATAATGAAAATAATTTTGATGCAGTTCCAGTGGAAAATTTTGTGTGGAGAAATAACAATAATGAAATATTTATTTAAAAAAAAAGTTACTGATGGTTTTGAATTAACTATTTTACAATTAAAGAAATTCGTTAATAAAAGTTACAGAACATTTTTTTAAATAAAATTTTTTCCTTCATTTTGTAAAAATTTCGAAATTTTCAATTAATCCTTATATGTCAAAATTAAAAACTTTCTTCTAAAATATTATATTTTCTTATGAAAAACAGAAATATATGTTTTTCCTCTAAAGAAAACTTTTAAATTGTTATATTGTAATATCAATATTGCTATTGAGAAATAAACATTTATGCACAGAATGGATATATCTCCTATTTTTTAATTATAATTTTTTAACAATTAACAATTTTCTCATTTTTTTATAAATAAAAGGAAAAAAACTTTCCTTATTTTAGATCAGTGAAACAAAATTTGTTATAAAAAAGCATATAATAAATAAAATTTATTTGTTAACAATTTAAAAATTTTTTTTAATCTCAAATATTATTTTATTATAAATCATAAAAAAATCCCTGCATATTTTTAATTTATTAACAAACATTTAAAAAAACAAAAGCATACACGAAAATTAATCTGAAAGTGTTGACAGACAGAAATAATGAAAGAATAATTTAGGAAGATTATTATAGTTAACTAGCTCAAATAACGCGCACGTAGAGTTTCTTGTTTCATTAACATTAAAAAATTCAATTATTCAAAATAATTCTACTCAAAATCACTTTTTTTCTAAATTTATTCAGGGAAGTCGGGAAAACGTCAGAAAATTTTGTCAAAAGTACTGAAATAATATTCAATTTTGAAAATTCATAAGAAAATCCTCAATGTTATATTCCTCATCATTGAAAAGATTTTATTTATTTAAAACTTTTCCTATTTTTAACAACAATTCAACGTTTAATTGTTGTTTTGAATTTTTTCAAAATTCAAAAAATAATTGAATTTTATAAAATATTTGGTTTTTAATTTATCTTATAAATAATATAAATAAGTAGTTCGCCAAATGAAGTATTTTATTTATTATCATTATTATGTTATTATATAATTTGCCATATTTTCAAATTTATTTGTGAATAATTTCGGATTCAAAACAAAATTTCAATAAATTTCTTCTAAAACATCCGTTTTTAATTTTGATAAAACTTTTTGAATGAGATTCACTTATTTTCAATATGATTTCAATCATTTCTCTTTAAAATGCAATTATTTTTTATATAATTTTAATAAAATATCTGGAAAAATTTAAATTTAAAATTTTTTTTTATAAACTTCTTTATAAGTATTCAATTATTTTCATTAGAATTTTAATTAAGTTACTCAAAAAAAATTGGATTCACGGTAAATCGTTAGGTATTAAAATAACACCAAAACCGATTAAAATAACACTAAATTGGATTATTTTAATCCTTTTTGGTGTTATTTTAATACCTAACGATTTACCGTGTTATCTCTACAAAATTTCAATAAAAAATTCTTTGAAAAATTTATAAAAAGTTTCAACTTTCAAAATTGTCACCTTTTAAAACACAAAAACTTTCACATATTAACTCAAGTTGTTAAGAATTATAGTTAATAGCTAAAAAAAATGCGCGTTAAACTGCGCGTGTAGTTTCTCCTGATAGTGTCCATAGATAATTAATAATACTGCCTATTAACAATAAAAACAATAAAAAAAATAATGGATTTATGGATGAATTTTACTTAACAACACTAAAAAAATTGAATTTTGGAAAAATTATAAATGATTGCAAATATTCAATTATGTTCAAAATTTTTTAATTATTATCGTCGAAATTTTAATTATTTTCAAAAATTTTACCAAAATTATTGGCAAAATTCTAGTATTTTAAAAAAATTTTAATAAAATTCTTAGCAAAAATTCTATTTTCAAAAATTTTTCTCAATTTCATATGAATTCTATTATTTACAACTTTTTTATAAATTTCTTTAGTCTTCAAAATAAATCAAAATATTCTTTAGGGACAGGGAAAGAGTCAAAACTTTTGTCTGGAAATCAGGGAAAAACAAAATTAATTTTTTTGTAACATGCCTGAATGGTTAATAAATAAATGTAATAATGCGGAATATAGTATTATATGAATGGCTTCTATGTATTTATAAATATTTTTTTAGTTTTTTTTAATGTGGTAAAAAATAAATGTTCTTTTAAAAAACTTTGAAAATTTTCATTTTTTAAACTGGAAAGTCTGGAAAAATCAGGAACTTTCAAATAAACAAATGCGTGACAACCCTGATCAAGTGTTTAATAAATTGCTCAAGCAAAACATATAATAAACTAAAAATATTTCTGACCAAAAGTCAAAATAAGACTAATCCTGATATATTTAAATTGTTTGAAAATAACCGAAAATATTATTAATTAATTGGGGTATCCAAAAATTGTTTTATAAAATAAAAAATTGTTTTATTTATTTATTTTTTATTATTATTTCGATAATATAGTTTTTAACAAACAGAAATTTTGTAAATATTTTTTCCAAAACAAATTTCAAATTTCTTTTACAAAATTTCATTTATAACTTTTTTTCTTAAAATACTTGTACTTTGTTTATAAATTGTCATTGAAAATCAGGAAATGTGTTATACAGTCAACCAAAAATTATGTTTGATTTAAAAATAATAATTTGGATTTAATACATTGTAAGTTTGGTTCAATAAAAATTACGTTTAATTCAATAATAAAATATGTTTAAATTTGCAATATTTTTTCGTTGACTGCTTATATTGGGTTTAAACAAAATTCTTTTTCAGTGTGCAAAATATTTTCATATTTTAATTTTCCAACTATTTTTTAATTTTAAAAAATCTAATTTAAAAAAATGAAAAGATTAATTATCTAGTCCTAAAATGTTTGTTAGAAAGTGCTAATTTTTTGGAAACAAGAGAAATAATGAAAAATAACATTAACAATTTTTTTATATTAATAAAAATAGTTTTGAATTATTTGAAAAATTAATAATATTTCTAATAAAATAAATAAATTCCTACTATCAAATTCAAAAAATAAGAATGAAAAAATAAAAAAAAATAACATTATCTATGAAAACTAAAAAGAACAGAAGCATAATCATGACTAGCTTCAGGTGTGGACAGACTGGTCAGAATAAAAGAATGAATACGACAATTATTATAGTTAATAATAATTTTTATGTCATTTAGGCAACAATATATTAATTAATAATATTATGATAAGTATTTTCAATTTATAATTAATATTAATAAAAAAACACTCTTTAAATTTCTACTTAAAATCTAGTGATCTAAATAGTTACTAAATACAGCACTTTGGTTCTTAAATAAAAAAAAAATGCTTCATTTTCCGATAAATTTGTGTTGTTCTTATGAAGTGAAAATTATTTACAGCGCTAAGTAAAAAGTTTGAGATGATATTCCATGCATCTGTGGGGAGATTTTGAAAGGGCACTATACATGTGAAGGTAACGGGGATACTCTTGAGCCGGTGTTGCTGACGCATGCACTCGAAAGGTATAGCACTCGCCCGATTATCGAGAATTAATGTAAATAGCCTTACGGTAGCAGCTCGCTAAGCTCGAGTTTAACAACGCGTGCAACAACACGCTTCCAACTTGCCTCATAAAGGATCTTTGGATTCTGGATTCAAACCTTCTTTCTCCCTCACTCTCACTCTCATGTACAGTTTGTATTGTTTTACTCTCAACTCTGCCGTACTTTACAAAGTTTCCCTCCAATGAAACATATACACCCCCCGTGTGTGTAGACTACAGCACATTATTTGAGTCTCTAATATCAACTTCATTCTCTACTCAAATCTCCCATCAATTCTTCAGCAACTTTCATCTTTTGTTTTTGTTCCTTACATCTTCAAATTTTGTAGAAAATTTATATCCTCAAAACGTTGTTCTATAATGAGACGCATGCTTATTCCCGAAATCTTTTTTGACCAAATAGGTATTTGATATAAAACTACTTAACTTAAAATTCACATAATATGCACATTATTTGACATAAATTTCATTGCACACAAAAACCATTTAACATAAATATCATTTCTCATAGAATTCATTAAACAGAAAAATTATGTTACATAAAACTCAGATAACTTAATTCCTATTTAACATAAAAATTATGTAACATCAATTTCTATTGACATAAAAATCATTTAACATAAATTTCTTTTCATATAAAGTTCATTTAACGTAAATTTTATTTGTTAAAAATTTCATTTGACATCGATTTCATTTGGCATAAATGTCATTTAACGTAATTCTCATTTGACATAAATATCATTAGACATAAAATTAGCTTGACATAAATTTCATTTGACGTGAATATAATTTAACATAATTATTATTTAACGTAAAATTAAATTTATATAAATTTCATTTAACATAAATTCAATTTAACATAATTCTCATTTGGCATAAAATTTACTTGACATAAATTTAATTTGGTATAAATCCTATTTTACATAATTTTCATTTAACGGATAACTCTTACACATAATTCTCATTTGACATAAAATTCAGTTGTCATAGATTTTATTTTACAAACAGATCATTTGACATGGAAATATAGGAGCGAATTTCAAAATTGGCGAATCACAATGTTGTTGATAATATCTAATTGGTTACTTTTAAAATTCGCGCCGATATTGTTATGTAAAATGTTATTTGTGTAAAATGATTTTTATGTCAAATGAGAATGTTGTTGAATGACGTTTATGACAAATGAGAATTGTGTTAAATGTCATTTTTGTCAAATGAACTTTATGTCAAATGAAAATTATGTTAAATGGGATTTATACCAAATGAAATTTATGTTAAATAAATTTTATGCCAAATGAGAATTATGTTAAATGGAATTTATGTTAAATGAAATTTATATAAATTTAATTTTACGTTAAATAATAATTATGTTAAATTATATTCACGTCAAATGAAATTTATGTCAAGCTAATTTTATGTCTAATGATATTTATGTCAAATGAGAATTACGTTAAATGACATTTATGCCAAATGAAATCGATGTAAAATGAATTTTTTAACAAATAGAATTTACGTTAAATGAATTTTATGTCAAAAGAAATTTGTGTTAAATGATTTTTATGTCAATAGAAATTTATATTACATAATTTTTATGTCAAATAAGAATTAAGTTATCTGTGTTTTATGAAACATAATATTTCTGTTTAATGAATTCTATGACTAATGATACTTATGTTAAGTGGTTTTTGTGTGCCATGAAATTTATGTCAAATAATGTGCATATTATGTGAATTTTAAGTTAAGTAGTTTTATATCAAATAACTATTTGGTCAAAAAAGATTTCGGGAATAAGCATGCGTCTCTTCTATAATCCACTATTAAAAAAAGAGAGATAAACTTTATCCTAAATTATTTTCACTTTCTCTTTTTTTAGTTTCGCGCCAATTTAGTTCTTCAAGTTGCCGCCTAGATGGCATGAAAATTCACTCACAAACACAGTTTATACACTATTCGCTTTATTTCGTTTGTGTGCGAATTATTTTTGAAGGAATGAAAAAACTTTTTTAACATTAAATTTATGAAAACTCAAAATTTTTTTTAATTTATATTTTAAAGACGATAAAATTTTGAAAAGAATTAGACCTCACAGAAGTCATTTGGCAAATATTTTTTCAAGATATTCTGAAAAAACCGTCATTTTCAATGTTTTACAAAAATTTGAATAACTTCTAAAATAATAAACGCTTTTTAGTAATCTTAGGCTTATTTTAAAGGTCATTTTCTACGGAATAAGAATTACTTATAGTCATTATCCTGTAATTTTTTTCTTGAAAAAAGCATGACGTCAAAGTTGAACAAAAAATTCAAAAAATTTGAAGTACATGTTTTGTAATAAAAACTATTCTAGAACATACATAAAACATGATATGGTATAGATTTTTGAAGAAAATTTAAGAAAAAAAAATGTTTGAATTTCAAAAATTATTTTTCAATTAATGATATTAATTCAAATTTCTTGAATTTTTCTATCCAACTTTGACGGATTATTCCAAGTAAAAAATTACAGGTTAATGCCTATAAGTGATTTTTATTCCGTAGAACATGACCTTAAAATAAACCTAAGATTATTAAAAAGCGTTCATTATTTTCAAAGTTATTCAAATTTTTGTAAAACATTGAAAATTTCGATTTTTAAGAATATCTTCTAGAAATTTGTCCAAATGACTTCTATAAGATCTTATTTTTTTAAAAATTTTATCGTCTTTCAGAATATAAACCAAAAAAATTTTTAGTTTTTATGAATTTTATGTTAAACAATTTTTTTCTTTCCTTTAAAAATGGGTGGACTGACAATTTCGCACGGTACTGTATCTACATTCCTGTAATTACAGTCGATTAATAAATGACATAATTGAAATAATCTCCGTCCCCCCTTCCAGTCATTTTAATTTAATTCATTCATTTGATTCTCTATTGCAGTACAATTTAAATTGAATTATAAATTTTATCTTCGAAAACTCAACTTTTATTACGGACGACAGTTTTATGAGACTTTTGATGACTTTTTCTACTTCGTGGTTATTACAAAGCAGTTTTAAGTAGATATAGCCGCTTTAGTCAGACACCGAGTGTTCCGTAACTTTCATGTTTAAAAAGAGAGAGAGAGAGACTTTCTTTTTTTTCACTTTAGAATATTTACACACCTCTAATAACTTTATTTATTAAGCAAAAAGGAAAATTTTCCCTCAAGAAGAGATAAAACTATTACATTATTAAAGTTTACCCCAAAAAAGAAAAAATGTTTCTAAAAAGAAGAATTTCTATTTACAGCTGCAAAAAATTTTATTTTTTCCTTATTTCCAGAGAGAATCTGGATTTCCTAAAGCCTTAAAAAATTCTCATTTACTTAAAAAGTAATTATATACACAAAAAAATATTTTTAATGTATTAACTTATGAATTACTTTAATAGTAAAAATCAATCTCAGAACTGAATTAAAAAAAAATTCAACTAAATTCCTTTACAGACCTAACTATTTTTAAAACATTCGTAACACTTTTTAAAAAAAATCAATTATTTATCAACTTTTTTAAAGAATTTTCAATACCTGAAAAAAATCTAAAAAAAATTAACGATTTTTTAAAACATTAATAAATTTTTTAAACATTTAAATTATTTTTCAAATAAATTTTAAAAATATTAATTAAATCTTTTAGTTTTAATAAATAAAAAAAACTCAACGATTTTCAATATATAGTTTTTCAAAACTATAAAAATTATTTTAATTAATTATTTTCAATATAATGTAATTGTGTGATCATTAAAACAGAAAAACAAAAGTATTAAAAAAATTAAAAAGTTTGGAATTTAAATTGAATAATTTTTTTGATTTAATAAAAAAAAAATCTTTTAAATTTATGATAAAATTTTAATTATAAATCTTCTAAAATTTTATTATTTCAAATCCATTTTTATGAAAATTACTGCGGACCAAGAGTTGTTTCTATTGTATTTGATGAAGCAAAACTGTCTTGAAATTAACAACTTGATTTTAAGATAGAAGTTAATTTTTTAAAATTTATTATTATTTTATTGTTTTGATTGACTAAAAAAAGAATAAAAATTTTGTTTCAATCTACTTTTTTTATATTTAAGTAAAGTTCTTTGAAATTTCACTTGTTTAAGATTTTGATTTAAAATCTTTTTTGTCTAAATAAAAGTTTTAATTGAACATCTTCTAAATGAAACTGAAATTACCAACGTTGATTCAACAAAAAACTTTTAAAAAAAATTTTCTCTGGGTTCAAATTTTTCTTGTTTATTTTTAACCCAAGTAAATCCTCAAACCCAAAAATAAAAAAAAGGTGGGAAAAGTAGTGATTTTTATTTTTTTGTCGAATTTTTTCCCAAAATCACGCAATTGCATTTAAATTCATAATTCCTCACCTCAGTAGTCAATTTTTTTTCGATAATTGTTTAATGAAATTGCGTGATTTTTGGAAAAAATTTGCAAAAAAAATAAATGTCACTGCTTTCCTCACCTTTTTTTTATTTTATGGTTGGGAGGGTTTACTTGGGTTAAAAATAAAGAAGAAAAATTTGTATCCAGAGAAAATTTTTTTTCAACTTTTTCGTTGAATCAACGTTGGTAACTTCAGTTTCATGTCTTCTAAAACTCCATTTTTTAAAAAGGAATTAAAAATTTTTCGATTCTGTTTTTCACACTAAAAATACTTATAAGAATACTTTTAATTCTCGTTACTCGCAATATTCAATTACATTAAAATCAATGCGAAAAATATTCTCTAAAATTAAAATAAAATAGGTAGTAACAGAATTTAGAAGGAAAATTATGGTTTCGTTTTAAAAATTATCAATTAAAATTATTAAATTTGAATGAAAGAATTTAAGACAAATTAATCATTTTCAACATTTTAAAAAGTTTTTGGTATCCAAAAATTGATGTTTCTAAAGTTTTGAACTTTCAAATGAAAGAAATTCATTTATTTCTTTGTTGAAATTAAATTTTTATCAAAAAAACAATAATCTTACATCATTATAAAAAAAAATTAATTAAAATGGTTCTAAATGTTAAATTTTGAATTTTCATTATAGTCAGTAATTTATGGAAACATTTTCGATGGAAATTATTTCGTTTATTTAAAACGTTCAAAACTTGAGGATAATTATAAAAAGCAGAAGTTTCGTAGCAAATTTAGAAACTGAACATTTTTCCAGTGCTTAAAAAAGTTTACTGACATTTTTCTGATTTCTCTAATCCACATCAACACTGAATAATAAAAAATAATAAAAAAAAATAACGAAATGTAGTAAAGAGAGCAAAAAAAATTATTTATAAAACAGGGTTGTCACAAATATTTAATTTTATTTTTCCCTGACTTTTCCCTGATTTCCAGACAAAATTCTCACTTTTTCCTGACCATAAAAAATATTCTGATTCACTTTAAAAATTATTAGATACTTAAAAAAGTGTTCTATTAAATTTATTTACAAATTGCATTAATTGTAAAATTAGTCAAAAACATCAATAACTAAAATTTTAAATAAGTATTTAATTATTACTTTTCCACATCAATTTAAAATTCTTCAGGACTTTCAAATTCAAACCTTTATGAAACTCAACAATTTATAAGAATATTATTACAAAACATAAAGAAGGCGATCACCTTCTTCATGTTTTGTTATAATTTAAATAATTATAAAATTTTTCAACAAAAATTTAATTATTTACAAAATTCCTAATAAAATCCTTCGCCAGAATTCAATTATTTTTAAAAGTAGTAAATTTTCTTAAAAAAATCAATTCTTTGACAAAATTGTAATAAAATTCGTTGCAATAATTCAATTATTTTCATAAACAATAAATCGATTATTCGGTAAATTTCATTTTTTTAATCATTTTTTTGAGAAAATTCTAGAAAAATTCAATTATTTAAATTTAAAAATAAATAATTTATTGAATAATTAAATGTTTGGTAAAATTGAATTCTCATAAAGAATTGTATCAACAAAATTTTAAATAATTGAATTCTTTTGACAAATTTTAATAAAATTTTTAAGAATAATTACATTTTTCCAGGAATTTTATTAAAATATTGAATCAAAAATTAATTAAAATCTTGCGATGAGTTTTATTATTCATGAAAATAATTTAAAAAACTTTCCAAAAATGTTATTAAAATTTTTCTAAAATAATTGAATTTCGGCGAAGAATTTTATTACTTATAAAAATAATTCATTTCTTGTAAAGAACTTTGTTAAAATTTTATTAAATAATTGATTCATACGACAAATGTTATAAAAATCTTTTTAAATAATTGCTATTTTTCAAAAAATTTTGTATATTAAATAATTGAACTCACATGAAAATTTTATTAGATATGAAAATAATTGAATTATTTCAAAGAAATTTATTAAAAATTTCATAAATTATTGAATATCTGTAAAATTTTAACAAGAATTTTATTCAAGTTTTTGAAAATATTTTAATTTTGAGGAAGAATTGTATTATTTATAACAATAATTGAAATTTTGACGGAATTAAAAATTTTTTTTTTAAATAATTGAATATTGATGAATTTTATTATTTATAAAGACAATTGAAATTTTGACAAAAATTTTTGAACATAATTGAATTTCTGGGAAGAATTTTATTACTCTGAAAATAACTTAATTCTTCCAACGAATTTTATTCAAATTTATAAAAATAATTGAATTTCGGTGAAGAATTTTACTATTTCATAAAGATAACTGAAATTTTAACGAGAATTTAAAAAAAAATTTTGAACATAATTGAATTTTGGAGAAGAATTTTTTTATTTTTAAAGATATAATTGAAATGACTAGAATTTTTTTTAATTTTTGAATATAATTGAATTTCTCCGAAAAATGTTATTACTTTTGAAAATAATTGAATTTCTGTAATTATTTGTAACTTTTTAAAAATTAAATTTTTTTAGTATTTTTAATTAAAATTCTTTTATCAATCTAGTACTTATAAAAATTGTAAAAATTATTCATTACATAATTTATAAGTCATAATTTTATGACAGTTCTTTAAAGATTAAGTTATTTGAAAAGAAATTATTCTCTGAAATATAAAAAATTCAAGGTTTTGTATTAAAATTCGTGGTTATTTTTATAGTTTACAAGGCAAACAAGAACATCAAAATTTAGAGTTTTTTCATGAATTTTTGAAATTTGATTTTTTCCAGTACTTTTACTAAAAATCCCTGACTTCCCTGACCAATTTTACTTTCCCTGACTTTTCTCTGAATTCCCTGACCTGTGGCAACCCTGTAAAAAATACAATCTAATTAAAAAAAAATGAAACATTTTTGAAACTTATTGTCAAAATTGGTGTTAATTTTTGTACGCTGGACCACAATTTTGCAAAATTGGATGAAAATGGTTTTGCGCCTTATTTGGGGAGAGTAGAGCGCGAGCCAATAATGGAGTTGTGTTACATAAAAAGGGACGAAACTCTCGCTAAATCAGAAGTAAGAAAACTGTCTAATTAATCACACCAAGTCTCTAGACGCGCCCTACCCACAGACTCGTCTGCCCTTAGAAATGTCTTCTTACCGTACGGTCACTTCGCAACTCGCGCATAACGGAAGGGAAGTTTGAAAGCCGCCCTTTACAAACGACCGTCGTCCGGCCGTCTTCTGATTTATAAGGGCTTTTAGCTCGAGTGCCCGACAAAAAACCACTCCTGCATAGAAATATGCTGAAGCACCTTATACTTTTAAAAACTTGGGACATCTCACACATTTCCACTGCCTGTACCTTCGAAATCCCTCACTCCAATAAATCTCCACTAATCTTCAATATGTACATGAATATTCTTTTTATAAATTATTTCTCAACTCTTTTCTCAAAAAATTTATGTTAATTTTTTTTTACACAAAAAAATGAACCGAATTTGAATCAACAATTTCAGTATTTAAAATAATTAAAGTAAATAACATTTAATTTACTTAAATTAAAAAATAATTAATTTCGCAAGCAGGCTTCGCACTTATCTACTAAAACCTACACGGTAAATCGTTAGGTATTAAAATAACACAAAAATGGATTAAAATAACACTAAATTGGATTATTTTAATCCTTTTTGGTGTTATTTTAATACCTAATGATTTACCGTGTACTATTTACTACTTTTTTAAAGTTATGCTACTATTTTGGTACTATTTTTAGATTTCAGACACTTAAAACTAAATTTTCGGACACTAGAAAACAAACAACTATTTATTTATGTTTTTTTAGTATTTTCACTACTTTAAATTCGTTAATACTAGAAAACAAACAACTATTTTCAAAAATTATAATCAAATTTTTTGGAACGATTCAATTATTTTCAAAAAAATATTCGAAATTCAATTATTTTCAATATCTAGTATTTTCATAAAATTTCGCCTTTAAAATTAAATTATTAAACAAAAAAATTGATAAAATTCATTCAAAATTTTATTATTTTTAGAAATAATAAAAGTTCCACAAGGATTTAATTAATTTAGAATAGTATTTTTGAAAAAATCAATTTTTTAAAATAAAATTTTAATAATATTCAATTAATTGTTTAAAACAATGATAATAAAATTCTTATGAAAAATTAAATTCCTTTTAAATATTTTATTAAAATTTGTCACAATAATTCAATTATTATTTTTATAAATAATAAAATTCTTCTTAGGAGTTGAATTATTTTTAAAAATATCAATAACATTCATGGTAAAATTTTAATTGTGTTAAAAAATTATTCTTAATTAAATAATTTTCAAAATTATACTATTTTAATAAAACTTTCCAAAAGGATTCAATTATTAAAGGAAAATTTTCATAATATTCTACACGAATAATAATTTGATGATTTTTATAAATTTAAAATTCTTTTCAACGATTTAATTACTTTTGTAAATAAAATCTTTGTCAGAATTCTTCGTAGAAATTTAATTTTTTTCAAAAAATCTAAAAAGAATTGTAAACATTTCAATTTTCTTTATGAATGCAAAATTCTTCGACAAAATTTAATTAGTTTCCGAATTACATTATCTTCAAATATTTTAATAAAATTGTTCGAATGAAATCACTTATTTTAAACACAATCTCAATTAAATTTTTATTAAATAATTCAATTATTCTTTCAGATTTTAATAAAATCCTTTCCACGAATTTAATTACTTATATAAATAATTCTTCGAAACAATTCAATTATTAAACATAAATACACTGAAAAAAAAATTTATTTGATTCAAATAACCGATTATTTGTCTATAATCAAATAAATATTTACTTGAATCAAATAATTTTTATTTTGAATCAAATAAATTGTATTTGAATCAAATATTTCAGTATTTGAAGCAAATACTAATTAATTGATTCAAAATAAAAATTATTTGATTCAAGTAAATATCTATTTGATTATAGACAAATAATCGGTTATTTGAATCAAATAAATTTTTTTTTCAGTGTAACAAATTTTTCACAAAAAATTCAATTATTTTGAGTCAGTTTAGTAAATTTTTTTGCAAAATCCATTTATTTTCATAAACAACAATATTCATCATAAGAATTCAATTATTTTTAAAAGTATCGAATTTCTTCTTGTTAATTCAATTATTTTTAAAAATTCTAATAAAACCTTCCGCAAGAATTCAAGTATTTTTGTAAATATTGAGAAGTTTTTTAGAAGTAGAATTTTTCTATGAAATTTTAATATACTACCATACAAAAATTCAATTATAGTGAGATATTTTAATAGAATTTTTTATAAAATTTAATTATTTTTAAAAACTTTTCTAAATTCAATGATTTTCAATATTTTTAAAAAATTTAAAAACAGAATACAATTATTTAAAAATTTTGTTGTAAAAATCTTCATAAGAATTCAATTTTTTTCATAAAAAATAACAATTTCTCATTAATTTAATTATTTAAATTAATTAATTCTTCGCAAAAATTAATTGATTTTTTGTAAATATTTAAATTTCTTCATTAATAATAAAATTCGTTGCAGGAATTCAATTTATTAGCATTAAGATAAGAAAGAAGTAAATATTTATTATAAAAAGTAGGAAAAAGTTAAGAAAATAAAGTATGGAATGGAATTTTCGTCAGTTTTATAAAGCTTCTAAAACGAGTTTTCTTGGTCGTCAAGTTTAATTTTTCTACAGCTAATTTTTTACTACTTTTTTTAGTTTGAAAGCTACTTTTTGCTATTTTTTTAAAATTACTTATCGAGTGCGAAGTCTGCGCAAGAGACAAGTAATCGTTTTTACTTGAATCAAATAATTCTTTTTTAAACGAGTTAAATTTCTTTCGGTCTTGGAAAAAAGTTTTTTTTTTTACAATCAGCGACGCCAACATTTAATGAACTTATTTTTAAAGTACTTTTAGAATTATTTTGTAATAATTAATTTTAAAGTAAAAGTATTTTGTTTAAAATATCAAAAGAAATTAAATACATTAAAATAATTTTTAATTCATCATACATTTAAAATTGGATTAAAATTGGATATTAAAATAATAGATTAATAATAATATTTACTATAAATAATTCAAACCTTAATTATGCGCAGCTAGTTTGTAATCTTACACTTAATCTTCATTCCAACACCAGTTTATGCACAATGTTGTCAACAATGCCACACCACTAAATACAAATATTTTCGCAAAAATAAATAAAATTCCTGGATTACATTTGAAACGAAAAAATAATTTTCCAATTTTCTCAAAGCCACGTTTAAATAATACGTCACACTAAATTTAGTTTGGATTAAATTAATAATTTACATTTAATTTATAATGTTAAAAATCAAGAAATATTTTATAAAAACATCACTAAACAACCAAAAATAAAAACAATCGAAGTCAAAAAATCATAAAAAAATGTTAATAAAAACTGAATAATAATAATAATAATAATAATAATAGTTGTTATTAGTACTTAATAAGAATAATCAATAAAAAATAAAATTTTAAATAAGAAAATAATGTAATAATAAAAATTGAATACAAAGTTGAAAAAAATATTGAAATCAAAATTAATTTTATCACAAAGAGAACCACTAAAGTACACGTTTAAACACGTTGAAGCAAAAATTTTAACTGCGATCCCTTTTGACTGAAATTTCCAACTTATTTGTTATCTGCGTTTAAATGTCGGTCGTCTTTTGTTTGTCCATCAATTGTAAACAAAGAGCCCAGTTCAAAGAGAACAGACAACGTCGTAAACAAAACAAATCTGAATTACTTTCAAAATAAAATTTCAAAAATTTCACTAATAAAAGAAAAATCCAATTCCTGTTTGTTAAAATTAAAATTTTTTCATTATTCTTAAATTATTAATTAATTTACAATAAAAAAGAAATATTTGCTTCAATAACAACCGTTTTATTGTATTTTATTAAATAAATATATTTACTTAAATTAAATAATTTTTATTTAATATTTATTAATAATTAATTGATAATAATTAATTATTTAATCTGAGTCAAATGAAAATTATTTTGATTAAAACAAAAATTATTTTAATTCAAATGAAAATAATTAATTAAATGCAAGTAAATATTTTTTAAAATTTAAATAAAAGTTGTTGAAGTGAATATTCAAGTGAAATATTAATGAAAGAGAAGGTGTAAAATATATAATTTCTGAATTGATGATTCTAATGATCATTTATTTGATAAAATTGATAAATAAGTTATTTAATTGAAAATATATTGTGATAATTAATATTTTTTTATATTTACACTTAGAGGAAAGATTTATTTTTCCAAAAAGTATTTATTTATTAGGTTTAAATTAATTTTTAATGAAATACTTTTTACTTTTTTCAAATGAAACAAATATTTTTTATAAAGGAAAAACTTATTTGACAAACACATGTTTTTTCCAATAAATAGATTAAATAATAAACTTTGAAACAAAACATTTTTTTAAATTCAAGTAAATTATGTTCTACTCGAATAAAATCGTTTATTTAAATTTATTATTTGTATTCTAATATAATAAATAATAAAAAATAATAAACACACTATTTTATTTAAATATAATTATTTATATTATTTTACTGTTGCTATTTAAATTTATTTTGTATTTATTATTATTTATTATTTTTTATTTATTTGCACATTTATTTTAATTCGAAATTTAATGTTTTATAAATATTTATTTTTAAAAAATACAATGTTTTATAACTATTTAATTAAAAATACTCTTTTTCACAAACATTCATTTAAAATTATACGTATCCCATAAATTTAAAACGTCAATTAAAACAATTTTCAAAAAAAATCCTATTCAATTATTTAAGAAAATACCGTGAAATTAGCAGCAATCTATATTTCAAAGAAAGTCTTTTTTTCAAAAACTCACCTCTGTAATTTTTTCATAAATTACCACTAATATTAAATTTGCAGAGGAATATTATTTTATATTAGTGACGGTCGAACATTTATGAACAAATTATATTGTCAATTAAAGAAGAATTTCTAGTTCACTATTTTACACAACAGCAAAAATGCAAAAAAAAAGAAAAGAAAATAATAAAATTTTTAAGACTTAAATTCAGTAATTATATATTTTTTACCCTCTCTCTCTCTCTTTGCATTTTTGTAACGTGTGATTAAAACGCAAGAAAATGTGAGAGTGGCGTTACTGTAATTAAATTCAAAATTACACTGGAAATTATCCGTGCAGATAATGTTTCGTAACTTCATTTCAAATGGTTTCACAAATTGGACGCTTCCCTTTTTGAAACAAAATAAAGCTCGTAAAATTATTATATACAATATCTATATCTCTTGAGAGCGAGCATACGCTTTTCTAAACCAACATTACTTTTCTTTTTTTTTGTAAAATAACGGCATTTTGAAAAAAAATCAGAAAAAACAGCATTGCTCGGAAGTATTTATTTAGATAGTTTAAAATCATTTACTTCACACCATGAAATTATAAATGAGAAAAAATTTTTACTATGCGTTACGTTTAATATTTTAATATTTATTTTTAAAAGGAAATATTTTTAATTTTTTCCACAATTAAGTATTACGTAAATTAAAATGCAGTCTTTTTAATTGGTGAATTAGCAAAAAATTTAATTTTTAACGCTTTTGAAATTAAATTATAAATTGAGTAAAAATATAAAGTTAATATTCTCTTGGTTTTTGAATTGATGAAAAAGTAACGGTAATATTTTTCTATCAAAATAATAATTTTTAATAATAATTTCCGCAAAATGATTTTGTCAAATAAATATAATAATTAGTAAGAAAAAATAATTGACTATTTTACTCAAAAAATGGAATCAAAATAAATTTAAAAATATTCATCGCTCTCACTTTTGTATGTTTATTTTGAAATATTAGTTAAACTTCTAAATATTGAAAAATTGATTTTCTGAATGGGGAAACCAGACAAGAAGGAATTTGATATAATAGGCCAATATGGTCTTGAGTTGCTGAAAGTTCTGACAGGGTTCTAAGACAGCATTAGTGACCACTTAGAGAATCACCACACCGAAGGGTGGATTCAACGCTACTAATTTCAAATCTAAACTAATTTCTCTCACAACCCTCTTCCTCTTTCCCTCTCAATTGTCGTCACTTAATTTCAAATTTATCATCTCTCAAATATTCTCCCCCACATTTCACCTTAAAATTTTACATTCCTCGGCATTAAATTCTTAATTCTACTAAATCAACATTTTTATTATTACTACTATCTAATTTACTAATTATTTCTTTATCAGTTTTTAATATATGAATTACCTGCCTAATAATCATTAATTAATTAATTAATATTAATTTAATAATTAATTATTTATTTATTAACCATTAGCCAATTAATTATTTAACAATTAATAGGTATTTAATTAACTATAATTATTAATTTTAAAAAATAATTTAATGACTAGAAATAATTAAATATTGATGCCAACAATGATTGAAAAAAAATTGTTTTTATTTGCGCAGGTAATGTAAATAACATTATTAATAATAACAATAATTTTTTTCATTTGAATTAGATAATTTTTTTTATTAGTATAATTTGAAGAAGAAATAATAATTTTTTTAATTCAAAAGTTATTTATTCTTGTTATTTGATAAAATTTCATTTTCAATTTTCTTCAAAATTTAACTAATTTATGAATTGTTTTTTGTTTTCCCGAGTCGAAAATTTAGACACTTGAGACGCTAATAGGATAATTTCGTTAATTCAAATCTAGCAATTTTAAAGAATTTGTAGTGAATTGCAATTTCAATAAAAAAATTTTCATTTTGTTAAATTAAGTAAATAATCTCTCAAATTTAAATTTATACACAAATTCTGCAAATATAAATATTATTCTAAAAGAAATTATTATTAATCATTTTTCAAAAAAAATTTCAATTTGAATAAATGAATCTAAAATAATAATAAAAATTTTTAAATAAAAATTTAAATTTTTTTTTAAACAATTTTTAAAAATTATTTTAAATTTTAATATTTTAATTATTTAAAAAAAATTTTAAAAAAAAATTGTTTTAAATTTGAAAACAATGAAAAAAAAAAATTTGAGGTGTAAAAAAAAAACAAAAATTTTTTTTTTTGAAAATTAATATTTTTTTTTAGTATTTTTGAAGAAAAATAATTTTTTTTTTAAATTATTTACTTGTTATTTATAAATTTCATTTCAATCGATCATTTTTCAAAAAAATGATTTTTTATTTTTGCTCGTTTTAACATTTCGTCGTTTGGTATTGATTCCTGATTTTTCATTTTTAAACTGTAAAATTTTTTAAACTTAAAAATTTTTAAATTTAGAAAAAAATAAAAATTAAATTAGCATTTTTTCTTGTCAAAAAAAATAACGCTAAAAATTTAATTTCAGTTGTATAATAAAAATATACAATTATACTCACAATATAATAAAAATAAATTAATACTTTAAAAACACTAAAAATACCCTTATAAAATTAAAAAAAAATTTTCATACATTTTAAAAAAATAAATGTAATAAATAAATTAAAAAATTAATATAAATTTTTAAAAAAAATTTTTTATTAACAGACGTGAATATAATATAAATTTCATAATGTCTCCTCAAATTTCTGAGAAAATGAGTTGTCATTTATTTAGGCTGTTATTGTTAAAAACTGGTTTGACAGTTGAATTTGATCTTTTCTTTTTTTGAAACTGTAAAATTTTTTTCAAACTTAAAAACGGTTTTAATTTAGAAAACAATAGAAAATTTAAACTTTTAGCGAGTTTTAGTTGTCCAAACAAGATGATAACGCTAAAAGAGTTTGAGAGTTTCAGTTGTATACACTAAACACACATAACACACATATAATAAAAATGTACTCACACATATACACTAAACACATACACATGTATACTTTCACATATACACTAAACACATACACATGTATACCCACACATATACAAATACATACACATGTATACTCACACATATACACACAATACATACAATGTATACTCACACATATACACTTAACGTACACATGTATACTCGCATAAATAGTGTTTCCAAAAAAGTTTGTCTGTAAGATACATTTGACGGCGAATATACTTATAGCCTTAGAAATCCTTCATAATGTCTCCTCAAAATTTGGGGAAATTAGAGAACTTGTCAAAAACTCGTTAGAAACTGGTTAGGCTGTTAAAAACTTGTTAAAAACTGGTTTGACAGTTGAAGTTTGTTGATCTTTTTCTTTTTTGAAACTCGTAAAATTTTTTTAAACTTGAAAAACGGTTTTTATTATAGAAAACAATAGAAAATTTATACTTTTGCGAGTTTTCAGTTGTCCAAACAAGACGAGTAATGCTAAAAGAGTTTGAGAAGTTTCAGTTGTATACACTAAATACACACACATGTATACTCACACATATACACACAATACATACACATGTATACTCACACATATACACTAAACACATACACATGTATACTTTCACATATACACTAAACACATACACATGTATACCCACACATATACACACAATACATAACATGTATACTCACACATATACACACAATACATACACACGTATACTCACACATATACACTTAACACATACACATGTATACTCGCATAAATAGTGTTTCCAAAAAAGTTTGTCTGTAAGATACATTTGACGGCGAATATACTTATAGCCTTAGAAATCCTTCATAATGTCTCCTCAAAATTTGGGGAAATTAGAGAACTTGTCAAAAACTCGTTAGAAACTGGTTAGGCTGTTAAAAACTTGTTAAAAACTGGTTTGACAGTTGAAGTTTGTTGATCTTTTCTTTTTTGAAACTCGTAAAATTTTTTTTAAACTTGAAAAAACGGTTTTTATTATAGAAAACAATAGAAAATTTAAACTTTTGCGAGTTTTCAGTTGTCCATACAAGACGAGTAATGCTAAAAGAGTTTGAGAAGTTTCAGTTGTATACACTAAATACACACACATGTATACTCACACATATACACACAATACATACACATGTATACTCACACATATACACTAAACACATACACATGTATACTTTCACATATACACTAAACACATACACATGTATACCCACACATATACACACAATACATACACATGTATACTCACCATATACACACAATACATACACACGTATACTCACACATATACACTTAACACATACACATGTATACTCGCATAAATAGTGTTTCCAAAAAAGTTTGTCTGTAAGATACATTTGACGGCGAATATACTTATAGCCTTAGAAATCCTTCATAATGTCTCCTCAAAAATTTGGGGAATTTAGAGAACTTGTCAAAAACTCGTTAGAAACTGGTTAGGCTGTTAAAAACTTGTTAAAAACTGGTTTGACAGTTGAAGTTTGTTGATCTTTTTCTTTTTTGAAACATGTAAAATAATTTCAAACGTGAAAAACGGTTTTAAAAATTATAGAAAAACAAAAGAAAATTAAAACGTAAGCGAGTTTTATTAGTTTGTCCAAACAATATGAATACCGCTAAAAGAGTTGGAGAAGGTTTCAGTTGTATACACTAAACACACATACACAATGTATACTCACACATATACACACAATACATACACATGTATACTCACACATATACACTAAAACACATACACAATGTATACAATCACATAAACACGTAAACACATACACATGTATACTCCACACATATACACACAATACCAACACAAGAACAACTCACACATATAAACTACAATACAAACACCCGTAAACACACACATAAAACACTTAAACAGATACACATGTATACTCGCATAAATAGTGTTTCCAAAAAGTTTTGTCATGTAAGTAACAATTCGACGGCGTAAATAAACATTTATAGCCTTAGACATTCCTACATAATGACTCCACAAAATTTGGGTAAATTAGAGAACTTGTCAAAAACTCGTTAGAAACTGGTTAGTCAGTTAAAAACTTGTTAAAAAAACTGGTTTGACAGTTGAAGTTTGATTGAATCTTTTATCTTTTTTGAAACTCGTAAATTATTTTTTAAACTTGAAAAAAAACTGTTTATTAATTATAGAAAACAATATAAAATTTAAACTTTTAGCGAGTTTTCAGTTGTCCAAGCAAGACGAGTAAAGCAAAAAGAGTTAAGAGAAGTTTCAGTTGTATACACGAAATACACACACTGTAAACTCACACATATACACACAATACATACACATGTTTACTCACACATATACACTAAACACATCCACATGTTTACTTTCACATATACACTACCACATACACAAGTATACCCACACAAAAACCCACCAATACATACACATGTATACACACACAATATACACACAAAACATACACACTTAAACACACACAAATACCCAAAACACATACACATGTATACTCGCATAAATAGAGTTTCCCAAAAAAGTTTGTCCTTAAGATACAATTGACGGCGAATATACTTATAGCCTTAGAAAAATCCAACATAAATGACCTCCTCACAATTTGGGGAAATTAGAGAACTTTGTCCACAAACTCGTTATGAAACAGGTTAGGGCCTGTTAAAAACTTGTTAAAAACTGGATTGACAGTTGAAGTTTGTTGAACTTTTTCTTTTTTGAAACTCGATGTAAAATTATTTTTAAAAACTTGAAAAAAAAGGTTTTTAATAATAGAAAAAACAATAGAAAATTTAAACTTTTGCGGTTTTTCAGTTGTCCAATACAATACGAGTAAAAGCAAAAAGAGTTTGAGAATGTTTCAGTTGTATACAGCTAAATACACACACATGTACACACACGCACCCATATACCACACAATAAAACATACACATTTATAGCACCACACAAATACACTAAACACATACACAAAGTATACCTTTCACAAATACACTAAACACATACACAAGTATACCGACACATATACACACAATACATTACACAATGTATACTCACACATATACACACAATACATACACACGAAATAACACACACATATACACTTAAACACATACACATGTGATACTCGCAAAAATAGAGTTTTTCCAAAAAAGTTTTGTCTGTAAGATACATTTGGACGGGGCAGATATAACTTATATCCGTTAGAAAATCCAATCATAATGTATCCTCAAAAATTTGGGGAAATTAGAGAACATGTCAAAAACACGTTAATGAAAAGGAACGCTTGTAAAAACTTGTGTTAAAAAACTTGATTGACAGTTGAAGTTTGTTGATCTTTTTCTTTTTTTGAAACTTCGTAAAATTTTTTTTTAAACTTGAAAAACGGTTTTTATTATAGCAAACAATCGAAAATTTATACTTTTGCGAAGTTTTCAGTTGTCCCCCAAACAAGACGAGTAGACGCTAAAAGGAGTTTGAGAAGTTTCAGTTTGTATACACTAAATACACACACATGTATTCTCACACATATACACACAATACAAACACATGAATACTCACACATATACACTAATCACATACACACGTTATACTTTCACCAAATACACTAAAACACATAGCGACATTTATACCCACACAAATACACCCAAAACAAACACAAGTATACTCACACATAAACACACAATACATACACCACGTAAACTCACTCACATATACACTTAACACATACACATGTAAACTCCGCATAAATAGTGTTTCCAAAAAAGTTTGTCTGTATGTAACATTGAGACGGCTAATATACTTTATAGCCTTAGAAATCCTTCATAATGTCTCCTCAAAAATTTGGGGAAATAAGAGAACTTGTCAAAAACACGTTATAACAGTGATTATTGCATATAACACTAGTTAAAAACAGGTTTGACCAGTTGATGTATGTTGATCTTTTTCTTTTTTGAAACACGTAAAATATTTTTTTTAAACTTGAAAAAACGGTTTTTTATTTATAGAAAATCACAAGAAAATTTTTAAATTTTTTGCGAGTTATCAGTTGTCCAAGCAATACGATTAAAGTGCTAAAAGAGTTTGAGACGTTTCAGTTGTATACACTCAATACAACACACCAGAATACTCACCCTTATACCCACAATACCAACACATGTATATTTACTCACACACACTACACAAAACACATACACATGTAAACTTATTATTTTTCACATATACACTAAACACTTACACAAGAAATCCCCCCACATAAACACACAAATACAAACACCTGTAAACACACACAAATACACACAATACAAACACACGTATACACACACTATATACACATCAACACATACAACAAAGTCTACACGCATAAAAAGAGTTTACCAAAAAGATTAGTGACTTAAAGCTACATATGACGGCGAATATACTTATAGCCTTAGCAATTCCTATCAACATGTCACCTCAAAAAATTGGTTGAAATATAGAGAACATGTCAAAAACTCGTTAGAAACTGGATAAGGCTGTTAAAAACTTGATTAAAAAACTGGTTTTGACCAGATGAAGATTGTTGATCTTATTCTTTTTTGAAACTCGAAAAATATTTTTTACAACTTTAAAAACTGATTAATATTATTAAGGAAAACAATAGAAAATTTAAACATTAAGCGAGTTTTCAGTTGTCCAAAGCAAGACGAGAAATGCTAAAAGAGTTTGAGAAGATTCAGATGTTATACACAAAATCCACACACATTTATACACACAACATATACACCCAATACATACACATGTATAACTCACACATATACCCTAAACACATACACATGTATACATTCACATATACACTAAACACAAACACAATTATACCACACATAAACAACAATACATACACATGTATACACACACATAATACAACCACAATACATACCACACCTCTATACTCACACATATACACTTAACACATACACACGTATAACACGCAAAAATAGTGGTTTCCAAAAAAGTTTGTCTTTAAGATACATTTGACGGCGGAAATATACTTTCAGCCTTAGAAATCCTTCATACTGTCTCCTCAAAATTTAGGGGAAAATTAGATGAAACTTGTTCAAAAACTCGTTAGAAACTGGTTAGGCTGTTTAAAACTTGTTAAAAACTGTTTTTGAAACAGTATAAGTTAAGTGATGATCATTTTCTTTTATGAAACTCGTAAATATTTATTCTAAACTTGAAAAAAAAAAAAGGATTTAATATTATAGACAACAAAAGACAAAATTTAAACTTTTGCGAGTTTTTCATTTGACCAAGCAAGACGTAGTACTGCTAAAAGAGTGTGAGAAGTTTCCGTTGTATACACTAAATACACACACATAGTAATAACTCACACTTCTACACACAATACATCACACATGTATACCTCGTGACAGACATATACTACTAAAACACACATACACCAGGTATACTTTCACATAATACACTAAACACATACACATGTATAGACCCACACACTATACACACAAAACATACACATGTATACTCACACATAAAGACACAATACATACACACGTATACTCACACATATACACTTAACACATACACATGTATACTCGTCATAAAAAGAGTTTCCAAAAAAGTTAGGTCCTGTTAAGATACATAATGACGGCGAATATACTTAATAGCCCTTAGTAAATCCTTCATAATGTCATCCTCAAAATTTGGGGAAAATTAGAGAACTTTGTCAAAAACTCCGTTAGAAACTTGGTATAGGCTGTATAAAAAACCTTGTTAAAAACAGGTTTGACAGTTGAAGTTTGTTGATCCTTTATCTTTTTTGAAAACTCGTAAAAAATTTATTACACTTGAAAAAACGGTTTTTATTAAAGAAAACAATAGAAAATTTAAACATTTTGCGAGTTTTCAGTTGTCCAAGCAAGACGAGTAATGCTAAAAAGAGTTTGAGAAGTTTTCAGTTGTTTACACTACATACACACACATGAATACTCACACATAAACACACAATACATACACAAGTAAACACCCACATATACACTAAACACATAAACATGGAATACTATCACATATACACTAAAACACACTACACAATTATAACCACACAAATACACACAACAACATACACATGTATACTCACAACATATACACAACAATACATTACACACGTATACTCACCACATATACACTTAACACATACACAAGTATACTCGCATAAATCGTGTTCCCAAAAAAGTTTGACTGTAGGTGGAGATACATTTAGACATGCGAATATACTTATAGCGCTAAGAAATCCCTATCATAATGTCTCCTCAAAAATTTGGGGAATCTAGAGAACTTGTCAAAAACTTCGTTTAAAACTGGTTAGGCTGTTAAAAACTTGTTAAAAAACTGGTTTGACAGTTGAAGTTGTTTGATCTTCTTCTATTATTGGAAACACGAAAAAATTTATTTTTTAAACTTGAAAAACGGTTTTTATTATAGCAAACAATAGAAAATTAATACATTTGCGAGTTTTCAGTTGTCCAAACAAGACGCAAAAAAGTAATGCTAAAAGAGATTTGAGAAGTTTCAGTTGTATACACTAAATACACACACATTTATACTCTCACCCATATACACACAATACATACACATGTATACTCACACATATTCCTAAAACACCTACACATGGTCAACTTTCACATATACACTAAACACATACAACAAGTAAAACCCACACATATACACACAATACATACACATGTATACTCACACATAAAAGACACAATACATACACACGTATACTCACACATATACACTTAACACATACACATGTATACTCGCATAAATAGTGTTTCCAAAAAAGTTTGTCTGTAAGATACATTTGACGGCGAATATACTTATAGCCTTAGAAATCCTTCATAATGTCTCCTCAAAATTTGGGGAAATTAGAGAACTTGTCAAAAACTCGTTAGAAACTGGTTAGGCTGTTAAAAACTTGTTAAAAACTGGTTTGACAGTTGAAGTTTGTTGATCTTTTTCTTTTTTGAAACTCGTAAAATTTTTTTTAAACTTGAAAAACGGTTTTTATTATAGAAAACAATAGAAAATTTAAACTTTTGCGAGTTTTCAGTTGTCCAAGCAAGACGAGTAATGCTAAAAGAGTTTGAGAAGTTTCAGTTGTATACACTAAATACACACACATGTATACTCACACATATACACACAATACATACACATGTTTACTCACACATATACACTAAACACATACACATGTATACTTTCACATATACACTAAACACATACACATGTATACCCATACATATACACACAATACATACACACGTATACTCACACATATACACTTAGCACATACACATGTATACTCGCATAAATAGTGTTTCCAAAAAAGTTTGTCTGTAAGATACATTTGACGGCGAATATACTTATAGCCTTAGAAATCCTTCATAATGTCTCCTCAAAATTTGGGGAAATTAGAGAGCTTGTCAAAAACTCGTTAGAAACTGGTTAGGCTGTTAAAAACTTGTTAAAAACTGGTTTGACAGTTGAAGTTTGTTGATCTTTTTCTTTTTTGAAACTCGTAAAATTTTTTTTAAAACTTGAAAAACGGTTTTTATTATAGAAAACAATAGAAAATTTATACTTTTGCGAGTTTTCAGTTGTCCAAACAAGACGAGTAATGCTAAAAGAGTTTAAGAAGTTTCAGTTGTATACACTAAATACACACACATGTATACTCACACATATACACACAATACATACACATGTATACTCACACATATACACTAAACACATACACATGTATACTTTCACATATACACTAAACACATACACATGTATACCCACACATATACACACAATACATACACATGTATACTCACACATATACACACAATACATACACACGTATACTCACACATATACACTTAACACATACACATGTATACTCGCATAAATAGTGTTTCCAAAAAAGTTTGTCTGTAAGATACATTTGACGGCGAATATACTTATAGCCTTAGAAATCCTTCATAATGTCTCCTCAAAATTTGGGGAAATTAGAGAACTTGTCAAAAACTCGTTAGAAACTGGTTAGGCTGTTAAAAACTTGTTAAAAACTGGTTTGACAGTTGAAGTTTGTTGATCTTTTTCTTTTTTGAAACTCGTAAAATTTTTTTTAAACTTGAAAAACGGTTTTTATTATAGAAAACAATAGAAAATTTAAACTTTTGCGAGTTTTCAGTTGTCCAAGCAAGACGAGTAATGCTAAAAGAGTTTGAGAAGTTTCAGTTGTATACACTAAATACACACACATGTATACTCACACATATACACACAATACATACACATGTTTACTCACACATATACACTAAACACATACACATGTATACTTTCACATATACACTAAACACATACACATGTATACCCACACATATACACACAATACATACACACGTATACTCACACATATACACTTAACACATACACATGTATACTCGCATAAATAGTGTTTCCAAAAAAGTTTGTCTTGTTATGTCTCAGAAAAGAAACCAAACATAACTAAAAAATATAAATATATATAATTGTGCCGGCATCGTTGAATACAAACCAGATTTAAATATCACCAAAGCTGAGGGCTTTGGTATTAAGGGACAGGTTTTTAAGAAAAGAGATAACATAATGTTTAAAAAATTATTTTAGTAGTTTATTATGAATCCTTTACAGATGAGTTGATAGAAATTGAGTAGAGCAAGACAGATCCAGAATGTCATTGAAACACTGGAACAAAAATTAAAATCCGTAAGGGAAACAGAAAAATAAATCTTGATATAGATACGTAAGTTTAATTTAATTTACCTTGAATGTGACCTGGGATTATTTGCAAGTGTGCTAATAAATTCGGTCAATGAGTAAGAAAGAATTCCACAGGTAAGATGAAGATTATACCTTAGTGAAGCTGATTACGGGCCCGTACGTTAAGTTGAAGGACCGGATGTCGCAGGGCGAAAATGATTGTTCCTTAGCACGAACAGGTTTTCCACATGGAACCAAGCATTTAGAGGTATTCCCCAGAAAATTCTGGCTTCGTATGATAACAATCCTCTTATATTAAGGCAGTAAGCAATCACCTCGATTAGTGCCCAGCGTGATTTTTCCATAAAAGGAAATGTAGGGGTGACTCGTGCATGAGATGAATAGGAACAGTGAAGTATACTTGTAACACACTATCAAGGAGAACACACTTCGTCGAAATATATGAGGGGAGATAGCTTGGAGGCCGGTTTAGAACTAACTCGAAGGAACAGATGTAATTGCGTCGGTGGTGATTTTCAAGACGTAATATACTTATGGGTGAAACCCGAACTACATAGCAAGATGGCAGATCCTGGACTAGCCGAAATTCGTCAAGGTTGGCCCCCTTTTATATGCTTTCTATCACAAGGGAACAATCACACCCACTTTTATTACCTTTGTGAGTCTAGGTAGTAAAACTTTAATTACATATGAGTGTGTGTAACCAATAGAAAAGATTGTACAATGTGCAGATAACCAATTTTCTGCATCTGCCTAACTTAAAACAAAGACAACATACTGTAATCAAAGAACGCGTTGATTCGTCGCTGTTTTTAGACAGTTCAGTCACCTTATATAAGGGTGAAACTCGTGGATGGACCGTCGATACAAGAAAGGTCAGTCCAAGACGACCCACATTTCAATTGATTTGTTTGGTATTACAAGGAAAAAAGTGAGGAATCAGATTCCCTTAACTTTACAAGTAAAATATTTGTATTATAAGTACAAAAATGCGAGTCGCGTGATGACGTGACACCCCCCCCCTTTAAAATTCGAAAATTGGAAAATTGAAGTTTTGCAACAATTTTTGAATTCAACAAGTTTTGTAAACAACAATAATTTAAAGGGAAAAGTGTCGTATTTGAATTTGGACAAGTAATTTTTTAGGCAAATACAATTCTTGATTAATACGTTTAAAAAAATATTTTAGTTTTAAAATACACATACACATACTTGGAAAATTCTGCAATACACATTACTTTAAAATTTTATAAAAATGTTTTTAGACATAAATATTATCAAACCACACATTTTCGTACAAGATTAAAATAGATTAAACTAGAACAGTAGAGTTATTAAACCAGAATAATTACAAATAATTTATTTAAAATTATAAGTCTAAGTAAAAGCCACACATACAGAAAACAAAGTGTTTTATACTAATGTTTTGTGGTTTATTTTAGTGTTGTTTTTTTTTAAAGATTTTTGATTTGTAGTAAAGTACATACATACCTTTTAATAAGTACTAATTACATACATAGATTTAATGTATTATAGTTTTAAAGATGATTTCTAATGTATGATTAGTAGATACATGCATACACAGTACATTGCAGATTTCGCTTGAGAATATAACATGTTAAGGTAAAAACTGTATAAATTCGCACATGCGACATTTTGTGAGGTTAGAAGTTTATTGAGTAAAAATTTTGAATCATACTTAGCATTCCATTGTTTAAAACCAATTATTAAGTTTTAATAATTCAAGGATTCGATATTGACAATTTGCGGCACAGAGATTTAATAAAGATTACCATAATTTATCTTTATATTTTGGAAATTAATTATGATCGTATATCGTTTTTTTTAAAATATCATTCATTTGTTATGCTATTTTTTATAGTAAGTAGACTTGTATTTTTATGAGATTGCATTTAGATTATGAGACAAAAAAAAAAAAAAAAAAAATAATTGAAATTGATAATTATAAAATGAATACAGTCACATATTGAAGAAAAAAATTTTTTTTTTCATTTAAATATTATATAGAGAATTAATTTTCTTACAGATTTTTGCCTTTCTTATTCAACAATTGTTGTCACCCTTCCCTTCCCTCAGAGAAAGAATACGAAAAGTAAGAATTTTTAGTATTCTTTCTATAACATGAGAATAAAAATTAGAATCACATTTTTTATTTAATTAAACGTTTAGATGAGAAATTTCATTTAAGAGAAACAGATGTGTCCTTAAGTAATTTATAGAGGAAATCTTTATATTTTTTTCAATACGAAGTTGTAATATTTTTTCTTTTGTAAATTAAGTTTATTTTGACAAATATGATTTATAATAATAACTACTTGTTTCACTAATTTTAAATTTAATTTTTTTTAAAAAAAAAAAATAGTCTGAATAAGAAGGTGATACAAATTTATATTAGAGAGAAAAAAAAAAAAAATATTTTTTTTACACTTTGGCCACTTGTAAATTATTTATTATTTTTATAACTAAAAAATTAATTTATTTCTGGTATTAGTAAAATATAATTTACCATGACATGTAATTTTTATTAATTTAAATTATTGAGTTTATTTTTAAAATTTTGAAAATTGTATCGTATATTATTTTAGATTTTATCTTTAATTAATATTTGATTAGTTAATTTTCTCTTTGTTTCCTTTTAAATAAAAATACAATTTTTAGAAAATAATTTATCTTAGTGCATTTTTATAAAATTCAATAAGATTATTCTTTAAATTTTGTATTAACAATATTATTAGAAAATATTGTTTAATTTTATTGAAAATAAATACAATATGAAGGAGAAATGGAAGAAGATTCATTATTTGGTTCTTGACTATTAAGATTTTCACCAAAATATAATTATGACAAGGGGCGGGAATTAGGGGAGGAGGGAAATGAAGATTATATATCGGCTGGTCTTTAGAGATGATCCTGTAAACATAGCAAAATCTATATATTAGAGGTTTTTATTTCATATGATGTTTTCTCATAAACTGATCACTAAATGCAATTTTTGGGGGAATGTGGAATTAGAATATACTTGCAGAGGTTTAATTGTGTGTGTAGTGAATGTGATAAAGTATTTGGGTGTTAAAAGGAATTTTCTTTAAAAGTAAAGGTTTTGTGTGTCTGTTGAGGAAAAGAAAAAAAATTATTTTTAATTAAATTGTGTTGGTATGGCTAATATGAGACAAACGAAGTGCTGTTAATGTGTACAATTTTAGGGGTTTTTTGTTATTTTTATTTTAATATTTCCCTTAGATAAAATGTTCTAGAACCTCATGTGGACCTGTGTAGTTGATTTCCTAGTTTCTTAGGTTTAGGACCTTGGAAGTAAAAAATACGCTATCTCCCACTTTAAAATTTTGAGGGTTAGTTTTTCGATCATAATATGTTTTTGATTTTTCTTTAGATTGAATTAAGTTATTTCGCGCAAGAGCCTGAATTTCATGTAACTTTGTCACTAAATTTATAAGATAATCATCGTATGTTTCTAATTTTTCTTCTTGCTGCAAAGGTAAACTTGACGGTAATCGAGGTAATCTTCCAAAAACTAACTCATATGGAGTACATTTAGTTCCTTCATGAACACTTGTATTGTAAGAGAACATAGCTAATTCGAGTAAATCATCCCATTGAGTATTTTTATTGATGAATTGTTTAAGGTATTCTGCTAAAACATGATGAGATCTTTCTAATGAACCGTTTGACTGTGGATGAAAAGACGTCGTTTTAAATTGACGAATACGAAAACGTTTCGCAAGTCGTTTTCATTAAATTGCTTAGAAAATTTGTTCCCTGATCTGTTAAAACACCTTTCGGGGAATCCGAAAGTGCAAATAAATTTTTTAACAAATGCATCTGCAATTGTACTAGGCTTGTTGATTTGGCAAAGGCACTGCGACCGAGTATTTTGTTAAGCAATCTTGTATAGTTAAAATACATTCGTTACCACTTTCAGTTGCTGGTAGAGGTCCTACAATATCCATTGAAATTTTCTCAAATGCACTTCCAGGGGTGTCGGTAATAATCATTGGATTCTTAGTTTTCACTCGAACTAATTTCTTTAATTGACATTGCAAACAGATTTTGTATATATTTCTGAATATCAAGTTTCATTATTTTCCCAAAAATAATTTTTGTCTAATTATGTTATACGTTTTAGTAACACCTTTGTGACCGCCTAAAGCCGAAGAATGTGCTTCTTCAATCAAAATTTGTCTTTGTTAGTTTGTTGCATATTGCACATAACCTTTACAAATTATTATTGTAGTACTTGAATGTTGAAATGTTTCCTTCAGAATTAGTTCAATTTCTCGCCAATTAACATGATTTATAGTAGCTGTTTTCGCAATACTAACCGATCGTAATTGAAGTTTTTCAGTTAGATTTTTAAATGATTGAAATTGTTATTTTAATGTTGTTTGTCATTTGAGTAATACTTTCACTTTGAGTCAATGGTAATTGGTAAATGCAATGTGCAAAAAATTATTTCCCTTTTTAATTTCTTTGGCTTCATTTAGTAAGAGATTTTTAAATTGTGGAAGTTCATTTTGTTTAAAATAAACTTTGAAGAGCCATTGTTCCATAGGCGTACCTGTTGTCGATAGAAAATATGCATAATTATCCTTTCGCATTCTTAACTGGTCCTTACATTCAACTACATTGCTATGTAAGGGTCCACTTGTTGAATTTTCAGCATCACCTGTATGCTGTGTGTTCAGAAGGGAACCAGAGGGAGACTCAGGAGGGGGTTCAGGGCGGTGGACGTTCTTCTTCATCCGACAGCTGCGTATAGAAATCAATACTCTCAGTATCTACCATTTCCCCCAATCTATTTTTTCCAGCCTTATATTTCAGTTTTCGACAAAATTTTCGAAACTATCATCACTAAATTCTTCACTGGAACTAGTATTATTTTCCGCGAAAATCATTTTTTAATTGATTACTTTTATCGTAATTTACAAATTCTAAATCACTTTCACGTGATTCAACTGTCATTATCTTCAATATTTCTCTTTGTTTTCTTATAAATTTTTTCAACTTTGCGAATTATCACTTGAATTATTTCTTTTCTTTGAATTTTGTTTTGTTCCAATATCATTTTTTTCCGCGGTCTACCTCTCTTTCTTTTAATTAAATCTTCATTAAATATCTTCATTATAATTTATTTTCCGTAAATTTTCACGATTTCGCAAATTTCGAACGTTTCCTTGAATTATACTAGATTTTTGATTCTTAGAGATTCTTCATTTCTTCTTGAATTTGACTTCTTTAATTTGTCTTCGTTTTGCATACTTTTTTGAATTTGATTTCGTACATTTTCTTGATTTCGAATTAATTTTTGATTTTGTAAATTTTCGCTTAACACTCTGTAAATTTTTTTACGCTTTTTGGCACTGAATTTTGCACTTTATCTTGAACTGGATTTCGTAATTTTTCCTCACTTTTCCTCTGACTGAAAATTTTTTTGATTTCGCAATTTTTGGGCATTTAATACCGATTTGATTTAATGTTTTTCGACTTTTCACTTGATTTAGAATTTTTCACTTTTCCCTTTATAGTTTCTTGATTTATTTTCTTTAGTTTTCCTCTGGTAGTAACTGCATTGAATCTTTCACTTTTTCACTTCACTGTGTTCCTTTTCACAAATCACTAATTTTATAAACAGGAATACTTGAATAAAAAATTCACAAAGGTTTTTAACTCTTTTATTCTTTCCTGTTTCAGATATTAGATTGATTATTTTTTTATGAAAACTTGTTTCATTAACTGCGTACACTGTGTTTACGTTTGATTTATCACTTAATTTTCCTTCGATTTCATCGTAATTAATTTCTTCATCACAAAGTAAATTATCATTATTCCCTCCATTAAAATCACTTTTGTCTTCATCATCATCATCTTCTTCATCGTAGTAATCTTCTTCATCATAATCATCCTCTTCGTCTTCTTCTTCATCTTCTTCTTCTTCAGCTTCTTCATTTTCCCTTTCATTTCTTGGAATTTCGTTTTGGAGACTCACAATTTTTACTGGATTTCGAGATAATGCGTCCGCATTGACATTCATTTTTCCTGCTTTATATATCATTTCAAAATCGTAATCTGCTAATTTGAGTTTCCATCTTGTTACACGAGAGCAAGGATCACTTGAAATTTTGAAACCATAATAGAGGTTTATGGTCTGTCACAATTTTAAATTTTCTTCCGTAAAGAAAATGTCTAAAATGTTAGAACGCCAGTATATAATTGCGAGAGCTTCTTTATTATAAGTATCATATTTTACTTCGTGTTCATTTAGAGATCTAGGTACGCTGTTTAAAGCAAATGGGTTTTAATCTTTGTCCAATTTGCCTCCCTGTGATAAAATTACCACCGATGAGCCCAAAACCTGATGCCGTCGGTAGTGGTAGAATAAAGTGGTTATTGTATCAAGAATCTGGTCATTTGCAAGTAAAGGTTTTTTTTTTTTATTCTTATTCTTCACAAAGGTTCTTGTATTTTAATATTTCGAAAGCTTCTTGTTCGTTTTTCCACTCCATTTAAAAGTCACTATCTTTTTTAAGCAACTGGGGTTAAGAGGTCCCGATTTTTGTAGAAAAATTTTCAAGTAAACCCGTCCTGTAGTTATACCAGCTAAGCCTAAAAATTGGTTTTAATGTTTTGTCACATTTTTAGGAGTTTGTGTGGGAAAGTCCTTAACTGCACTTATTTTCTTTGGATCTTGGTCGGAACTCCATTTATGTATCCAATAACTGTGTCCTACAATAAACTACTTCAGTGGTCTAAGAAATTCACAATTTATCTGGTTGCAATTTTAAATTAAGCTTCTTCCAGTCGGATTCAGAAAATTCTTAAATTTTTCTTGTATGTTCCTTTTAAGAGAATGTTGCTAAAAATTACTACATCGTCTAAATAGACAGAATAAATCAAGTACCGATTAAGACCAGATAGACAAGAATTCATTAATCTTTGGAAAAACAACTTGGAGCGTTAATTTTTAATCCGGAAAGGCATAGCGATCAAATTTCATAGTGACCATATGGTGTAGAAAAAAGGGGCAGTTTTGTGTGACTCTTTTGGGATTCATTTTTATTTGGATGAAACCCTGAGGCTAAATCAAAAACAGAGAAATAATGTGCATATTCCAAGGGTTTCAATGTACTTCGGTTAATAAATTAGAGCAATGGAAAGAAATCAGTAATTGTTTTTTCGTTTAATTTGGCGAAAATCGAGAACCCATTCGCCCATTTTTTATTTACCTAAAGAATCAGCTTTTCTTTGGCCACAAATCCAAACTGGGGTAATTATACGGAGATTTGAGATAGGTATTAATGATTATTAGTTTTTATATAAAGTTTCACACTGATTTTTTGTTTTAAAAAAGTTCTTCTTTATGCACAGGGTATGGGAAATTCGATATTGACCGTGTGAAATACTGGTTCTTCGGTCTTTAGTAGGAATATTAATGATTGTGTGAACGTTAGTAAAGTGTGAAGATTTTCCACCAGCGTAACATGAAAAATTTCGCGCAAATTCAGTATATTAATGATTCTACATGTTACTAAAATTTCCTCTGGCGTTCAAATGATCTAGATTCGAAGCAAATCTAATATTGTGTGTCAATTCTATTCTTTACCCGTAAGTGTATAAAATCCATATTTTTGATAGTTTGGTGTGATACACAGAAATTGTGTCTAATAATTTTTCGTGCTGTACTTTTTTTGAGTGGTTAAATTGTTTTCTTTTGTGTTTATTTAATTTTTTTTTCCATATCAAGATTATGGGGATATTTGACATTCTTCTAAAATTAGCTTTATGGGATTTGTAATATTTACAGGATTAAGATAATGTGTTTGGCAGCTGTTAGACATATGCTTTACCGTTATTATTCGTGACTAAAAGCGTTAACCTAATAAAAATTCCTGGTTCAGTGTCTAAAAAGAGGGATATAACCTTCTTTTAAATCCAGTGATTTTACGATTAATTAGGATAAATTAATCTGGATATTGATCGAGGGTGTTTTGGGTAAGTACTATAAAAATTTCTTGGAAGCGATAAGGGGTATTTTTGGTTTTATAACCTCTATAAAACATTTATGGTCCGCAATAATTAATTTTAACGTTGTTTATCAGTGTTAAAAAAATTCTGAACCTAAGACTGCCATCTTCTTGTTCTATAAGGAACTTTCGATTAGGTCATAATTATTATTAAAATATTGGTTGGGTAATCACGAAAATTAGTTTAATTTTATATACTGACCTATTGGTATGATACTGGTAATGTTGATTAATTCCTGTAAAGTTGCAATTTTTATTAAATGTGGTTAACTGTCATTGAGGAGGTCCAAGCATTTTTTGCTTTTAAAAGGTTTATTCCTGCACCGGTATCGATCATTAAATGAAGTGGTTTTGAACAATCTTGAATAAAAAATTGATGGTATATACACTTCCTTTGTGTAGAATTGATTTGAATAACTTCTAAATCAGTAGATTGCGTTTTTTTAGATTAGTGAATTTTTATTCCATTGCTGCCTGTCCCCAAAACCGAGCACCTGCCTTTGGGAAGGTTTTGCTCGTTTCCCTGTCCTTACTGGGGTAGGGTGAACGAGATTTTTGATTCTGGCTTATATTGATTTATTATAGTTCTCTACGTCTGCATTCTATTAATTGTGTGTCCTGTTCTTTTAACAATATAATTACAAGTGATCGTGTTTTCTTGAAATTTGACATTAGGAAGAAAAAGTTCTTCTCTGTTTTGAAATTGTTGATCTTGATTTCGAAAAAATTTTGAGAATTATTTGGGGGGGGGGGGGGGGGTATCGATTTTATGGAACATTAAACTTTGGAATTTGTGTGAAATATTATTTTCGATTTTGGAAATATATTTTGATTTTGGAAATTGTTTCGATTTTGAATGAATTATTTTGATTTTGAAAATTATTTCGATTTTGAAAATCTAGTGTTCGATTTTGACAAATTGTTTCGATTTTTGAAAAGTTATTTCGATTTTGGGGGGGGGAAAATAATTTTGTATTTTGAAAAAATTATTTCGATTTTGAAATTGTTGGTTTCTAAAGTTGTTTTGGGGGGGACGTAGAATTAACGCAGGTGGATGTGTGGATGTCCCATGGTTCGTTTCGACGAGGGGGAGTTCCCTCTTCTTGTGTAATCGATTGGGTTCTCTCCGAACTTGTGGAGATACAGAGCGTTGGAAGCCATGTAATTGATTTTTTCCTTAACCTACGACACATGTGTCCATAGTGTGGACCTTTAATTCCACAATTTTTCACATATCTGTACCTCTGCAAAAGGACCCTAACCTTTGATGTTGTCTACTTGAATTTGCTTTTGCTAAGGATCTCCTATTGCTTTTAAGTTTCCGCCTTTGCTGTTTTCAAGTGCATCTATTGTGTAGCTTTCTTTAAGAAGTAAAAAACAAGTCCCCAATACGAATCTTCTAATTCTGATGGTAAACCACGACGAAAACATTGAAAACTATATATGCTTCTAGTGCTTTCAATTGTTGACTTTAGTTCTAATGGACCATTTTATTGCTTTAATCTAAGCGCGTCATTAAATTTGGTCTGCTAAATCTTTTTATTCTATTTGCACTAAGAATAATACAGAAGTTCTCGGCTTCTCCCACATGAATAAATGTTTCCTTAACTCACCTTGTTTAATTGATAAATACTTTTATCTTGGCAAATTAGATTTTGCTTGTAATTGATTTGTAAGATCTAACAATTGTAGTATACACCACTACCTGCTATCGACTTTTCTTAGCTTCGCCTATTTAATTTTGAACGAATTAGATTTTACTAAATTGTTTCCTCCACTTGAGGTAATGCGGGGTAACATTTGTTTCGCTTCATTAACAACCGTCAAATGAAATAAATTGATTAATGGAATATTTGATCCCATCAAAAAATTGGCACTATTTCAAGTGCACTCTCGAAGGGATAGCTTGCGTGATTATTTGGTGGGTAACGACATTATCTTTCGATTGACTTGAAAGATTTGGGAACAGGTGCTAACTTTGAGGTTTTGTTAGGAGTTGAAGCTAAAAAGCGGATTTTGTGAAGTTTTGTAATAGGGTGTGAAAGCACTTCCTATAAGTATTTTTTGATTCAGAATAAAAATTCTATATCTTCAAATTGTAAGGTTCCTTTTTCTGTTTCCCACAAAATCTGATGGAATAACTACCTTATTTCTGATTCATTTTATTTGAAGGGTCGATGAATTTGAAATTATTAAATGAATGTCTACTTGAGGAATTGGACTGTGGCTTAATTTTTGGATTGTTACTTAGAAATTTTGATTTAGGATTATTATTTATTTGTTTTTGTGCGATGACTACGTGTATTAAGGGTAAGGAGTATTCTTTCAGACATTCAATTATTTTTACTTTAAATGACATGAATTAAATCCTCCTGGGATATATCTGTCTCTCTTTTATTAAACTAATTATACATAGTTTTCTCTCTCTTATTATTCACAGCGTGACGATGCACCAAAAATTTAGACTATGTTACTGTCCTCAGAAAAGAAACCAAACATAACATAAAATTATTATTTTTTAATTGTTCCGGCATCGGTGATTCAAATCCTGATTATTCACAAAGCTGAGGGCTTTGGTAATTAAGGGACAGGTTTTTAAGAAAAGAAAAACTTTATGTTTAAAATATTATTTTAGTAGTTTATTTGAATCCTTTACAGACTTTGTAGTGAAAGACATGAAGAGAGCAAACAAGGATCCAGAATGTCATTTGGAAACACTGGAACAAAAATTGAAAATCCGTAAGGGGAAACAGAAATTATTCTTGATATAGATACGTATGTTTAATAATTTTACCTTGATTGTGACCTGGGATTATTTGCAAGTTAATAAATTGCGGTCAAATGAGTAAGAATGAATTCCCAGGTAAGGATCGAAGATATCCCTTAAGTTAGTGAAGATAGTTTACGGGCCAAGAGTTAAGTGAAGAGATCCGGAGTCCAGGCGAATGATTGCCCCAACATCCTTTGGCACGTTCAGGTTTCCACAGATCCAAGCATTTAGAGTATTTCCCCCAGTAAATTCTGCTTCGTATGGGTTAAAAATCACTCTTATTTAGGCAGTAGCAATCTCCTCGTTAGTGCCAGGTGAAGTTTTCCATAAAAGGATATTGTAGGGGTGACCTCGTAGCACTGAGATGAATAGGAACAGTGAAACGTATTGTGACACTAGCTTGGAGTATAACACACTCGGCGAAAATATATTGAGGGATGGAGGATAGCTTGGTGGCGGTTTGATCTAACGCGAAGGACAGATGTAAATTGCGTCGGTGGTGATTTCTAGACTAATATACCTTAGGGGGTGATACACGACTTCTTAGCTTAGAGGCTGTTACACTGGACTGCCAAATTTCGTCAAAGGGTGGCCCCCTTATTATATGCTTACTTCACAAGGGAAACATACCACCCACTTTTATTACCTTTGGGTCAAAGGTAGTAAAGAATTTTATTACATTTGAGTGGGGGAACCAATAGGAAAAGATTGACAATGGTGCAGATAACCAATTTTCGGCATCTGCTACTTAGACAAAGACATCTGTTTTCTGATCAAAGAACGCGTTTGATTCGTCGCTGTTTTTAGACGAAGTTCAGTAACCTTATAGAAGGGTGAAACTCGTGGATGAACCGTATACAAGAAAGGTCCAGTCCAAGACGACACACATTTCAATTGAATTTGTTTGGGTTTTACAAGAAAATGAGGATATCAGATTCTAACTTTACTACAAATATTGATTATAAGTAAACAAAAATAGCGTCGGCGATGACGTGACAGTCTGTAAGATACATTTTGACCGGCGAATATACTTATAGCCTTAGAAATCCTTCATAATGTCTCTCTCAAACTTTGGGGAAATTTAGAGAAAACTTGTCCAAAAACTCGTTAGAAACCTGGTTAGGTCTGTTTAAAAAACTTGTTAAAAAACTGGTTGTGAACAGTTGAAGTTTGTTGATCTTTTTCTTTATTGAAACTTCGTAAAATCTTTTTTTATTAAACTTGAAGAAAACGGTTTTTTATTATAGGAAAACAAATAGATAAATTATACTTTTTGGCGAGTTTTCCAGTTGTCCAAAATCAAGACGAGGTAATGCTAAAAGAGTTTTGAGAAGTTTCTGTTGTATACACTTAAATACACACACATGTAATACTCACAGCATATACAACACAATACAATAAACATGAGTATAGCCTCAACGCACATATACACTAAAAACCATACACATGTATACTTTCACTTTCACATGATACACTAAACACATACAACACAAATGTATACCCACACCATATACACACAATACATACTACTATGTATAACTCACACATATACACACAAATACATTACACACCCACCCAACGCCCGTATACTCACACATATACACTTAACACATACACATGTATAACTCGCATAAATAGTGTTTCCCCCAAAAAAGTTTTGTCTGTAGAGATACATTTGACGGCGAATAATACTTATAAGCCTTATGAAATCCTTCATAATGTTTCTCCTCAAACTTGGGGAAATTAGAGAACTTTGTCAAAAACTTCGTTAGAAAACTGGTTTAGGCTGTTAACAAACTTGGTTAAAAACTGGTTTGACAGTTTTGAAAAGTTTGTTGATCTTTTTCTCTTTTAAAACCTCGTAAAATCTTTTTTATAAACTAGAAAAACGGTTTTTATTTATAGAAAAACCAATATAAGAATAGTTTATACACCTTTTTGCGAGTTTTTTCAGTTGTCCAAACCAAGACGAGTAATGCTTAAAAGAGTTTTGAGAATGTTTTCAGTTTGTATACACTAAAATACACACACGAATGTATACTCACCACATATACACACAAATGATACATAAACAACATGTATACCACGCACAGGTACACTAAACACATGACACCATGTCTTACTTTCCACATATACCACTAAAACAACATACACATGTATAGCCCACACATATACACAACACAATAACAAACACATGTATACTCACACATATACAACACAATAACATACACACGTATACAACGACATATACACTTAACACATACACATGTATACTCGCATAAATAGTGTTTCCCAAAAAATGTTTTGTCTGTAAGATACATTTGACGGCGAATATACTTATAGCCTTAGAAATCCTTCATAATGGTCTACCTCAAAATTTGGGGAAATTAAGAGAACTTTTGTCAAAAACCTCGTTAGAAACTGGTTAGGCCTGTTAAAAACTTGTTCAAAAAAAACTGGTTTTTGACAGTTGAAGTTTTGTTTGATCTTTTTACTTTTTTGAAACTCGTAAAATTTTTTTTAAACAAAAAAAAAACGGTTTTTTATTTAAAAAAAAAAAAAAAAAAATTTATACTTTTGCGAGTTTTTCCAGTTGTCCTAAAAAAAGACGAGTAATGACTGAAAAGAGTTTGAAAAGTTTCAGTTGTAATAAAAAAAAAAAAGAACACATCGTAAAAAAAAAAACAAAAAAAAAAAAAAAAAAAAAAATGTAAACTCAAACCAAAAAAACTAAAAAAAAAAAAATGTAAACTTTCAAAAAAAAACTAAAAACAAAAAAATTGTAAACCCACCAAAAAAAAAAAAACCACCAAAACCAAACAAATGTAAAAACTCAAAAAAAAAAAAAAAAAAAAAAAAAACGTAAAAACTCAAAAAAAAAAACTTAAAAAAAAAAAAATGTAAAGCCTCGCAAAAAAATCAGTGTTTCCAAAAAAGTTTGTCTGTATAACGATACATTTGACGGGGAAAAAAACTTAAAGCCTTAAAAATAAATGTCCTCCTCAAAATTTTGGGGAAATTTAAAAAACGGGTCAAAATTCGTCGATCAGCCCCTGGATTAGCGCTGTTAAAAACTTGGTGTTAAAAACCTGGTTTGACAGTTGGAAGGTTTGTTGATCATTTTCTTTTTTATTGGAAACTCGTAAAATTTTTTTTTAAACTTGAACAACCGGTTTTTTATTATAGACAAACAATAGAAAATTTTATACTTTTGCGAGTTTTTCATGTTGTACCAATACATAGAACGAGTAATGCTAAAAGGAGTTTGAGCAAGTTTTAGTTGTATACACTAAATACACACCACATGTATACTCACACATATTCACTACAATACATACCCCACAGGGGGGGTTTACTCACACATGTACACTAAACAAATACACATGTATAACTTTCACATAGAAACTAAACACATACACATGTATAACCCACACATATACACAACAATACATACACACGTATACTCCCACACATAAACACACAATACATTACACACGTATACTCACACATAATACACTTAGCACGTACACGGTATTAACTCGCAAAAATAGTGTTTCCAATAAAGTTTGTCTGTAAGATACATTTGACGGCGAATATACTTATAGCCTTAGAAATCCTTTATAATGACACCTCAAAATTTGGGGAAATTAGAGAACTTTGTCAAAAACATCGTTAGAAACTCGGTTAAGGCTGTTAAAAAACTTGTTAACAACAGGTTTGACGAGTTTAAGATTTGTTGATCTTTTTCTTTTTTGGAAACTCGTAAAATTTTTTTTTAAACTTGAAAAAAAACGGTTTTTATTATAGAAAGACAATAAGAAAATTTATACTTTTAGCGAGTTTTCAGTTTTGTCCAAGACAAGACGAGTAATGCTAAAAGAGTTTGAGAAAGTTTCAGTTGTATACACTAAATTACACACACATGTATAACTCCACTACATATACATCACAAATATATACACATGTCATACTAACCACACATATATCACTAAACACATACACATGTATACTTTTACATATACACTAAACACAATTACAACATGTATACCCACACATATACACATACCGCAACCAATACATACACATGTATACTCACACATATACACAACAATACATATCACACGTATACTCACAGCATATACACTGTAACACATATGCACATAACATGGTATACTCGCAAATAAATAGTGTTTCCAAAAAAGTTGTTGTCTGTAAGATACATTTGACGGCGAATAATACCTTATAGCCTTAGAATCCTTCATAATGTCCTCCCTCAAACTTTGGGGAAATTAGAGAACTTGTCAAAAAACTCCGTGTAGAAAACTGGATTAGGTGAGCGGCTGTTAAAAACTTGTTAAAAACTGGTTTGACAGGTGAAAGTTTATGTTGATCTTGTTTCTTTTTTAACAACTCGTAAAAATCTTTTTTAAAACTAGAAAAACGGTTTTTTATTATAGAAAACAATAGAAATACTTTATACTGTTTGCGAGTTTTTCAGTTGTCCAAACAAGACGAGCAATAATAGCTAAAAGAGTTTGAGTAAGTTTCAGTTGTATACGACTAAATACACACACATGTATACTCACACATATACACACAATATATACCACATCGTATAACTCACACACTATACACTAAAACACATACACATGTATAACTTTCACATATACACTAAACACGATACACAAATATACCCACACATATACACACAGATACATACATCATGTATCACTCACTACATATACACACAATACATACACAACGTATACTCACCACATATAACACTTAACGACATACACATGATAATACTCGCATAAATATGTTTCCAAAAAAGTTTTGTCTGTAAGATACATTTGACGGCGAATATACTTAAAGCCTTAGACAATCCTTCATAATGTCATCCCCGGGTGTACCTCTTTTCCTCAAACTTTGGGTGAAAATTATAGCAACTTGTCAAAAACATCGTATAGAAACTGGTTAGGCTGTTAAAAACTAACTTGTTTAAAAAACTGGTTTGACAGTTGAAGATTTTGTTGATCTGTTTTTCTTTTTAAAACTCGTAAAATCTTTTTTAAACTTGAAAAACGGTTTTTATTATAGAAAACAATAGAAAATTTATACTTTTGCGAGTTTTCAGTTGTCCAAACAAGACGAGTAATGCTAAAAGAGTTTGAGAAGTTTCAGTTGTATACACTAAATACACACATGTATACTCACACATATACACACAATATATACACATGTATACTCACACATATACACTAAACACATACACATGTATACTTTCACATATACACTAAACACATACACATGTATACCCACACATATACACACAATACATACACATGTATACTCACACATATACACACAATACATACACACGTATACTCACACATATACACTTAACACATACACATGTATACTCGCATAAATAGTGTTTCCAAAAAAGTTTGTCTGTAAGATACATTTGACGGCGAATATACTTATAGCCTTAGAAATCCTTCATAATGTCTCCTCAAAATTTGGGGAAATTAGAGAACTTGTCAAAAACTCGTTAGAAACTGGTTAGGCTGTTAAAAACTTGTTAAAAACTGGTTTGACAGTTGAAGTTTGTTGATCTTTTTCTTTTTTAAAACTCGTAAAATCTTTTTTAAACTAGAAAAACGGTTTTTATTATAGAAAACAATAGAAAATTTATACTTTTGCGAGTTTTCAGTTGTCCAAACAAGACGAGTAATGCTAAAAGAGTTTGAGAAGTTTCAGTTGTATACACTAAATACACACACATGTATACTCACACATATACACACAATACATACACATGTATACTCACACATGTACACTAAACACATACACATGTATACTTTCACATATACACTAAACACATACACATGTATACCCACACATATACACACAATACATACACATGTATACTCACACATATACACACAATAAATACACACGTATACTCACACATATACACTTAACACATACACATGTATACTCGCATAAATAGTGTTTCCAAAAAAGTTTGTCTGTAAGATACATTTCATCCTTCATAATGTCTCCTCAAAATTTGGGGAAATTAGAGAACTTGTCAAAAACTCGTTAGAAACTGGTTAGGCTGTTAAAAACTTGTTAAAAACTGGTTTGACAGTTGAAGTTTGTTGATCTTTTTCTTTTTTGAAACTCGTAAAATTTTTTTTAAACTTGAAAAACGGTTTTTATTATAGAAAACAATAGAAAATTTATACTTTTGCGAGTTTTCAGTTGTCCAAACAAGACGAGTAATGCTAAAAGAGTTTGAGAAGTTTCAGTTGTATACACTAAATACACACACATGTATACTCACACATATTCACACAATACATACACATGTTTACTCACACATGTACACTAAACAAATACACATGTATACTTTCACATATACACTAAACACATACACATGTATACCCACACATATACACACAATACATACACACGTATACTCACACACATATACACACAATACATACACACGTATACTCACACATATACACTTAGCACGTACACATGTATACTCGCATAAATAGTGTTTCCAAAAAAGTTTGTCTGTAAGATACATTTGACGGCGAATATACTTATAGCCTTAGAAATCCTTTATAATGTCTCCTCAAAATTTGGGGAAATTAGAGAACTTGTCAAAAACTCGTTAGAAACTGGTTAGGCTGTTAAAAACTTGTTAAAAACTGGTTTGACAGTTGAAGTTTGTTGATCTTTTTCTTTTTTGAAACTCGTAAAATTTTTTTTAAACTTGAAAAACGGTTTTTATTATAGAAAACAATAGAAAATTTATACTTTTGCGAGTTTTCAGTTGTCCAAACAAGACGAGTAATGCTAAAAGAGTTTGAGAAGTTTCAGTTGTATACACTAAATACACACACATGTATACTCACACATATACACACAATACATACACATGTATACTCACACATATACACTAAACACATACACATGTATACTTTCACATATACACTAAACACATACACATGTATACCCACACATATACACACAATACATACACATGTATACTCACACATATACACACAATACATACACACGTATACTCACACATATACACTTAACACATACACATGTATACTCGCATAAATAGTGTTTCCAAAAAAGTTTGTCTGTAAGATACATTTGAACGGCGAATATAACTTATAATAGCCTTAGAAATCCTTTATAATGTCCTCCTCAAAATTTGGGGAAATAGAGAACTTGTCAAAAACTCGTTAGAAACTGTTAGGCTGTTAAAAACTTGTTAAAAACTGGTTTGACAGTTGAAGTTTGTTGATCTTTTTCTTTTTTGAAACTCGTAAAATTTTTTTAAACTTGAAAAACGGTTTTTATTATAAGAAAACAATAGAAAATTTATACTTTTGCGAGTTTTTCAGTTGTCCAAACAAGACGAGTAATGCTAAAAGAGTTTGAGAAGTTTCAGTTTGTATATACACTAAATACACACACATGTATACTCACACATATACACACAATACATACACATGTATACTCACACATATACACTAAACACATACACATGTATACTTTCACATATACACTAAACACATACACATGTATACTCACACATATACACACAATACATACACACGTATACTCACACATATACACACAATACATACACACGTATACTCACACATATACACTTAACACATACACATGTATACTCGCATAAATAGTGTTTCCAAAAAAGTTTGTCTATAAGATACATTTGACGGCGAATATACTTATAGCCTTAGAAATCCTTCATAATGTCTCCTCAAAATTTGGGGAAATTAGAGAACTTGTCAAAAACTCGTTAGAAACTGGTTAGGCTGCTGTTAAAAAACTTGTTAAAAACTGGTTTGACAGTTTGAAGTTTGTTGATCTTTTTCTTTTTTGAAACTCGTAAAATTTTTTTTAAACTTTGAAAAACGGTTTTTTATTATAGAAAACAATAGAAAATTTATACTTTTGCGAGTTTTCAGTTTGTCCAAACAAGACGAGTAATGCTAAAAGAGTTTGAGAAGTTTCAGTTGTATACACTAAATACACACACATGTATACTCACACATATACACACAATACATACACATGTATACTCACACATATACACTAAACCACATACACATGTATACTTTCACATATACACTAAACACATACACATGTATACCCACACAGTATACACACAATACATACACACGTATACTCACACATATACCATACACACGTATACTCACACATATACACTTAGCACATACACATGTATACTCGCATAAATAGTGTTTCCAAAAAAGTTTGTCTGTAAGATACATTTGACGGCGAATATACTTATAGCCTTAGAAATCCTTCATAATGTCTCCTCAAAATTTGGGGGAAATTAGAGAACTTGTCAAAAACTCGTTAGAAACTGGTTAGGCTGTTAAAAACTTGTCAAAAACTGGTTTGACAGTTGAAGTTTGTTGATCTTTTTCTTTTTTGAAACTCGTAAAATTTTTTTTAAACTTGAAAAACGGTTTTTATTATAGAAAACAGTAGAAAATTTAAACTTTTGCGAGTTTTCAGTTGTCCAAGCAAGACGAGTAATGCTAAAAGAGTTTGAGAAGTTTCAGTTGTATACACTAAATACACACACATGTATAATCACACATATACACACAATACATACACATGTATACTCACACATATACACTAAACACATACACATGTATACTTTCACATATACACTAAACACATACACATGTATACCCACACATATACACACAATACATACACATGTATACTCACACATATACACACAATACATACACACGTATACTCACACATATACACTTAACACATACACATGTATACTCGCATAAATAGTGTTTCCAAAAAAGTTTGTCTGTAAGATACATTTGACGGCGAATATACTTATAGCCTTAGAAATCCTTCATAATGTCTCTTCAAAATTTGGGGAAATTAGAGAACTTGTCAAAAACTCGTTAGAAACTGGTTAGGCTGTTAAAAACTTGTTAAAAACTGGTTTGACAGTTGAAGTTTGTTGATCTTTTTCTTTTTTGAAACTCGTAAAATTTTTTTTAAACTTTGAAAAACGGTTTTTATTATAGAAAACAATAGAAAATTTAAACTTTTGCGAGTTTTCAGTTGTCCAAACAAGACGAGTAATGCTAAAAGAGTTTGAGAAGTTTCAGTGTTGTATACACTAAATACACACACATGTATACTCACACATATACACACAATACATACACATGTTTACTCACACATATACACTAAACACATACACATGTATACTTTCACATATACACTAAACACATACACATGTATACCCACACATATACACACAATACATACACATGTATACTCACACATATACACACAATACATACACACGTATACTCCACACATATACACTTAACACATACACATGTATACTCGCATAAATAGTGTTTCCAAAAAAGTTTGTCTGTAAGATACATTTGACGGCGAATATACTTATAGCCTTAGAAATCCTTCATAATGTCTCCTCAAAATTTGGGGAAATTAGAGAACTTGTCAAAAACTCGTTAGAAACTGGTTAGGCTGTTAAAAACTTGTTAAAAACTGGTTTGACAGTTGAAGTTTGTTGATCTTTTTCTTTTTTGAAACTCGTAAAATTTTTTTTAAACTTGAAAAACGGTTTTTATTATAGAAAACAATAGAAAATTTAAACTTTTGCGAGTTTTCAGTTGTCCAAGCAAGACGAGTAATGCTAAAAGAGTTTGAGAAGTTTCAGTTGTATACACTAAATACACACACATGTATACTCACACATATACACACAATACATACACATGTATACTCACACATATACACTAAACACATACACATGTATACTTTCACATATACACTAAACACATACACATGTATACCCACACATATACACACAATACATACACATGTATACTCACACATATACACTTAACACATACACGTGTATACTCGCATAAATAGTGTTTCCAAAAAAGTTTGTCTGTAAGATACATTTGACGGCGAATATACTTATAGCCTTAGAAATCCTTCATAATGTCTCCTCAAAATTTGGGGAAATTAGAGAACTTGTCAAAAACTCGTTAGAAACTGGTTAGGCTGTTAAAAACTTGTTAAAAACTGGTTTGACAGTTGAAGTTTGTTGATCTTTTTCTTTTTTGAAACTCGTAAAATTTTTTTTAAACTTGAAAAACGGTTTTTATTATAGAAAACAATAGAAAATTTAAACTTTTGCGAGTTTTCAGTTGTCCAAGCAAGACGAGTAATGCTAAAAGAGTTTGAGAAGTTTCAGTTGTATACACTAAATACACACACATGTATACTCACACATATACACACAATACATACACATGTTTACTCACACATATACACTAAACACATACACATGTATACTTTTACATATACACTAAACACATACACATGTTTACTCACACATATACACACAATACATACACATGTATACTCACACATATACACACAATACATACACACGTATACTCACACATATACACTTAACACATACACATGTATACTCGCATAAATAGTGTTTCCAAAAAAGTTTGTCTGTAAGATACATTTGACAGCGAATATACTTATAGCCTTAGAAATCCTTCATAATGTCTCCTCAAAATTTGGGGAAATTAGAGAACTTGTCAAAAACTCGTTAGAAACTGGTTAGGCTGTTAAAAACTTGTTAAAAACTGGTTTGACAGTTGAAGTTTGTTGATCTTTTTCTTTTTTGAAACTCGTAAAATTTTTTTTAAACTTGAAAAACGGTTTTTATTATAGAAAACAATAGAAAATTTATACTTTTGCGAGTTTTCAGTTGTCCAAGCAAGACGAGTAATGCTAAAAGAGTTTGAGAAGTTTCAGTTGTATACACTAAATACACACACATGTATACTCACACATATACACACAATACATACACATGTATACTCACACATATACACTAAACACATACACATGTATACTTTCACATATACACTAAACACATACACATGTATACCCACACATATACACACAATACATACACATGTATACTCACACATATAGACACAATACATACACACGTATACTCACACATATACACTTAAGACATACACATGTATACTCGCATAAATAGTGTTTCCAAAAAAGTTTGTCTGTAAGATACATTTGACGGCGAATATACTTATAGCCTTAGAAATCCTTCATAATGTCTCCTCAAAATTTGGGGAAATTAGAGAACTTGTCAAAAACTCGTTAGAAACTGGTTAGGCTGTTAAAAACTTGTTAAAAACTGGTTTGACAGTTGAAGTTTGTTGATCTTTTTCTTTTTTGAAACTCGTAAAATTTTTTTTAAACTTGAAAAAAACGGTTTTTTATTATAGAAAAAACAATAGAAAATTTAAACTTTTGCGAGTTTTCAGTTGTCCAAGCAAGACGAGTAATGCTAAAAGAGTTTGAGAAGTTTTCAGATGTATACACTAAATACACACACATGTATACTCACACATATACACACAATACATACACATGTATACTCACACATATACACTAAACACATACACATGTATACTTTCACATATACACTAAACACATACACATGTATACCCACACATATACACACAATACATACACATGTATACTCACACATATACACACAATACATACACACGTATACTCACACATATACACTTAACACATACACATGTATACTCGCATAAATAGTGTTTCCAAAAAAGTTTGTCTGTAAGATACATTTGACGGCGAATATACTTATAGCCTTAGAAATCCTTCATAATGTCTCCTCAAAATTTGGGGAAATTAGAGAACTTGTCAAAAACTCGTTAGAAACTGGTTAGGCTGTTAAAAACTTGTTAAAAACTGGTTTGACAGTTGAAGTTTGTTGATCTTTTTCTTTTTTGAAACTCGTAAAATTTTTTTTAAACTTGAAAAACGGTTTTTATTATAGAAAACAATAGAAAATTTATACTTTTGCGAGTTTTCAGTTGTCCAAACAAGACGAGTAATGCTAAAAGAGTTTGAGAAGTTTCAGTTGTATACACTAAATACACACACATGTATACTCACACATATACACACAATACATACACATGTTTACTCACACATATACACTAAACACATACACATGTATACTTTCACATATACACTAAACACATACACATATATACCCACACATATACACACAATACATACACATGTATACTCACACATATACACACAATACATACACACGTATACTCACACATATACACTTAACACATACACATGTATACTCGCATAAATAGTGTTCCCAAAAAAGTTTGTCTGTAAGATACATTTGACAGCGAATATACTTATAGCCTTAGAAATCCTTCATAATGTCTCCTCAAAATTTGGGGAAATTAGAGAACTTGTCAAAAACTCGTTAGAAACTGGTTAGGCTGTTAAAAACTTGTTAAAAACTGGTTTGACAGTTGAAGTTTGTTGATCTTTTTCTTTTTTGAAACTCGTAAAATTTTTTTTAAACTTGAAAAACGGTTTTTATTATAGAAAACAATAGAAAATTTAAACTTTTGCGAGTTTTCAGTTGTCCAAGCAAGACGAGTAATGCTAAAAGAGTTTGAGAAGTTTCAGTTGTATACACTAAATACACACACATGTATACTCACACATATACACACAATACATACACATGTATACTCACACATATACACTAAACACATACACATGTATACTTTCACATATACACTAAACACATACACATGTATACCCACACATATACACACAATACATACACATGTATACTCACACATATAGACACAATACATACACACGTATACTCACACATATACACTTAACACATACACGTGTATACTCGCATAAATAGTGTTTCCAAAAAAGTTTGTCTGTAAGATACATTTGACGGCGAATATACTTATAGCCTTAGAAATCCTTCATAATGTCTCCTCAAAATTTGGGGAAATTAGAGAACTTGTCAAAAACTCGTTAGAAACTGGTTAGGCTGTTAAAAACTTGTTAAAAACTGGTTTGACAGTTGAAGTTTGTTGATCTTTTTCTTTTTTGAAACTCGTAAAATTTTTTGTAAACTTGAAAAACGGTTTTTATTATAGAAAACAATAGAAAATTTAAACTTTTGCGAGTTTTCAGTTGTCCAAGCAAGACGAGTAATGCTAAAAGAGTTTGAGAAGTTTCAGTTGTATACACTAAATACACACACATGTATACTCACACATATACACACAATACATACACATGTTTACTCACACATATACACTAAACACATACACATGTATACTTTCACATATACACTGAAAACATACACATGTATACCCACACATATACACACAATACATACACATGTATACTCACACATATACACACAATACATACACACGTATACTCACACATATACACTTAACACATACACATGTATACTCGCATAAATAGTGTTTCCAAAAAAGTTTGTCTGTAAGATACATTTGACGGCGAATATACTTATAGCCTTAGAAATCCTTCATAATGTCTCCTCAAAATTTGGGGAAATTAGAGAACTTGTCAAAAACTCGTTAGAAACTGGTTAGGCTGTTAAAAACTTGTTAAAAAACAACAGGTTTTGACAGTTGAAGTTTGTTGATCTTTTTCTTTTTTGAAACTCGTAAAATTTTTTGTAAACTTGAAAAACGGTTTTTATTATAGAAAACAATAGAAAATTTAAACTTTTGCGAGTTTTCAGTTGTCCAAGCAAGACGAGTAATGCTAAAAGAGTTTGAGAAGTTTCAGTTGTATACACTAAATACACACACATGTATACTCACACATATACACACAATACATACACATGTTTACTCACACATATACACTAAACACATACACATGTATACTTTCACATATACACTAAACACATACACATGTATACCCACACATATACACACAATACATACACATGTATACTCACACATATACACACAATACATACACACGTATACTCACACATATACACTTAACACATACACGTGTATACTCGCATAAATAGTGTTTCCAAAAAAGTTTGTCTGTAAGATACATTTGACGGCGAATATACTTATAGCCTTAGAAATCCTTCATAATGTCTCCTCAAAATTTGGGGAAATTAGAGAAATTGTCAAAAACTCGTTAGAAACTGGTTAGGCTGTTAAAAACTTGTTAAAAACTGGTTTTGACAGTTGAAGTTTGTTGATCTTTTTCTTTTTTGAAACTCGTAAAATTTTTTTTAAACTTGAAAAACGGTTTTTATTATAGAAAACAATAGAAAATTTATACTTTTGCGAGTTTTCAGTTGTCCAAGCAAGACGAGTAATGCTAAAAGAGTTTTGAGAAGTTTCAGTTGTATACACTAAATACACACACATGTATACTCACACATATACACACAATACATACACATGTTTACTCACACATATACACTAAACACATACACATGTATACTTTCACATATACACTAAACACATACACATGTATACCCACACATATACACACAATACATACACACGTATACTCACACATATACACACAATACATACACACGTATACTCACACATATACACTTAACACATACACATGTATACTCGCATAAATAGTGTTTCCAAAAAAGTTTGTCTGTAAGATACATTTGACGGCGAAAATACTTATAGCCTTAGAAATCCTTCATAATGTCTCCTCAAAATTTGGGGAAATTAGAGAACTTGTCAAAAACTCGTTAGAAACTGGTTAGGCTGTTAAAAACTTGTTAAAAACTGGTTTGACAGTTGAAGTTTGTTGATCTTTTTCTTTTTTGAAACTCGTAAAATTTTTTGTAAACTTGAAAAACGGTTTTTATTATAGAAAACAATAGAAAATTTAAACTTTTGCGAGTTTTCAGTTGTCCAAGCAAGACGAGTAATGCTAAAAGAGTTTGAGAAGTTTCAGTTGTATACACTAAATACACACACATGTATACTCACACATATACACACAATACATACACATGTATACTCACACATATACACTAAACACATACACATGTATACTTTCACATATACACTAAACACATACACATGTATACCCACACATATACACACAATACATACACATGTATACTCACACATATAGACACAATACATACACACGTATACTCACACATATACACTTAACACATACACGTGTATACTCGCATAAATAGTGTTTCCAAAAAAGTTTGTCTGTAAGATACATTTGACGGCGAATATACTTATAGCCTTAGAAATCCTTCATAATGTCTCCTCAAAATTTGGGGAAATTAGAGAAATTGTCAAAAACTCGTTAGAAACTGGTTAGGCTGTTAAAAACTTGTTAAAAACTGGTTTGACAGTTGAAGTTTGTTGATCTTTTTCTTTTTTGAAACTCGTAAAACTTTTTTTTAAACTTGAAAAACGGTTTTTATTATAGAAAACAATAGAAAATTTATACTTTTGCGAGTTTTCAGTTGTCCAAACAAGACGAGTAATGCTAAAAGAGTTTGAGAAGTTTCAGTTGTATTCACTAAATACACACACATGTATACTCACACATATACACACAATACATACACATGTATACTTTCACATATACACTAAACACATACACATGTATACCCACACATATACACACAATACATACACATGTATACTCACACATATACACACAATACATACACACGTATACTCACACATATACACTTAACACATACACATGTATACTCGCATAAATAGTGTTTCCAAAAAAGTTTGTCTGTAAGATACATTTGACGGCGAATATACTTATAGCCTTAGAAATCCTTCATAATGTCTCCTCAAAATTTGGGGAAATTAGAGAACTTGTCAAAAACTCGTTAGAAACTGGTTAGGCTGTTAAAAACTTGTTAAAAACTGGTTTGACAGTTGAAGTTTGTTGATCTTTTTCTTTTTTGAAACTCGTAAAATTTTTTTTAAACTTGAAAAACGGTTTTTATTATAGAAAACAATAGAAAATTTATACTTTTGCGAGTTTTCAGTTGTCCAAACAAGACGAGTAATGCTAAATGAGTTTTGAGAAGTTTCAGTTGTATACACTAAATACACACACATGTATACTCACACATATACACACAATACATACACATGTATACTCACACATATACACTAAACACATACACATGTATACTTTCACATATACACTAAACACATACACATGTATACCCACACATATACACACAATACATACACATGTATACTCACACATATACACACAATACATACACACGTATACTCACACATATACACTTAACACATACACATGTATACTCGCATAAATAGTGTTTCCAAAAAAGTTTGTCTGTAAGATACATTTGACGGCGAATATACTTATAGCCTTAGAAATCCTTCATAATGTCTCCTCAAAATTTGGGGAAATTAGAGAAATTGTCAAAAACTCGTTAGAAACTGGTTAGGCTGTTAAAAACTTGTTAAAAACTGGTTTGACAGTTGAAGTTTGTTGATCTTTTTCTTTTTTGAAACTCGTAAAATTTTTTTTAAACTTGAAAAACGGTTTTTATTATAGAAAACAATAGAAAATTTAAACTTTTGCGAGTTTTCAGTTGTCCAAGCAAGACGAGTAATGCTAAAAGAGTTTGAGAAGTTTCAGTTGTATACACTAAATACACACACATGTATACTCACACATATACACACAATACATACACATGTTTACTCACACATATACACTAAACACATACACATGTATACTTTCACATATACACTAAACACATACACATGTATACCCACACATATACACACAATACATACACATGTATACTCACACATATAGACACAATACATACACACGTATACTCACACATATACACTTAACACATACACATGTATACTCGCATAAATAGTGTTTCCAAAAAAGTTTGTCTGTAAGATACATTTGACAGCGAATATACTTATAGCCTTAGAAATCCTTCATAATGTCTCCTCAAAATTTGGGGAAATTAGAGAACTTGTCAAAAACTCGTTAGAAACTGGTTAGGCTGTTAAAAACTTGTTAAAAACTGGTTTGACAGTTGAAGTTTGTTGATCTTTTTCTTTTTTGAAACTCGTAAAATTTTTTTTAAACTTGAAAAACGGTTTTTATTATAGAAAACAATAGAAAATTTAAACTTTTGCGAGTTTTCAGTTGTCCAAGCAAGACGAGTAATGCTAAAAGAGTTTGAGAAGTTTCAGTTGTATACACTAAATACACACACATGTATACTCACACATATACACACAATACATACACATGTATACTCACACATATACACTAAACACATACACATGTATACTTTCACATATACACTAAACACATACACATGTATACCCACACATATACACACAATACATACACATGTATACTCACACATATAGACACAATACATACACATGTATACTCACACATATACACTAAACACATACACATGTATACTTTCACATATACACTAAACACATACACATGTATACTTTCACATATACACTAAACACATACACATGTATACCCACACATATACACACAATACATACACATGTATACTCACACATATAGACACAATACATACACACGTATACTCACACATATACACTTAACACATACACATGTATACTCGCATAAATAGTGTTTCCAAAAAAGTTTGTCTGTAAGATACATTTGACGGCGAATATACTTATAGCCTTAGAAATCCTTCATAATGTCTCCTCAAAATTTGGGGAAATTAGAGAACTTGTCAAAAACTCGTTAGAAACTGGTTAGGCTGTTAAAAACTTGTTAAAAACTGGTTTGACAGTTGAAGTTTGTTGATCTTTTTCTTTTTTGAAACTCGTAAAATTTTTTTTAAACTTGAAAAACGGTTTTTATTATAGAAAACAATAGAAAATTTAAACTTTTGCGAGTTTTCAGTTGTCCAAGCAAGACGAGTAATGCTAAAAGAGTTTGAGAAGTTTCAGTTGTATACACTAAATACACACACATGTATACTCACACATATACACACAATACATACACATGTATACTCACACATATACACTAAACACATACACATGTATACTTTCACATATACACTAAACACATACACATGTATACCCACACATATACACACAATACATACACATGTATACTCACACATATAGACACAATACATACACACGTATACTCACACATATACACTTAACACATACACGTGTATACTCGCATAAATAGTGTTTCCAAAAAAGTTTGTCTGTAAGATACATTTGACGGCGAATATACTTATAGCCTTAGAAATCCTTCATAATGTCTCCTCAAAATTTGGGGAAATTAGAGAACTTGTCAAAAACTCGTTAGAAACTGGTTAGGCTGTTAAAAACTTGTCAAAAACTGGTTTGACAGTTGAAGTTTGTTGATCTTTTTCTTTTTTGAAACTCGTAAAATTTTTTTTAAACTTGAAAAACGGTTTTTATTATAGAAAACAATAGAAAATTTAAACTTTTGCGAGTTTTCAGTTGTCCAAGCAAGACGAGTAATGCTAAAAGAGTTTGAGAAGTTTCAGTTGTATACACTAAATACACACACATGTATACTCACACATATACACACAATACATACACATGTTTACTCACACATATACACTAAACACATACACATGTATACTTTCACATATACACTAAACACATACACATGTATACCCACACATATACACACAATACATACACATGTATACTCACACCTATACACACAATACATACACACGTATACTCACACATATACACTAAACACATACACATGTATACTCGCATAAATAGTGTTTCCAAAAAAGTTTGTCTGTAAGATACATTTGACGGCGAATATACTTATAGCCTTAGAAATCCTTCATAATGTCTCCTCAAAATTTGGGGAAATTAGAGAACTTGTCAAAAACTCGTTAGAAACTGGTTAGGCTGTTAAAAACTTGTCAAAAACTGGTTTGACAGTTGAAGTTTGTTGATCTTTTTCTTTTTTGAAACTCGTAAAATTTTTTTTAAACTTGAAAAACGGTTTTTATTATAGAAAACAATAGAAAATTTAAACTTTTGCGAGTTTTCAGTTGTCCAAGCAAGACGAGTAATGCTAAAAGAGTTTGAGAAGTTTCAGTTGTATACACTAAATACACACACATGTATACTCACACATATACACACAATACATACACATGTATACTCACACATATACACTAAACACATACACATGTATACTTTCACATATACACTAAACACATACACATGTATACCCACACATATACACACAATACATACACATGTATACTCACACATATAGACACAATACATACACACGTATACTCACACATATACACTTAACACATACACATGTATACTCGCATAAATAGTGTTTCCAAAAAAGTTTGTCTGTAAGATACATTTGACGGCGAATATACTTATAGCCTTAGAAATCCTTCATAATGTCTCCTCAAAATTTGGGGAAATTAGAGAACTTGTCAAAAACTCGTTAGAAACTGGTTAGGCTGTTAAAAACTTGTTAAAAACTGGTTTGACAGTTGAAGTTTGTTGATCTTTTTCTTTTTTGAAACTCGTAAAATTTTTTTTAAACTTGAAAAACGGTTTTTTATTATAGAAAACAATAGAAAATTTAAACTTTTGCGAGTTTTCAGTTGTCCAAGCAAGACGAGTAATGCTAAAAGAGTTTGAGAAGTTTCAGTTGTATACACTAAATACACACACATGTATACTCACACATATACACACAATACATACACATGTTTACTCACACATATACACTAAACACATACACATGTATACTTTCACATATACACTAAACACATACACATGTATACCCACACATATACACACAATACATACACACGTATACTCACACATATACACACAATACATACACACGTATACTCACACATATACACTTAGCACGTACACATGTATACTCGCATAAATAGTGTTTCCAAAAAAGTTTGTCTGTAAGATACATTTGACGGCGAATATACTTATAGCCTTAGAAATCCTTCATAATGTCTCCTCAAAATTTGGGGAAATTAGAGAAATTGTCAAAAACTCGTTAGAAACTGGTTAGGCTGTTAAAAACTTGTTAAAAACTGGTTTGACAGTTGAAGTTTGTTGATCTTTTTCTTTTTTGAAACTCGTAAAATTTTTTGTAAACTTGAAAAACGGTTTTTATTATAGAAAACAATAGAAAATTTAAACTTTTGCGAGTTTTCAGTTGTCCAAGCAAGACGAGTAATGCTAAAAGAGTTTGAGAAGTTTCAGTTGTATACACTAAATACACACACATGTATACTCACACATATACACACAATACATACACATGTTTACTCACACATATACACTAAACACATACACATGTATACTTTCACATATACACTAAACACATACACATGTTTACTCACACATATACACACAATACATACACATGTATACTCACACATATACACACAATACATACACACGTATACTCACACATATACACTTAACACATACACATGTATACTCGCATAAATAGTGTTTCCAAAAAAGTTTGTCTGTAAGATACATTTGACAGCGAATATACTTATAGCCTTAGAAATCCTTCATGTCTCCTCAAAATTTGGGGAAATTAGAGAACTTGTCAAAAACTCGTTAGAAACTGGTTAGGCTGTTAAAACTTGTTAAAAACTGGTTTGACAGTTGAAGTTTGTTGATCTTTTTCTTTTTTGAAACTCGTAAAATTTTTTTTAAACTTGAAAAACGGTTTTTATTATAGAAAACAATAGAAAATTTAAACATTTGCGAGTTTTCAGTTGTCCAAGCAAGACGAGTAATGCTAAAAGAGTTTGAGAAGTTTCAGTTGTATACACTAAATACACACACATGTATACTCACACATATACACACAATACATACACATGTTTACTCACACATATACACTAAACACATACACATGTATACTTTCACATATACACTAAACACATACACATGTATACCCACACATATACACACAATACATACACATGTATACTCACACATATACACACAATACATACACACGTATACTCACACATATACACTTAACACATACACATGTATACTCGCATAAATAGTGTTTCCAAAAAAGTTTGTCTGTAAGATACATTTGACGGCGAATATACTTATAGCCTTAGAAATCCTTCATAATGTCTCCTCAAAATTTGGGGAAATTAGAGAACTTGTCAAAAACTCGTTAGAAACTGGTTAGGCTGTTAAAAAACTTGTTAAAAACTGGTTTGACAGTTGAAGTTTGTTGATCTTTTTCTTTTTTGAAACTCGTAAAATTTTTTTTAAACTTGAAAAACGGTTTTTATTATAGAAAACAATAGAAAATTTATACTTTTGCGAGTTTTCAGTTGTCCAAACAAGACGAGTAATGCTAAAAGAGTTTGAGAAGTTTCAGTTGTATACACTAAATACACACACATGTATACTCACACATATACACACAATACATACACATGTATACTCACACATATACACTAAACACATACACATGTATACTTTCACATATACACTAAACACATACACATGTATACCCACACATATACACACAATACATACACATGTATACTCACACATATACACACAATACATACACACGTATACTCACACATATACACTTAACACATACACATGTATACTCGCATAAATAGTGTTTCCAAAAAAGTTTGTCTGTAAGATACATTTGACGGCGAATATACTTATAGCCTTAGAAATCCTTCATAATGTCTCCTCAAAATTTGGGGAAATTAGAGAACTTGTCAAAAACTCGTTAGAAACTGGTTAGGCTGTTAAAAACTTGTTAAAAACTGGTTTGACAGTTGAAGTTTGTTGATCTTTTTCTTTTTTGAAACTCGTAAAATTTTTTTTAAACTTGAAAAACGGTTTTTATTATAGAAAACAATAGAAAATTTAAACTTTTGCGAGTTTTCAGTTGTCCAAGCAAGACGAGTAATGCTAAAAGAGTTTGAGAAGTTTCAGTTGTATACACTAAATACACACACATGTATACTCACACATATACACACAATACATACACATGTTTACTCACACATATACACTAAACACATACACATGTATACTTTCACATATACACTAAACACATACACATGTATACCCACACATATACACACAATACATACACATGTATACTCACACATATACACACAATACATACACACGTATACTCACACATATACACTTAACACATACACATGTATACTCGCATAAATAGTGTTTCCAAAAAAGTTTGTCTGTAAGATACATTTGACGGCGAATATACTTATAGCCTTAGAAATCCTTCATAATGTCTCCTCAAAATTTGGGGAAATTAGAGAACTTGTCAAAAACTCGTTAGAAACTGGTTAGGCTGTTAAAAACTTGTTAAAAACTGGTTTGACAGTTGAAGTTTGTTGATCTTTTTCTTTTTTGAAACTCGTAAAATTTTTTTTAAACTTGAAAAACGGTTTTTATTATAGAAAACAATAGAAAATTTAAACTTTTGCGAGTTTTCAGTTGTCCAAGCAAGACGAGTAATGCTAAAAGAGTTTGAGAAGTTTCAGTTGTATACACTAAATACACACACATGTATACTCACACATATACACACAATACATACACATGTATACTCACACATATACACTAAACACATACACATGTATACTTTCACATATACACTAAACACATACACATGTATACCCACACATATACACACAATACATACACATGTATACTCACACATATAGACACAATACATACACACGTATACTCACACATATACACTTAACACATACACGTGTATACTCGCATAAATAGTGTTTCCAAAAAAGTTTGTCTGTAAGATACATTTGACGGCGAATATACTTATAGCCTTAGAAATCCTTCATAATGTCTCCTCAAAATTTGGGGAAATTAGAGAACTTGTCAAAAACTCGTTAGAAACTGGTTAGGCTGTTAAAAACTTGTTAAAAACTGGTTTGACAGTTGAAGTTTGTTGATCTTTTTCTTTTTTGAAACTCGTAAAATTTTTTTTAAAATTGAAAAACGGTTTTTATTATAGAAAACAATAGAAAATTTAAACTTTTGCGAGTTTTCAGTTGTCCAAGCAAGACGAGTAATGCTAAAAGAGTTTGAGAAGTTTCAGTTGTATACACTAAATACACACACATGTATACTCACACATATACACACAATACATACACATGTTTACTCACACATATACACTAAACACATACACATGTATACTTTCACATATACACTAAACACATACACATGTATACCCACACATATACACACAATACATACACATGTATACTCACACATATACACACAATACATACACACGTATACTCACACATATACACTTAACACATACACATGTATACTCGCATAAATAGTGTTTCCAAAAAAGTTTGTCTGTAAGATACATTTGACGGCGAATATACTTATAGCCTTAGAAATCCTTCATAATGTCTCCTCAAAATTTGGGGAAATTAGAGAACTTGTCAAAAACTCGTTAGAAACTGGTTAGGCTGTTAAAAACTTGTCAAAAACTGGTTTGACAGTTGAAGTTTGTTGATCTTTTTCTTTTTTGAAACTCGTAAAATTTTTTTTTAAACTTGAAAAACGGTTTTTATTATAGAAAACAATAGAAAATTTAAACTTTTGCGAGTTTTCAGTTGTCCAAGCAAGACGAGTAATGCTAAAAGAGTTTGAGAAGTTTCAGTTGTATACACTAAATACACACACATGTATACTCACACATATACACACAATACATACACATGTATACTCACACATATACACTAAACACATACACATGTATACTTTCACATATACACTAAACACATACACATGTATACCCACACATATACACACAATACATACACATGTATACTCACACATATACACACAATACATACACACGTATACTCACACATATACACTTAACACATACACATGTATACTCGCATAAATAGTGTTTCCAAAAAAGTTTGTCTGTAAGATACATTTGACGGCGAATATACTTATAGCCTTAGAAATCCTTCATAATGTCTCCTCAAAATTTGGGGAAATTAGAGAACTTGTCAAAAACTCGTTAGAAACTGGTTAGGCTGTTAAAAACTTGTTAAAAACTGGTTTGACAGTTGAAGTTTGTTGATCTTTTTCTTTTTTGAAACTCGTAAAATTTTTTTTAAACTTGAAAAAACGGTTTTTATTATAGAAAACAATAGAAAATTTAAACTTTTGCGAGTTTTCAGTTGTCCAAGCAAGACGAGTAATGCTAAAAGAGTTTGAGAAGTTTCAGTTGTATACACTAAATACACACACATGTATACTCACACATATACACACAATACATACACATGTTTACTCACACATATACACTAAACACATACACATGTATACTTTCACATATACACTAAACACATACACATGTATACCCACACATATACACACAATACATACACATGTATACTCACACATATACACACAATACATACACACGTATACTCACACATATACACTTAACACATACACATGTATACTCGCATAAATAGTGTTTCCAAAAAAGTTTGTCTGTAAGATACATTTGACGGCGAATATACTTATAGCCTTAGAAATCCTTCATAATGTCTCCTCAAAATTTGGGGAAATTAGAGAACTTGTCAAAAACTCGTTAGAAACTGGTTAGGCTGTTAAAAACTTGTTAAAAACTGGTTTGACAGTTGAAGTTTGTTGATCTTTTTCTTTTTTGAAACTCGTAAAATTTTTTTTAAACTTGAAAAACGGTTTTTATTATAGAAAACAATAGAAAATTTAAACTTTTGCGAGTTTTCAGTTGTCCAAGCAAGACGAGTAATGCTAAAAGAGTTTGAGAAGTTTCAGTTGTATACACTAAATACACACACATGTATACTCACACATATACACACAATACATACACATGTTTACTCACACATATACACTAAACACATACACATGTATACTTTCACATATACACTAAACACATACACATGTATACCCACACATATACACACAATACATACACATGTATACTCACACATATACACACAATACATACACACGTATACTCACACATATACACTTAACACATACACATGTATACTCGCATAAATAGTGTTTCCAAAAAAGTTTGTCTGTAAGATACATTTGACGGCGAATATACTTATAGCCTTAGAAATCCTTCATAATGTCTCCTCAAAATTTGGGGAAATTAGAGAACTTGTCAAAAACTCGTTAGAAACTGGTTAGGCTGTTAAAAACTTGTTAAAAACTGGTTTGACAGTTGAAGTTTGTTGATCTTTTTCTTTTTTGAAACTCGTAAAATTTTTTTTAAACTTGAAAAACGGTTTTTATTATAGAAAACAATAGAAAATTTAAACTTTTGCGAGTTTTCAGTTGTCCAAGCAAGACGAGTAATGCTAAAAGAGTTTGAGAAGTTTCAGTTGTATACACTAAATACACACACATGTATACTCACACATATACACACAATACATACACATGTTTACTCACACATATACACTAAACACATACACATGTATACTTTCACATATACACTAAACACATACACATGTATACCCACACATATACACACAATACATACACATGTATACTCACACATATACACACAATACATACACACGTATACTCACACATATACACTTAACACATACACATGTATACTCGCATAAATAGTGTTTCCAAAAAAGTTTGTCTGTAAGATACATTTGACGGCGAATATACTTATAGCCTTAGAAATCCTTCATAATGTCTCCTCAAAATTTGGGGAAATTAGAGAACTTGTCAAAAACTCGTTAGAAACTGGTTAGGCTGTTAAAAACTTGTTAAAAACTGGTTTGACAGTTGAAGTTTGTTGATCTTTTTCTTTTTTGAAACTCGTAAAATTTTTTTTAAACTTGAAAAACGGTTTTTATTATAGAAAACAATAGAAAATTTATACTTTTGCGAGTTTTCAGTTGTCCAAACAAGACGAGTAATGCTAAAAGAGTTTGAGAAGTTTCAGTTGTATACACTAAATACACACACATGTATACTCACACATATACACACAATACATACACATGTATACTCACACATATACACTAAACACATACACATGTATACTTTCACATATACACTAAACACATACACATGTATACCCACACATATACACACAATACATACACATGTATACTCACACATATACACACAATACATACACACGTATACTCACACATATACACTTAACACATACACATGTATACTCGCATAAATAGTGTTTCCAAAAAAGTTTGTCTGTAAGATACATTTGACGGCGAATATACTTATAGCCTTAGAAATCCTTCATAATGTCTCCTCAAAATTTGGGGAAATTAGAGAACTTGTCAAAAACTCGTTAGAAACTGGTTAGGCTGTTAAAAACTTGTTAAAAACTGGTTTGACAGTTGAAGTTTGTTGATCTTTTTCTTTTTTGAAACTCGTAAAATTTTTTTTAAACTTGAAAAACGGTTTTTATTATAGAAAACAATAGAAAATTTAAACTTTTGCGAGTTTTCAGTTGTCCAAGCAAGACGAGTAATGCTAAAAGAGTTTGAGAAGTTTCAGTTGTATACACTAAATACACACACATGTATACTCACACATATACACACAATACATACACATGTTTACTCACACATATACACTAAACACATACACATGTATACTTTCACATATACACTAAACACATACACATGTATACCCACACATATACACACAATACATACACACGTATACTCACACATATACACTTAACACATACACATGTATACTCGCATAAATAGTGTTTCCAAAAAAGTTTGTCTGTAAGATACATTTGACGGCGAATATACTTATAGCCTTAGAAATCCTTCATAATGTCTCCTCAAAATTTGGGGAAATTAGAGAACTTGTCAAAAACTCGTTAGAAACTGGTTAGGCTGTTAAAAACTTGTTAAAAACTGGTTTGACAGTTGAAGTTTGTTGATCTTTTTCTTTTTTGAAACTCGTAAAATTTTTTTTAAACTTGAAAAACGGTTTTTATTATAGAAAACAATAGAAAATTTAAACTTTTGCGAGTTTTCAGTTGTCCAAGCAAGACGAGTAATGCTAAAAGAGTTTGAGAAGTTTCAGTTGTATACACTAAATACACACACATGTATACTCACACATATACACACAATACATACACATGTTTACTCACACATATACACTAAACACATACACATGTATACTTTCACATATACACTAAACACATACACATGTATACCCACACATATACACACAATACATACACATGTATACTCACACATATACACACAATACATACACACGTATACTCACACATATACACTTAACACATACACATGTATACTCGCATAAATAGTGTTTCCAAAAAAGTTTGTCTGTAAGATACATTTGACGGCGAATATACTTATAGCCTTAGAAATCCTTCATAATGTCTCCTCAAAATTTGGGGAAATTAGAGAACTTGTCAAAAACTCGTTAGAAACTGGTTAGGCTGTTAAAAACTTGTTAAAAACTGGTTTGACAGTTGAAGTTTGTTGATCTTTTTCTTTTTTGAAACTCGTAAAATTTTTTTTAAACTTGAAAAACGGTTTTTTATTATAGAAAACAATAGAAAATTTAAACTTTTGCGAGTTTTCAGTTGTCCAAACAAGACGAGTAATGCTAAAAGAGTTTGAGAAGTTTCAGTTGTATACACTAAATACACACACATGTATACTCACACATATACACACAATACATACACATGTATACTCACACATATACACTAAACACATACACATGTATACTTTCACATATACACTAAACACATACACATGTATACCCACACATATACACACAATACATACACATGTATACTCACACATATACACACAATACATACACACGTATACTCACACATATACACTTAACACATACACATGTATACTCGCATAAATAGTGTTTCCAAAAAAGTTTGTCTGTAAGATACATTTGACGGCGAATATACTTATAGCCTTAGAAATCCTTCATGTCTCCTCAAAATTTGGGGAAATTAGAGAACTTGTCAAAAACTCGTTAGAAACTGGTTAGGCTGTTAAAACTTGTTAAAAACTGGTTTGACAGTTGAAGTTTGTTGATCTTTTTCTTTTTTGAAACTCGTAAAATTTTTTTTAAACTTGAAAAACGGTTTTTATTATAGAAAACAATAGAAAATTTATACTTTTGCGAGTTTTCAGTTGTCCAAACAAGACGAGTAATGCTAAAAGAGTTTGAGAAGTTTCAGTTGTATACACTAAATACACACACATGTATACTCACACATATACACACAATACATACACATGTTTACTCACACATATACACTAAACACATACACATGTATACTTTCACATATACACTAAACACATACACATGTATACCCACACATATACACACAATACATACACATGTATACTCACACATATACACACAATACATACACACGTATACTCACACATATACACTTAACACATACACATGTATACTCGCATAAATAGTGTTTCCAAAAAAGTTTGTCTGTAAGATACATTTGACGGCGAATATACTTATAGCCTTAGAAATCCTTCATAATGTCTCCTCAAAATTTGGGGAAATTAGAGAACTTGTCAAAAACTCGTTAGAAACTGGTTAGGCTGTTAAAAACTTGTTAAAAACTGGTTTGACAGTTGAAGTTTGTTGATCTTTTTCTTTTTTGAAACTCGTAAAATTTTTTTTAAACTTGAAAAACGGTTTTTATTATAGAAAACAATAGAAAATTTAAACTTTTGCGAGTTTTCAGTTGTCCAAGCAAGACGAGTAATGCTAAAAGAGTTTGAGAAGTTTCAGTTGTATACACTAAATACACACACATGTATACTCACACATATACACACAATACATACACATGTTTACTCACACATATACACTAAACACATACACATGTATACTTTCACATATACACTGAAAACATACACATGTATACCCACACATATACACACAATACATACACATGTATACTCACACATATACACACAATACATACACACGTATACTCACACATATACACTTAACACATACACATGTATACTCGCATAAATAGTGTTTCCAAAAAAGTTTGTCTGTAAGATACATTTGACGGCGAATATACTTATAGCCTTAGAAATCCTTCATAATGTCTCCTCAAAATTTGGGGAAATTAGAGAACTTGTCAAAAACTCGTTAGAAACTGGTTAGGCTGTTAAAAACTTGTTAAAAACTGGTTTGACAGTTGAAGTTTGTTGATCTTTTTCTTTTTTGAAACTCGTAAAATTTTTTTTAAACTTGAAAAACGGTTTTTATTATAGAAAACAATAGAAAATTTATACTTTTGCGAGTTTTCAGTTGTCCAAACAAGACGAGTAATGCTAAAAGAGTTTGAGAAGTTTCAGTTGTATACACTAAATACACACACATGTATACTCACACATATACACACAATACATACACATGTTTACTCACACATATACACTAAACACATACACATGTATACTTTCACATATACACTAAACACATACACATGTATACCCACACATATACACACAATACATACACATGTATACTCACACATATACACACAATACATACACACGTATACTCACACATATACACTTAGCACGTACACATGTATACTCGCATAAATAGTGTTTCCAAAAAAGTTTGTCTGTAAGATACATTTGACGGCGAATATACTTATAGCCTTAGAAATCCTTCATAATGTCTCCTCAAAATTTGGGGAAATTAGAGAACTTGTCAAAAACTCGTTAGAAACTGGTTAGGCTGTTAAAAACTTGTTAAAAACTGGTTTGACAGTTGAAGTTTGTTGATCTTTTTCTTTTTTGAAACTCGTAAAATTTTTTTTAAACTTGAAAAACGGTTTTTATTATAGAAAACAATAGAAAATTTAAACTTTTGCGAGTTTTCAGTTGTCCAAGCAAGACGAGTAATGCTAAAAGAGTTTGAGAAGTTTCAGTTGTATACACTAAATACACACACATGTATACTCACACATATACACACAATACATACACATGTTTACTCACACATATACACTAAACACATACACATGTATACTTTCACATATACACTAAACACATACACATGTATACCCACACATATACACACAATACATACACATGTATACTCACACATATACACACAATACATACACACGTATACTCACACATATACACTTAACACATACACATGTATACTCGCATAAATAGTGTTTCCAAAAAAGTTTGTCTGTAAGATACATTTGACGGCGAATATACTTATAGCCTTAGAAATCCTTCATAATGTCTCCTCAAAATTTGGGGAAATTAGAGAACTTGTCAAAAACTCGTTAGAAACTGGTTAGGCTGTTAAAAACTTGTTAAAAACTGGTTTGACAGTTGAAGTTTGTTGATCTTTTTCTTTTTTGAAAACTCGTAAAATTTTTTTTAAACTTGAAAAACGGTTTTTATTATAGAAAACAATAGAAAATTTAAACTTTTGCGAGTTTTCAGTTGTCCAAGCAAGACGAGTAATGCTAAAAGAGTTTGAGAAGTTTCAGTTGTATACACTAAATACACACACATGTATACTCACACATATACACACAATACATACACATGTTTACTCACACATATACACTAAACACATACACATGTATACTTTCACATATACACTAAACACATACACATGTATACCCACACATATACACACAATACATACACATGTATACTCACACATATACACACAATACATACACACGTATACTCACACATATACACTTAACACATACACATGTATACTCGCATAAATAGTGTTTCCAAAAAAGTTTGTCTGTAAGATACATTTGACGGCGAATATACTTATAGCCTTAGAAATCCTTCATAATGTCTCCTCAAAATTTGGGGAAATTAGAGAACTTGTCAAAAACTCGTTAGAAACTGGTTAGGCTGTTAAAAACTTGTTAAAAACTGGTTTGACAGTTGAAGTTTGTTGATCTTTTTCTTTTTTGAAACTCGTAAAATTTTTTTTAAACTTGAAAAACGGTTTTTATTATAGAAAACAATAGAAAATTTATACTTTTGCGAGTTTTCAGTTGTCCAAACAAGACGAGTAATGCTAAAAGAGTTTGAGAAGTTTCAGTTGTATACACTAAATACACACACATGTATACTCACACATATACACACAATACATACACATGTATACTCACACATATACACTAAACACATACACATGTATACTTTCACATATACACTAAACACATACACATGTATACCCCACATATACACACATATACACACAATACTCACACATATAGACACAATACATACACACGTATACTCACACATATACACTTAACACATACACATGTATACTCGCATAAATAGTGTTTCCAAAAAAGTTTGTCTGTAAGATACATTTGACGGCGAATATACTTATAGCCTTAGAAATCCTTCATAATGTCTCCTCAAAATTTGGGGAAATTAGAGAACTTGTCAAAAACTCGTTAGAAACTGGTTAGGCTGTTAAAAACTTGTTAAAAACTGGTTTGACAGTTGAAGTTTGTTGATCTTTTTCTTTTTTGAAACTCGTAAAATTTTTTTTAAACTTGAAAAACGGTTTTTATTATAGAAAACAATAGAAAATTTAAACTTTTGCGAGTTTTCAGTTGTCCAAGCAAGACGAGTAATGCTAAAAGAGTTTGAGAAGTTTCAGTTGTATACACTAAATACACACACATGTATACTCACACATATACACACAATACATACACATGTTTACTCACACATATACACTAAACACATACACATGTATACTTTCACATATACACTAAACACATACACATGTATACCCACACATATACACACAATACATACACATGTATACTCACACATATACACACAATACATACACACGTATACTCACACATATACACTTAACACATACACATGTATACTCGCATAAATAGTGTTTCCAAAAAAGTTTGTCTGTAAGATACATTTGACGGCGAATATACTTATAGCCTTAGAAATCCTTCATAATGTCTCCTCAAAATTTGGGGAAATTAGAGAACTTGTCAAAAACTCGTTAGAAACTGGTTAGGCTGTTAAAAACTTGTTAAAAACTGGTTTGACAGTTGAAGTTTGTTGATCTTTTTCTTTTTTGAAACTCGTAAAATTTTTTTTAAACTTGAAAAACGGTTTTTATTATAGAAAACAATAGAAAATTTATACTTTTGCGAGTTTTCAGTTGTCCAAACAAGACGAGTAATGCTAAAAGAGTTTGAGAAGTTTCAGTTGTATACACTAAATACACACACATGTATACTCACACATATACACACAATACATACACATGTATACTCACACATATACACACAATACATACACACGTATACTCACACATATACACTAAACACATACACATGTATACCCACACATATACACACAATACATACACATGTATACTCACACATATAGACACAATACATACACACGTATACTCACACATATACACTTAACACATACACATGTATACTCGCATAAATAGTGTTTCCAAAAAAGTTTGTCTGTAAGATACATTTGACGGCGAATATACTTATAGCCTTAGAAATCCTTCATAATGTCTCCTCAAAATTTGGGGAAATTAGAGAACTTGTCAAAAACTCGTTAGAAACTGGTTAGGCTGTTAAAAACTTGTTAAAAACTGGTTTGACAGTTGAAGTTTGTTGATCTTTTTCTTTTTTGAAACTCGTAAAATTTTTTTTAAACTTGAAAAACGGTTTTTATTATAGAAAACAATAGAAAATTTAAACTTTTGCGAGTTTTCAGTTGTCCAAACAAGACGAGTAATGCTAAAAGAGTTTGAGAAGTTTCAGTTGTATACACTAAATACACACACATGTATACTCACACATATACACACAATACATACACATGTATACTCACACATATACACTAAACACATACACATGTATACTTTCACATATACACTAAACACATACACATGTATACCCACACATATACACACAATACATACACATGTATACTCACACATATACACACAATACATACACACGTATACTCACACATATACACTTAACACATACACATGTATACTCGCATAAATAGTGTTTCCAAAAAAGTTTGTCTGTAAGATACATTTGACGGCGAATATACTTATAGCCTTAGAAATCCTTCATAATGTCTCCTCAAAATTTGGGGAAATTAGAGAACTTGTCAAAAACTCGTTAGAAACTGGTTAGGCTGTTAAAAACTTGTTAAAAACTGGTTTGACAGTTGAAGTTTGTTGATCTTTTTCTTTTTTGAAACTCGTAAAATTTTTTTTAAACTTGAAAAACGGTTTTTATTATAGAAAACAATAGAAAATTTAAACTTTTGCGAGTTTTCAGTTGTCCAAGCAAGACGAGTAATGCTAAAAGAGTTTGAGAAGTTTCAGTTGTATACACTAAATACACACACATGTATACTCACACATATACACACAATACATACACATGTTTACTCACACATATACACTAAACACATACACATGTATACTTTCACATATACACTAAACACATACACATGTATACCCACACATATACACACAATACATACACATGTATACTCACACATATACACACAATACATACACACGTATACTCACACATATACACTTAACACATACACGTGTATACTCGCATAAATAGTGTTTCCAAAAAAGTTTGTCTGTAAGATACATTTGACGGCGAATATACTTATAGCCTTAGAAATCCTTCATAATGTCTCCTCAAAATTTGGGGAAATTAGAGAAATTGTCAAAAACTCGTTAGAAACTGGTTAGGCTGTTAAAAACTTGTTAAAAACTGGTTTGACAGTTGAAGTTTGTTGATCTTTTTCTTTTTTGAAACTCGTAAAATTTTTTTTAAACTTGAAAAACGGTTTTTATTATAGAAAACAATAGAAAATTTATACTTTTGCGAGTTTTCAGTTGTCCAAGCAAGACGAGTAATGCTAAAAGAGTTTGAGAAGTTTCAGTTGTATACACTAAATACACACACATGTATACTCACACATATACACACAATACATACACATGTTTACTCACACATATACACTAAACACATACACATGTATACTTTCACATATACACTAAACACATACACATGTATACCCACACATATACACTTAACACATACACATGTATACTCGCATAAATAGTGTTTCCAAAAAAGTTTGTCTGTAAGATACATTTGACGGCGAATATACTTATAGCCATAGAAATCCTTCATAATGTCTCCTCAAAATTTGGGGAAATTAGAGAACTTGTCAAAAACTCGTTAGAAACTGGTTAGGCTGTTAAAAACTTGTTAAAAACTGGTTTGACAGTTGAAGTTTGTTGATCTTTTTCTTTTTTGAAACTCGTAAAATTTTTTTTAAACTTGAGAAACGGTTTTTATTATAGAAAACAATAGAAAATTTAAACTTTTGCGAGTTTTCAGTTGTCCAAGCAAGACGAGTAATGCTAAAAGAGTTTGAGAAGTTTCAGTTGTATACACTAAATACACACACATGTATACTCACACATATACACACAATACATACACATGTATACTCACACATATACACTAAACACATACACATGTATACTTTCACATATACACTAAACACATACACATGTATACCCACACATATACACACAATACATACACATGTATACTCACACATATACACACAATACATACACACGTATACTCACACATATACACTTAGCACGTACACATGTATACTCGCATAAATAGTGTTTCCAAAAAAGTTTGTCTGTAAGATACATTTGACGGCGAATATACTTATAGCCTTAGAAATCCTTCATAATGTCTCCTCAAAATTTGGGGAAATTAGAGAACTTGTCAAAAACTCGTTAGAAACTGGTTAGGCTGTTAAAAACTTGTTAAAAACTGGTTTGACAGTTGAAGTTTGTTGATCTTTTTCTTTTTTGAAACTCGTAAAATTTTTTTTAAACTTGAAAAACGGTTTTTATTATAGAAAACAATAGAAAATTTAAACTTTTGCGAGTTTTCAGTTGTCCAAGCAAGACGAGTAATGCTAAAAGAGTTTGAGAAGTTTCAGTTGTATACACTAAATACACACACATGTATACTCACACATATACACACAATACATACACATGTATACTCACACATATACACTAAACACATACACATGTATACTTTCACATATACACTAAACACATACACATGTATACCCACACATATACACACAATACATACACATGTATACTCACACATATACACACAATACATACACACGTATACTCACACATATACACTTAACACATACACATGTATACTCGCATAAATAGTGTTTCCAAAAAAGTTTGTCTGTAAGATACATTTGACGGCGAATATACTTATAGCCATAGAAATCCTTCATAATGTCTCCTCAAAATTTGGGGAAATTAGAGAACTTGTCAAAAACTCGTTAGAAACTGGTTAGGCTGTTAAAAACTTGTTAAAAACTGGTTTGACAGTTGAAGTTTGTTGATCTTTTTCTTTTTTGAAACTCGTAAAATTTTTTGTAAACTTGAAAAACGGTTTTTATTATAGAAAACTATAGAAAATTTAAACTTTTGCGAGTTTTCAGTTGTCCAAGCAAGACGAGTAATGCTAAAAGAGTTTGAGAAGTTTCAGGTGTATACACTAAATACACACACATGTATACTCACACATATACACACAATACATACACATGTTTACTCACACATATACACTAAACACATACACATGTATACTTTCACATATACACTAAACACATACACATGTATACCCACACATATACACACAATACATACACACGTATACTCACACATATACACACAATACATACACACGTATACTCACACATATACACTTAGCACGTACACATGTATACTCGCATAAATAGTGTTTCCAAAAAAGTTTGTCTGTAAGATACATTTGACGGCGAATATACTTATAGCCTTAGAAATCCTTCATAATGTCTCCTCAAAATTTGGGGAAATTAGAGAACTTGTCAAAAACTCGTTAGAAACTGGTTAGGCTGTTAAAAACTTGTTAAAAACTGGTTTGACAGTTGAAGTTTGTTGATCTTTTTCTTTTTTGAAACTCGTAAAATTTTTTTTAAACTTGAAAAACGGTTTTTATTATAGAAAACAATAGAAAATTTATACTTTTGCGAGTTTTCAGTTGTCCAAACAAGACGAGTAATGCTAAAAGAGTTTGAGAAGTTTCAGTTGTATACACTAAATACACACACATGTATACTCACACATATACACACAATACATACACATGTATACTCACACATATACACTAAACACATACACATGTATACTTTCACATATACACTAAACACATACACATGTATACCCACACATATACACACAATACATACACATGTATACTCACACATATAGACACAATACATACACACGTATACTCACACATATACACTTAACATATACACATGTATACTCGCATAAATAGTGTTTCCAAAAAAGTTTGTCTGTAAGATACATTTGACGGCGAATATACTTATAGCCTTAGAAATCCTTCATAATGTCTCCTCAAAATTTGGGGAAATTAGAGAACTTGTCAAAAACTCGTTAGAAACTGGTTAGGCTGTTAAAAACTTGTTAAAAACTGGTTTGACAGTTGAAGTTTGTTGATCTTTTTCTTTTTTGAAACTCGTAAAATTTTTTTTAAACTTGAAAAACGGTTTTTATTATAGAAAACAATAGAAAATTTAAACTTTTGCGAGTTTTCAGTTGTCCAAGCAAGACGAGTAATGCTAAAAGAGTTTGAGAAGTTTCAGTTGTATACACTAAATACACACACATGTATACTCACACATATACACACAATACATACACATGTATACTCACACATATACACTAAACACATACACATGTATACTTTCACATATACACTAAACACATACACATTTATACCCACACATATACACACAATACATACACATGTATACTCACACATATACACACAATACATACACACGTATACTCACACATATACACTTAACACATACACATGTATACTCGCATAAATAGTGTTTCCAAAAAAGTTTGTCTGTAAGATACATTTGACGGCGAATATACTTATAGCCTTAGAAATCCTTCATAATGTCTCCTCAAAATTTGGGGAAATTAGAGAACTTGTCAAAAACTCGTTAGAAACTGGTTAGGCTGTTAAAAACTTGTCAAAAACTGGTTTGACAGTTGAAGTTTGTTGATCTTTTTCTTTTTTGAAACTCGTAAAATTTTTTTTAAACTTGAAAAACGGTTTTTATTATAGAAAACAATAGAAAATTTATACTTTTGCGAGTTTTCAGTTGTCCAAGCAAGACGAGTAATGCTAAAAGAGTTTGAGAAGTTTCAGTTGTATACACTAAATACACACACATGTATACTCACACATATACACACAATACATACACATGTATACTCACACATATACACTAAAAACATACACATGTATACTTTCACATATACACTAAACACATACACATGTATACCCACACATATACACACAATACATACACATGTATACTCACACATATACACACAATACATACACACGTATACTCACACATATACACTTAACACATACACGTGTATACTCGCATAAATAGTGTTTCCAAAAAAGTTTGTCTGTAAGATACATTTGACGGCGAATATACTTATAGCCTTAGAAATCCTTCATAATGTCTCCTCAAAATTTGGGGAAATTAGAGAAATTGTCAAAAACTCGTTAGAAACTGGTTAGGCTGTTAAAAACTTGTTAAAAACTGGTTTGACAGTTGAAGTTTGTTGATCTTTTTCTTTTTTGAAACTCGTAAAATTTTTTTTAAACTTGAAAAACGGTTTTTATTATAGAAAACAATAGAAAATTTATACTTTTGCGAGTTTTCAGTTGTCCAAGCAAGACGAGTAATGCTAAAAGAGTTTGAGAAGTTTCAGTTGTATACACTAAATACACACACATGTATACTCACACATATACACACAATACATACACATGTTTACTCACACATATACACTAAACACATACACATGTATACTTTCACATATACACTAAACACATACACATGTATACCCACACATATACACACAATACATACACACGTATACTCACACATATACACACAATACATACACACGTATACTCACACATATACACTTAGCACGTACACATGTATACTCGCATAAATAGTGTTTCCAAAAAAGTTTGTCTGTAAGATACATTTGACGGCGAATATACTTATAGCCTTAGAAATCCTTTATAATGTCTCCTCAAAATTTGGGGAAATTAGAGAACTTGTCAAAAACTCGTTAGAAACTGGTTAGGCTGTTAAAAACTTGTTAAAAACTGGTTTGACAGTTGAAGTTTGTTGATCTTTTTCTTTTTTGAAACTTGTAAAATTTTTTTTAAACTTGAAAAACGGTTTTTATTATAGAAAACAATAGAAAATTTATACTTTTGCGAGTTTTCAGTTGTCCAAACAAGACGAGTAATGCTAAAAGAGTTTGAGAAGTTTCAGTTGTATACACTAAATACACACACATGTATACTCACAC